>VZTG01000994.1:587461-614030 GCA_013397845.1 Melanocharis versteri | reverse complement strand
GGCGGGAGGGTCGGAGCGGCCCGGACACCGAGGGAGCGGGGCCTGCCGCCCCCCCCGCCCCCGGCTGCCTGCGGGGACCCCGGGCGCGGCGGCTCGGATGGGCCGCGGCGCTCCACTGGGGAAGAGGGGCGTCCGGACCGCCACGGGGGCCTTTCCCGGGGGTCGCGGATGAGCCCCGAGGTGGGGATGGAGGTCCTGTCGGTGCCCCGCGGCCGTGGGGAGGCCCCGTTGTCCCCGTCTCTCCCGCAGCCTTTTCAATGGAGGGGCCTTTCCCACACGTATCCAGCCTTCTTTTTGGGGATGCACCGGGGAACGACTCAGAGAGGACCCCGGGGTGCAGGCAGGGGCACCCCGGGTAGAGCCCTGGGGGTCCCAGGGCAGCCGAGAGCCGTGGGCTGTGGGCCGGCCCGGCCCGGAGCCCTCGTGGGCTCCACGAGTCACCCCCCGGCAGCTTTGGGGTCTGCTTCTTCAGAGCGGGGTCCCTCTTGGCACAGCTCCCTTTAAGAGTGCAATCCCCCTCCCCAGTCCTGCCCCAGCCCCTTCTCCCTTGTGAGGTGACACCAGGGGTACCCGTGGGGCCGCCCCAGACCCACATCTGGGTTTTTTGGGGGGACCCCGCTGTGGGTAACCAGGGCACTGTTTGGTCCTCGGGGTAGTGCTTCGATGAGGGGCTGCCCCAAAGCCAGGGAGGATCATGTCCTCCAGCAGCCTTCTGCGAGCTGGGGGGGAAAGAAACCAACCTTGGGACCCCAAAAAATGCTTTGGGGGTCACCCTGGGGGCTCTTGTCCCCCTCGGCTGCCTTTTGTACAGCGTTGGCTTATCGAGGTGGTAAAAAAGAGTTAACGATGCATTTGTGATTGTTTTTGCTAATAACCAATTCCACCCCAGCGCTTTCCGCCTCCCGTTGCTCCCCTTGGGGGACTGAGGGTGCCCCTCTCTATGGAGCGGGGCTCGGCCTGCCGGGAGGGCTCGGCGGGCATCCAGCCCATCTGCTACTCCTCCATCTCCCCAGTCCTTCCCGTTCCCTCGTCAGCAGGGAGAGGAAGCAGCTTGGTCTGCCCGGCCGCCCCGTTTCCTCCACCGGTGGAAGAACAAAGAGAGGCTGGCAGGCAGTCAAGTGGCTCCCGGTGGGCCAGTCCTGCCGCCTGCCAGCCCTCCCGGCTCCCAACCCTCTGGCTCCCTGTGCCGGCTCTCCCCTCCTGCGGCGCTGCTGGAGCTTGGCTGCTCGTCCCCCACCCCGGCAGAGCTGCTTGGGGGTCACCAGCATCCTGTCCCCACGTCACGGTGCTTCAGGCAAAGTGCTACGTGGTGACTTGCTCGCAACGGACCCTCCCCAGCAGCAGCGATCTGACACGCCTGGGAGCGGTTCTCTAATTTCCTTTATTTTTTTTTTTTTGTTATTATTGTCTCCATTTGTCCTTTATCCCCACCCCCGTTCCGTCTGCAGGCAGCTCCTGCCCCCCCGCCTCGGCAGGCAGCAGGAATCAAACACCTCCAGGCCCTGATGCCATTTCCCTGCGTCGGCAGCGCAGTTCCTGCAGCCAGCCCTGCCAGAGACGGGAGCGGGGCTTGGCTCACGGGAAACCTTACAAACCTTTGATTCCCGGCCCGGTTGCAGCACTCACTGATCCCAGAACAGCATCAGGGATGATGGCAGAGTGCAGTGCTGGAGGTGCCGAGCTCCAGAACTCCTTCCAGAGCCCTGCGTTGGCTCTGTCCCCAGCTGCCCTTTGCTCCAGTGCTGGGGAGATCCAGCCTGTGATGTGAGGGAGGCAGCTCTCCCTGCGCTGGGTTATAGATGCACAGCGGTTTGGTCAAAAACCACTTGGGGAAAAAAACAGTGATCCAAGGGCGAGGGACTGTGGGGAGCCAGCTTGGTCAGCCAGCTTCTGCCTGCTTCTGGTGCTGCTTCTGCCTGTGCCCAAGCTCCTGCTCCATGGGGCATGGCCCTGCCGAGAGCATCCCAGGATGGACAGAGAGCCCTGGTGTGGGAGGGCAGAGGAAAGAAATGGAGAAAAGAGCAACCTCTGGGCCTCCTCCTTGGAGGTGCCAGTTGCTTATGCTGAGGTTGCAGAGATGGAAATGTATGGGGGGAACTGGTGGAATTGGACCTGTTCCCCCTCCTTCCTTCCAGGTCTCGGGTATTTTTGTGGAGAGCTCGTGCCATGGGGTGTCTGAAAGAGCCTTTGATGTGAAATCTGCTATGCAGTGCTCTTAAAGGAACTAAATCAAGGATAAAGTTCTCCGATGTGCCCAATGTATTCAGGATTGCTTGCAGCAACTGCCATGGGATGGAACGGAGTGTGGGAGTGAATCAGTGGGGAGAGGACGTGGGTTGGGGGCCAACAGAGCTGAGCCCCCCTGAGTCAGAGCAGGGAGCAGAGTGGGGTGCTGTGCAGCTGGGGGTCCTACAGTGCTGGTGCCAGGGGGACCTGCTGTGTGGGGTGACTGTGGGCACCCCACTGCGCTTCAGGAGGGGGAATGGGGGCCCATAGTCGTTCTGGGGAGTGCCAGGACGGGAGCAGATTTGACATGGATTGGCCAAACAGCTTTGCCTGAGTGGCAAAGCACACTCAGCATGAGAGGTTTCTGAGGGAGTTGGGCTTGAAGCAGAGAGTGATACTGGAGAAAACTGCCTTTCTCCAGCAGGATAGCACCGAGGGGACTGCTGTCCTCCTTAGCGTCTGTGCACGGCCCCAGGGCAGTGGTGCTCCCCCGGCTGCTCTGGGTGCTGCCCTCGATGCTTTCCTGCTGCTCAGCGAACGCCCTGCGGTTGTGAGGTGTTTCCTCCCAAGGCGTGCGACTGCTGGTCCATGGGCTGTGGCAACTGTGGGAGCTCAGCGCCATCTCCTGCACCCCCTTCCCTGCCTGCTCTGGGGTCCTCTGTCCTGCCAGGCCTCAAGAGTGGTGGGCAGAGCCCTCTCCCCATCCAGCTGTGGGGTGATGGTGGGGTGGGCTTGGGTGTTGGGAAGTGCTGGTGGAAGCAGGGTTGAACCTCATCCAGGCATCCCTGCCCTGCAGGAGCAGGAGTTTGGAGCATGCTGGGTATTCCAGGGCTTCTGGGAAGGGTTTTCCATCCTGTCCCAGCTGGAGCAGAGGTGCCTGCCCCACTGCTCTGATCTCTTTCTGCCTCTCCTCGGGAGGCTGGCTCTGTGCCAGAGCCCCTGGGCAATGGCAGTGCCAAGGATCAGCACCCTGGAGGGGATGGAGGGGTGCGGGTGGGGCTCTGCACCCCCGGCAGAACCCGACCCGGCAGGTTTGTCCCGGGGCTGACTCTGCCTGCTCCAGCACTGCTCTCCGCCGCCTCTGCCCGCCCAGGGGTGCCCAGAGCCAAGTCGCACGTTGCAGCCGGCGTCTCCCAGCTCCTGCCTGCCAAGTGTGGCAGAGACCTGGCAGGGCCGCGCTGCCCGGCTGGGGCTGGGGCTGCGCTCCAGAGCCCCCGCTCCATCCCGTGGCTGTTGCAGCCTTGGCTGTAGGGCTCCCTGCTCTTCCTCACTGTGATTCCCTGAGACCCCGTGGGGTCTGTATAGCCCAGCTGGGATCTCTGGGAGCTCAAATCCTTCTGGGTGGGAGCCAGGGCAAGTGGGTCTCCATAATCCACCTCTGTGGGCTCTGCCCTCCTTGCAGGACTGGGGGTGACAAACACAGAGCCCTGTCAGGGGCTGGGATGAGCTGGGATGTGTCAGGGGCTGTCTGCTGCTCCTGGGGCTCTGCTAGGGTGGCTGCTTTTGCCAGAGGATGGCTTCCCTCTATAATAGCTATAAGATCTCGTTATGTCCTTGCTCAGGGATGGCAGGGATGAGGAAATGGTTGCTCATAGTTGTCCAGGGCTGGAGAAATCTCCCAGGAAGCTTGCAGGCAGAGGAAGTGCCTGAGATGAGGATGCAGTCTCCGAAGGATTGGAGCCTCTTTGTTTTCCCTGCTGGCATGATGGGGGAGCATGGCAGCCCCATGCTAGGGAGCAGGGACAGGCTCCCATGTATGACTTTCTCCATCCTAGTCTTGGAGAGCTGAGTGATCAGTCGCTCGGGCTGCTGCAACCAGCACAGTCCATCAATCCCTCTCTTCTGCAGCCAGGGAGCTGCCAGCTCGGAAACGCTTCCTGAGGCTGGATTGGGACAGGTGAGCTTGGCAGCGGGGTTGGGCAGTGCCGTGCACTCTTGTGCAAGGTTGGCAGCATCTCCTGCACTGCTGATGATGCCTCTGCATTCCCCTGGCCAGGACATCAAACGGGATGCACTTCTGCAGGCTGTGGATGCCCCGGGAGCATCCCTGTAGTCCCTGTTTGCTGTGATGAGCAGGGAGTTGTGCTGCGGCCCCCCTTGGTGGGTGTCCAGGGAGAAGGGGGCAGAGAGCTGTCCTTTCTGTCCTTCCTCAGCCACCCCGGCTCGTTGCAGTGCTGGAGGGCTCGGAGCCGAGTCGGGGTCAGCTGGGGCCGCAGCCAGGCAGCGCTGCTGGTGCCAGCCAGCATGGCCTGCCCCGTGTCCCTGCTGCCAGGCGGGAGGAAGGCCAGCGGACGGGAGCAAGGAGCAGTGCCAGACGGGGCTGGAAGCAGGTTCAGCAACAAGAGATTTATCCTGGAAGGAGGAAATGAGAGAACTCCAGATTTACTATTCCAAAGTCCAGCGCTACAGCGTGACTGGCTGTGAGCTGATTCTCGACACCCTGGAGAAGGGATTTTTGCTGTTTGTTGAATTAAAAACTTAGTTCTGCTCCCTGAGAGGAACCCACAGGTCTCGGCGCTTGTTGCCCCTGCAAAGGTGGTGTATTTTCTCCCATTCCCTTCTTTCCTTTCAGCATTTCCCATCACTGTGGCTGCTGGTCCCTGTGTGGCATTCCCTCTGGTCACAGTGCAAGCAGGGGCTGAGATCCCCATCCCATCTTTTTCACAGACACATTTTCCCTTGCACACATGCCCTGGCAAAGGGAAGTCAATCTGCCTCATGCCTTCCTGAGGAAGTTTGGTTTTTCAAGACTGTAGAGCAGTTTCCAGCCAGGATAACATGATTTTCAGGCTGTTTTGGGAAGTGAAGAAGTGAAAAGCATTTGGAAGAGAGTTTAATTTTGCTCTTATCACACAGGGTTTATTGTACAGGGCACTGGCCGTGTTAATGCAGAGCTGGAGCTGCCTTATAGGAGCTGACTGATGGAGTTACTGCTCCTATAAGGGAGCGCCAGCTCCAAGATTCCCCAAGAAGGTCAGGCAGGGAGCAAGGGAGGGGAGGAAATTCCTCCTTAGCTCATATTGGGAAGTTATATTTAGCTCTGGGGATATCAGCCTGGCTCAGCCCGTGCTGGGGAACGAGGGCTGCCCCAGGCACACGCATCCAGCACTTGGTGCTGCCTCTCCCCATCGTCATTCCTGGGTCCAGGAGGGATTTGGCTTAGATCAGCAGGACACAGCTGGGTGTAAGCAGGGCTGGAGGCTAGTCACAGCCTCCAGATGGGGCACTGGAGTGTCATCAGTGTTTTGGGTGCCTGAAGGTGCAAGCCTGGTGAGGAGTGAGGTGTGTTTTCTGGTGGGATGGGAAGCACAAGGTCAGATCCTGCTGCCTGATAAATGGCTGTCGGTGGTGCTGCAAGGTGGGCAAGATTTTCTTCCCCCATCCATCTGCTCTCCTGTCAGTCCTTGGTCCTGGCCCAGAGGAGCACGTCTGTTCGAGCCAAAACAGTTGAGAGTCATCCTTCCCTGTCCCAGGATGGGTGATGCCCCAGGGGTTTCCCCTCCTGTACAGGTGTTTCCCAGGGAAAAGGACACGCTGAGACACATCTTTGACTCAGAGCCATGTGACTGTCAGCTGCTCGGGCTGCCAGGTCACAGCATCTCATGTTGGCGTGTGTGGCTCTGTCCCTGTATCACCATCATCTCCCTCTCTCTCCCCAGGTATGCTGGAGGATGGGAAGAAGTTTGATTCCTCCCGCGACAGGAACAAGCCGTTCAAGTTTGTGATGGGCAAGCAGGAGGTGATCCGCGGCTGGGAGGAAGGAGTCGCTCAGGTGCTGGAGCTCCTCTGCCTCGCGCTCCCCGTGCCAGGCTGTGCTGCGCCGGGAGCTGCAGCGTGGGCAGGAATCAGTGTGCATGCAGCTCGTTCCCTATTTTATTATTTTTTTTATTTTGTTCCCCTGTTCCACCCCCTCGGCGCTGGGAGGTGTGGGTGTGAATATCACCTTCTGCATTGCCACCTGCCAGCTGGCAGGAACAGAGCCGGGCCAGGCCCCAGCAACACCTACGGCACGTCGGTGACTCAGCGGTGACATTTCTGCACTGAGTCAGTTCTGAACGAGCACGGCGGGAGCGCTCAGGCCTCCCAGGCTCCAGAGCCCACGCAGAGGGAGAGCTGGTGGGCACAGCACAGCTCCAGGCTGTGATCCCACGCTGTGGGCACGGCACAGCTTCGGCTCCTGCCCGCGTGATACCGCTCACTCTGTGCCACACTGGCAACACAAGCACAAGGATGCTGGTGGCTGGAGGGAATGGCCTGGCATTCCCCGCCTTCCTTCATGTGAAGGACATCTCAAGCCATGCTCCTTTTCCAGCCCGTGCTGCCTACCTTTTCCCTCAGACATTCTTCCCGTTCCTCTGGTTTGTGCAGCCTGGGTCGTTGCTCTTGCCCAGTGTAGGGAAAACAGTGAGGACAGGTGTATGTCCCTCCTCTGTCACTCACCTGGCAGTTGTGCCCATCTTCTGACATCCCTGTGTTTCTGTCCTTGCCCCAGATGAGCGTTGGTCAGCGGGCAAAGATGACCATCTCCCCAGATTACGCCTATGGCTCCACTGGCCACCCAGGGATCATCCCACCAAACGCCACTCTAATTTTTGACGTGGAGCTCATGAAATTGGAATGACCCATCCCAGCACCCTGTCGTCGGGTAAGGAGGGGCAGTTTCTGACAGGGACTGTGTGGGATGGGGACAGCTCAAGGCCCCCGTGTTTGATCTTGGGACACTGTGGCGAGGTGGGATGGGGGCGAGATGGGAGGAGTGGGCGGTAGTGGGGAATACGAGAAGGACGGGGCAGGTCTCTGGCTGTGGGTAAAGTTGCTCTTGGGAGTCTGGTGAGCTGGGGATCAGATCACTACAGTGGTACATGCAGAGTTCCCAGCCTGGCAGAGCGGGTTCATGTCATGGAGGTGTTGCGGTGCCAGTTTTTTGTGCCTTGGGTGCTGAGTGTCCTTGCTGCACCACGGGGCTTGGCTGCCACACCCCCTCCTGCCTGTCATGCTGCCAGGGCATGGGGCTGATGGTGTGCTCTGGAGGCTGTGACTATGGCCCAAGGGTTGGAGCACTTCTGCTATGGTGACAGGCTGAGAGCCAGAGTTGCTCAGCCTGGAGAAGGTTTCCAAGGCTCTGGGGAAACCTTGGAGCACCTTCCAGAGCCTAAAGGGGCTCCAAGAGAGATGGAGAGGGACTTTGCACAAGGGCCTGGGGTGACAGGGCAAGGCAGAATGGCTTCACGCTGACAGAGGGCAAGGTTAGATTGGATATTAGGGAGAAATTGTTCCCTGTGAGGGTGGAGAGGCCCTGGCACAGGCTGTCCAGAGAAACTGTGGCTGCCCCATCCCTGGAAGTGTCCAGGGCCAGGTTAGATGAGGCTTGGAGCAACCTGGTCTAGTGGACCATGTGCCTACCTGTGCCAGGACACTGGAACAAGATGAGTCTTTAAGGTCTCTTCCAACCCAGCCCATTCTGTGATTCTGTGGGGCTCTGCTCTGGGGTGTGGGGTCCCCATGGTGTGGGCAGGGTGGGGCTGTGCTCCCCCCTGTGATCGAGGCTTGACTGCTGCCCTGAGGGCCCGGTGCAGTTTGTGTGGAGGCTGCCATGCCCTGGGCACATTCCCTCCTCAGCAGGCAGGCAGGCAGCTCTGTCACTCTCTCCCCACAGGTTTGGCACATGGAGGAATCCAGAATCTCAGCTTCAAGAAGAGTGCACATGACTTTGTACGGAGCTTTTCCTGATAGTCCACTACACTCATTGTATAACCTTACACCTTGATTGAATGCCTTTGGTCACTAAGCTTTGCGTCTGACTCTTCCTCCTTGTATCGTGTTTTTATGTCTTTTTAAACTATACGCCGTAAACCTCAACTCTTCTTGGGTCAAGTTCTTAATCTTATTTTTGTTTCAGGTGTAGACTACATTTTCCCAGTAGCACGCAGATGGGCTGACTTTAGATAGGAATCATTTGAACAAAAGGAATCCTGTTAGTTACTTGTTTTGGTGCAGATTTATGGTGTTTTCAAACCAGAAATTGCTGCTGCTGCAAAAGCCATAGCAGAGTGAGGTTATTGAGGCTGAAGGGATGCAGAGAGCAAGGTAGCACTAGGATTGTTTATAGGAATTCTGCCTGGAATGGGACAGTGAGGGAGCCTGGCCTTTCCCTGCTCTTCAGGGACCATCACTGCGGGCATTGTGGGTTTGCTCTGGGGAAGGAGGGCTGCTCTGCCCCTGCTTCACCCTGCCATCTCACTGTGGGCCTGCCTTCCCCTCCAGACCACTTTTGGATTTAGGGAGTTTGGTTTCCACCAGAGCTCCACCATACCCTGAAAATCCCGTAGCATGGAGCTTTCTTTAAAGAAAAAGGAAAATTGGACAAAGGGAAGGTGCTGTCTGCAGGGGAGGTGGTGAGGGCTCAACTCACAAAAACGCCCCTGTCCTTCCCCATGGAAAGGAACCATCAGCCCCCTGTTGTCCCCGCTCTGAGCATACCTGCCCATTCTCTCCTGCCACCTGATGCTGGTCATCGCTGCTTGCCTGGTCTCACAGGACGCATAGCTGTCCCCTGTGCCCCCTCCCTCTGCCCTGCCCAGTCCGTTGGTAACAGAAATTCCCGCCGGTCACTTCCTTCTCCGCCGCACAAAGGTATCCAGTTTATTATCGCAATAAAAACGCTTTATGCTGGCTTTTCTCAGCCCTGTGTCCTGGAGGTTTTTCCCTCGCCCGTCTGTCGCTCAGCACAGCAGGGGCTGGGCTGGGCTCAGGGGGTGCTGTGTGGGGTGCAGTGGGTGCTGCTCTGGGCTTGTAGGGTGCTGTCTTAGGCTCGTGGGGTGCTTTGGGTGCTGTGCCAGGCTCATGGGACGCTGTGCCAGGGTTGTTGAGCTGTGCTGCTGTGCCTTAGTTCCAGGCTCAGGTGCTCGGCCTTGGGAGCACAGTGGGATGCCTGAGGCTCCTGTGCTCTGTGGGGAGGTGATGGCGGCCTGCTGGAATTTGCATAATTAATTGCCTCACTATAACCTGTTAAGTGTTGCCCTCACAGCCTTGTGCCCTTGTGGCTGTGACTCAGCCGGGACTGGAAGCATGAAGGGCAGATGGATGCGTGTTCCCATGGTCCTTGCAGCTCCAGGGAAGCCTTTCCTTGCATCTTTCTGGATTTATTTCCATCCTTTTTGAAAGCTGGACATGGCACATGGGGCACAGCCCATCACCTGCTTTGGCCTTCACTGCTGCAGCTGCTGGTGTGTGTGTAGGACCTGCTCGGGCACTGCTGTGGGCCAGTGCCCAGCTCCTCTGCTGACAACCTTTGATCAGTGTGTCACAACTGATAACAGCCACGATCAATAACAGCCTGTCCCAGCTGCCAAGCAAAGTTTGTGTGTAATGGGTCCTAGAGGGAGCAGTGACCCTGGGGCAGGAGCAGCTCGACCACTGGGATGCATCCAGGAACACCGGTGCTTGCACAGGGCTGTGCAGGAATTAGCACTGCCCTTAATTGCTGCTCAGTTAAGCAGAACAGGAGCTTGTGGGGCACCAGCACTCTGCTCTCTCCTTTGCTCTGGCCGTTTCTGGGTGGAAGCTTGAGGCCAGTTTCAGTTTTTCTTCCTGCAAAGCTTTTTGCTTTAATTATTAACTGGTGCCAGGCAGTGCCATGGCTTCTGGCTGGGGCTAAGCCAGGGCAGGGGAGAGGCTGAGGAAAATCCCCCTCCCTTGGGCCCTCAGCCCCTGCACAGCTCTGCAGCACCCACGAGTGCAGGTGGGGCATGAGTCCTTCCAGCTGTGGTTTTGTGGGGATGAGGGTTTCAGGGAACGAACAGACTCCATGGAACAGTCCTCTCTGTCTGAGTAGGACTCTCCCTGCCGCTGGCGCTCGGGCTGTTCTTGTCCTGGGCTGGTCAAGGCAGCCAGGCACCATCCAGCTAAAAATAACACCAGTAAATAAAACACTTCCTCCTGGGCTGGCACGCTGGAGTGGAGGCACAGGGAGCTGGGACGTGCCTGGCTGCGGCTCCATGGCGGGACTGGCGCCATGCCAGGGAGCTCTGTGCCGGTGCCACCAGCTCCAGGCCTGCCCAAGTGCCCTCAGAACCCCCTGCCCAGCTCCTGAGGACACAGTGGCCCATGGCATCCCCAACGCCGACAGCAGAATGTCACCACTGGCTGCTGGAGGGCTGGATCCTCAGGTGACATGGTGATGGCCCACGGCAGCGGGATGCCACAGCCACCCCATGCTGAGCTCCGTGCTGGCTCAGTTTCTCCACCTGCACTGTGGGAGTCCCACGCCTGGCACGTGTCCCAGGTGACGGCTGGAAGGGTGTGGGACACGGGATCCCGGTCACGGCCTCGTCAGCCCCACGCGCCCGGGCAGCGAGGTGTCAGCGGGAGCCACCGCCCACGCAGGGGCTCACGGTGGGGAGCCCCCTTCGCCCCCCCAGCAGGGCCTGTGGAGCCCAGGAAGGATGAGGGGGGCAGGGCCAGTTGGGGGGCCAAGCTACGTGCTGGGGCTGGCAGGAGAAATGATGCAGTGGGAGGGGGGGCCACCATGGGGGGCTTACAGCCCCATCCCTGCTCCCCCAGGATGCCCAAACCTACAGAAAGCCATCCCCGTCCCCATCCCAATCCCTGTCCCGTCTCTGCCGTGCCAGGGCTCTGTGCATTCTTGCCTTCACCTTCCTCTTCCTCACCTGTGCCCTACCTGGCGGGGGTGATATCACTGTCTGGCCCCTCCCTGGGCTGGGCCCGGCTATAAAATCCAGGGGCCAGGCAGAGGGTGTCACAAGGATCTGGGAGCTGCTGGCCGGTGAGTCCAGGGGTGCCAGGGTTGGACCTGGGGGGGTCTCGTCTGTTGTATGCTGTTGCTATCCCTGGGCTGTGGGTGGGATCCTGCCTGGTTCCCGCAGGGCTCAGTCTGGATTTGGCCCCTACACTGTGAGTTTTGGATGATACTTTTTGGGGCATGAGATGCCATAAAGTAGGTTTGGGGGGCACAGCCTTGGGCACAACATGAGGTGCAGAGGGGGCTGATGGTGCGTACAGGGGCTGTTCCCATGGGACATCTCACTGCTATGTCTGGGTAATGCTGGAATGGCCCCACTGGCCAGCTGGACATGAGGAGGAGAAGGGTCTGATGGGGGGCAAAGGGGCCATTCCCATGGGATATCGCACTCCCCTATCTGGGTGGTGTTGGGATGGCTCTGTGGGGCAGGTGAACATGGGGAGCAGGACCTGCCACCAGCCGAGCAATGCCCAGGTGTTGTTGGTGCCCGGCACACAGCCACCCGTGTCCCAGCCACCAGGAAGTGGCGGTGGCCCTGGTGACATAGCCTTGAGTCACACTGAGTCTCCAGGTGACAGCCCATCTCCGGCACACGGGCTGGGAGGGATTCTCAGAGAGAGGCACTCGAGTCCCTGAACTGCCCCATCCCTGTCCCCAGACAGCAGCAGCGATGGCAACACTCTACCCCTCCCTGGAGGACATGAAGGGCCACCAGGTCCTGCAGGTCAGTGCCAGCACAGCAGCGTGACAGGGGGTGAGCAGACCCCAATGGCTCCCTGTGGGGTCTCACCTCAGAGGGTCCCCAGGGTGGGGGGCACAGCGTTGAGCAGATCCTGTCTCTTGGCAGGCACAGGCAGCAGCTGGGGTGAGGACCCCCGCCACCACAGTGGTCACAGAGAAGCCGAAGCTCACCTCGGGCACTGGTAAGGAGGGGCATGATCAGCTCACCCTGGGCAGGGGCTGTTCTGGGTGGGCAATGATGCTCGGTGTGGGGGGGGCTCAGCTGACCCCCCTGCAACTCAGTGCACGGGTTGGGGATGGCATTTTGGGGTCTCTTTTTCCTGGCCCATGGTCCCAGGGGTCTCCTGGGATGGAGGGGACAATGGCTGTGGGTTGGGGACCCCAGGAGCTGAAACCATCCTTGGTATGTCCCTCAGAGCCACCTGTGCTGTACCCCAACCTGTCCGAGCTGGAGAACTACATGGGGCTGGCGCTCTCCAGCGAGGAGATCCAGAAGAACCTGCGCACGGAGGACAGCACCGTAGGTGTCTGGGCTGGCAGCTCTCCCTCCCCACGTGGGCTCCCCATGCCAGGATGGGGGTCCCTCTGGTTCCTCATCCTGCCTGGGAAAAGGATGCAGTACTCCCAAGGGCTGAGGTGCACAGGGCCCTGTGTCCCCCCTGTCCCCACTGACCCCTGGCTCCCCTGCAGGCACTGACCCCCGCCGGGCCCCCCCCAGGCCAGCTGGTCGCCCCCCTGAGCGGGAACAGCGCGGGGCTGCGGAGGGCAGAGATCAAGCCGGGTGTGCGGGAGATCCACCTGTGCAAGGACGAGCGGGGCAAGACAGGGCTGCAGCTGAAGAACGTCGACCAGGTGAGGGGCTGGGCTGGCACGGGGCTGGGCACGGCACGGGACAGTGTGGCATGGCATGATGTGACATGGCATAAGCATGACAACAGGGCACAGCATGACATGGCAGTGTATCACGGCACAGCAATGTGTGGCATTAAATGTCACGGCGTGCCACGGCACAGCACAGCAGGGTGCAGATGGCATGGCATGGCATACCATGGTGCATGGCATGGCCACTGGTCCCTGTGCCACCACTCCTTTGGGTCCCCAGGGCATCTTCGTGCAGCTGGTGAAGGCCAACTCGCCGGCAGCCCTGGTGGGGCTGCGCTTTGGGGACCAGGTGCTGCAGATCGACGGCAAGAACTGCGCAGGTTGGAGCAGTGACAAGGCACAGCGGGCGCTGAAGAAGGCGAACCCTGAAAAAATCGTCATGGTGGTGCGGGACAGGTGAGCGGGTGGTGGCACCGGTGGTGGCAGCAGTGCCAGTGGTGGCAGCAGTGCCGGTGGCAGCACTGATGGTGCTCTCCCCACAGGCCTTTCCAGCGCACTGTGACTGTGCACAAGGACAGCACCGGCCACATCGGCATCGTGGTGAAGAAGGGGAAGATCGTGTCGCTGGCCAAGGACAGCTCGGCTGCCCGCAACGGGCTCCTCACCCACCACTGCATCTGCGAGGTGAACGGCCAGAATGTCATCGGCATGAAGGTAGGGCTGTGCCCCGGTGGTGCAGGACATGCCTGGGGAGTCCAGGGTGTGGCCAGAGAATCCGGGAGGGAGGGGGATACTGAGCAAAGCTGGGCACCCCATGGACCCCCCTGCTCTCTCCCACAGGATAAGCAGCTCATGGATGTGCTGGCAGGGGCTGGGAACGTGGTGACACTGACCATCATCCCCACCGTGATCTATGAGCACATGGTCAAACGGTGAGAATGTGGGGCCGCAAGGACCCCCCAAACCCCACAGGGACCCCCGGGTTCCCCCACTGACCTCCCTTTCCTCTGCTCAGGCTCTCATCAGGGCTGGTGAAGTCATCCATGGACCACTCCATCCCTGACCTGTGACACCATCACTGCTGTCCCAGGAGCTGAGGCTGGAAGCCCAGAGGGCCTGCTGAGGAATCCCCACAGCACCTCAAAAGGAGCTATTTTAGCACAAAACCCCTTATCCTTTCAGAGGCTGGTGGCTGCTGAGTGGTTCTTTCTCTCCTCAGCAGGGACGGGGCAGATGTCCTGTACCAGGGTCCCATTGTCCCCGTGTCCCTGCCTGGGCCACCCCCCTCAGGGCGGATGCCAAGGGCTGGCTCCAGCCAAAGCAGACACAGACCCAGCGACATTTATTACATCCACCACAGACAGCGAGTACAGGACAGGGGAAACAAGAAGAGGGGGGTTACAGCTTTTTCAGTTCTGTATTTAAAAAATATATTATATAGATTTGTCTTTCAAATATAATCGTTACATTTATTTCTTGGCAAAGCTTTGGATAGTCTAACAGACGTGTACACAGATCCACAAATACATTGCACGAGAGGCGAATATCCCAGCTCCGCTTACATCTGCCCCGGCTGCCTGGACACTGCTGCTGCCCAAATCCTTCCCCCGGCACCTGGTGCTGTGCTGGTGGCAGTGCTGCTGTCCCCACTGCCCCCCAGCACGGGCAGAGCCAGCGGATGGGGGGCGCAGGGAAGTGTGGGGCACGCAGGATGTGGCACATGCCCCTCTGGGGACCACTGGACACCGGCGTGTGGAGCATCACCGGCTGCCAGGGCACCTGGCCAGTGGCACCCATGGGTGGGGGTGTGGGATTGGGTTGGGGTTGGGGAGAAACACTGTTAGTTCAAGTCACGAAGAAACCACAGACATTCGTGGGGTGGGAGCGCGGCGCGCCTGGGGGAGCCCCAAGTCCCGCGCCCCAACAGCCCCGCTGAGCAATCCTTGCTGTCTTTGTGTTTCAACAACAAAAAAAAAGGCATTTTTTCGGAGGCCACCAGCAAAGCGGGGGTTTGGGTGGGCCGGGGCAGCAGAGGGCTTGGCTCTGCCTGCACGGCACTGCCCGCACCCCAGCAAAGGCATCCGAGCTCCAGCACACGGTGGGATCCCCGGCATCACGGCTGACAAAACTGCAGGAGCCCCGGTCCCGCTCCCCGGCAGCCAGAGTCCCAACAGCCGGGCTTCAGTCCATACCCAAAAAAAAGTGAATATAGTGCAAAGCAAAGGGAAGGAGAGCCCACGGCTTCCTCGGGGAGCTCCGCGCGTGAGCTGCAGCCCAGTTCCATCCCAGTGTGGGGAGGCATCTCCTAGGGAATGGGGGGCTGGACTGAACCGCTCCGGAGCTGATCCCTGTGTCTGGACAGGAACCCTCCATCCCCCCGCCCACAGACAGACACTGCACCTGGAGCAAGGAACCGCTGCATCCCCAGCGCTCGACGCTGCCAGCGGCTCCTTGCCGTCCCCCGCCCGTGGAAGGGCTGGCCCCGGGGATAACCCGGCGACAAACAAAAAGCAAGTGCGATGGAGGGAGAGCCCCCGCGGCGGGTGCAGCCCCACAGCCCCCCGCAGCCAGAGGCACAGGCAGCGGTGTCCATCGGCGGGGGGTGACGCTGGGTGCCAACACCCGTCTTCCAACAACGGTTCTTTCTCTCCAGGACAAAGGAGCCGGGGGGACAGCACATCTCGATGCGCCCACAGACCCCTCGGCCCCTTCCCACCCGCCAGTGCCACGCCGGGGCTTTACAATCAGCAGTCGGGTCCGTGGGGGCGGGTGGAGGGCGTCGGAGGGGTCAGGGCTGGGCAGCGCCGCCGGGGCCGGGGCTGGCGACGGGGCGACAGCCCATCCTGCGGATGGAGTGCAGGGCGACGGTGCAGCAGCCCCGCAGCAGCGAGCTGATGTTGTAGATGGGCTGGCCCTGCCGCCGCTGCGAGCGGCACAGCCAGGCCACCGTGGGCACCGCCGGCACCACCACCGCCAGCAGATCCACGATGAAGTGGCGGCTCCAGTAGCTCTTGGAAGGGCTGGTCTCGCAGCCGGTCACCTCCGTCAGCTCCTCCTCCGCCACGCAGGCGATGGCCACCGAGGGGCTGGCGCTGGGGGGCTGCCGCACCGCCGGGTTGCCGGGGACACCCCTCTCGGCACCGGCAGCCGCCGTCGCGGCGTCGGGCTCAGCCACCATCAGGTCCGTGGTCCCGGTGGGGTTGGCGAGCTCGGGGACGGGCATCGTGTCTTCCATTTCAGAGACCCAGGCGGAGGTGGGGCTGCCCAAGCTGCAAGCCTGGGACTTCATCACCTTCTCCAGGATGGTGTCCAGGTCGGGCTGGCAGGGCACGAAGTCCGTCTGGATGGCCCGCTCCTGCATGCAGCTGGCCTGCACCCCTGCCTCCACGCTGCTCCGCAGTCCCAGCACCTTCTCGTAGGTGTTGCTGGGGGGCAGGCGGATGCCGGGGTCACCCCCCACCTCCAGCGGGTCCGTGTTGCCCGGAGCCTCCTCCATCCCCACGAAGCCGCTGTCGGCCCCCTCGTCCAGCGAGATGGTCTGCGAGCCCCCCACGTTGCGGTCCCCGGCTCCCTGGTCGCTCAGCTTGGTGTAGGTGGAGCTGCGGGTGAGGGATCGGGCCGGGGACCCCCCAGCCGACTCGCCGGCGCCCTCCTCCTTCAGCGCCCCATTCTGTGCCACCTCCATGCTGTGCAGCAGCGTCTCCAGCTTCTTGTTCTGGATGTTGATGTCCACAAAATACTTCTGGAGGCCTTTGTCCTTCTCCAGCAGGTTGTTCTTCACCGTGTCGATGACCTGCTTCAGCTGCTTGATCTCCTTGCGAGCCTCTTTGAGCGCCAGCTGGGCCTCCACGCGGTGGCACTCCTCCTCGATCCAGTCCTCCTGCATCCGCGACAGCTGCGTCTTCAGGTCCTCGATCTCGGCATCCCTGCGGAGACGGGAGGGCACCACCGCGGCGCTGAGGGGGCTGCAGGGACAGCCCCGTCCCCGTGTGCCCAGCACTGGGTTGCAGCCAGATCACCCAGTAACACTCCCAGCTGGGAACCAGGGATGGATCCTGTGGCTTGGGGACCGTCAGGAGTGATGCTCAGGGAGCCTCGGAGTGATGCTCAGGGACCCTCAGGAGCAATGTTCGGGGACCCTCAGGAGTTATGCTTAGGGACCCTCAGGAGTGACACCCAGAGACCCCAAGGATGGATGCTTAGGGACCTTCAGGAGTGATACCTGGGGACTCTCAGGATTGATGCCTGAGGACCCTCAGGACTGATGCTCAGGGCCCCCTGGGAGCACTGTTCGGAGCAATGGGAGCTCAGGGGTCCCTGGAAGTGATGCTCAGCCTTCTCCCGGAGGGGCTGCAGCCCCCAGGTCTCCTGAGGGCTGCGTGGGGGTGGGCAGGTGCCCTGGGCCGGCGCGTGGCAGCTGGCACGGCGGCGGGGCTGTGCCTAAGCCTGAGAGGAGCAGATGGGGATTAGCCACCCTCTGACGCTGAAATTCAGCAAAAGCATGGCAGGGACTTAACCAGGGCGAGGAGAGAGCGCAGCCACTGCAGGTGGGACGTGGGGCTCTCCAGACCCCAAATCTGTGGCTCCCAGGTCGGACAGGCAGCAGTGCCAGATCCCATGTGCCTGCAATGCACAGCTGTGCAGCTACAATGTGCAATGCACAGCTACAGCTGTGACCTCAGTGCCTGGGCACGAGAACGAGGACAATGTGCCATGCTGGGAACTGAGACACCCAGAAGGACCAGTCCCAGACAGGAGCTGCCACAGCAGGTGGTGATGGCTGGTGCTGGCGCCCTTTCCAGCAGCTCCCATGCTCACCTGTCCTGCAGCCGCTCCTGCGTGTCCTTCAGGCGAGCCTTCAGGTGCCGGATGCAGACCTCCTTCTGCTGCAGGGGAGTCAGGTACTGCTCCGGCGTCGGCGGCTTTATCCCATGGTTGTCACTGCAGAGGTTGTACTTGGACGAGCGCCTGCAGGGACACAGATGTCACCCACTGCCGGTGCCAGGGTCAGCACAGGCTTGACCCAGGGGTCCTAAGGCCTGCTCTTGGGTTGTAGCCCCATAATACACCCCAAAGGAGCCCTGAGAGCAGGACAGGCAGGGTGGGTGCATGAGGGTGCTGTGCCCTGGCAAGAGGTGCAGGGTGGGTGTCTCGCATGCTGTGCCTCTGTCAGGACAGACAGGGTGGGTGTCCTTGGGGCTGTGCCCTGGCAGGAGGGCGGGTGCAGCTCCTGGACACACCGGTGCTGCTGTCAGGTGCTGAGCCCTCTGTGGCGCTGGGGACTCTGCTGGGGCATGAGCAGAACTGGGGGCACCAAGGTCTCTGTGTGCCCTGAGTGACCTTCCTGGAAACAACTGATGTGGATGGAGACCCCAGGGTGGGATCAGCCCCGCCAGAGATGGAGGCACAAGATGGGGAATGGAAGGGTTTGGGATGGAGCAGGTCTTGAGATGGTGGCTGTCCTGCCCATGGGGAGCAAGATGAGGAATCCAGCATCTGCTCTGGGCTGAGCCAGCAGCACTTCTGGACCCTCCTTGTGCCACCACTGGCACTGGGGCAGATGAAGTGACATCTCTGGCCCAAAGCCTGGGACAGCACAGAGAGCAGGGGCTGGCCAGGGCTACAGGGCCAAGCTGGGAGGCACGTGGAGAGCTGGGAGCTGCATGAGTGGCTCTGGCATGGCAGTGGGGGGGACCGAACTCCCCTTGTACGGAAGGGAGGCATCCCAAAGCCCCCCTGCATGGTGTCCATCAGCCCAGCAGCCTTTAGCCATGTCCAGAAGCATCGTGTTAGAAGCATCCATGCCTTGGAATGCCCCATGGCAGCAGGGTGGGCACTGCCCTCGGCTGCAGCACGCATGGAACCTGCTCACCGTGTCACCCTCAGGCCCCTCAGATCCTCCCAGAATGATTCCACCTCTGGGAGCTGGCAGGGGGCAGGGGACAGGCAGGCGATGAGCAATGCACCACGGGCTGCTGTGCCTGCAGGGCTGGTGCCCATCCCACAGCTCCGTGCTTATCCCACAGCTTGGTGCCGGCTGCTTGTGCCCCAAACACACCTGGAGCTCCCTGCTGAGAAGCCAGGGGGCCACCAGCTCTTGCCAAACCTTTACCAGGCAACACGAGGGGATGGAAGCGAAGCTCTTGCCCTCGTGCCTTTGTTCTGGAAGGATCCGGGTGCTCCTTGGAATACGGGAGTGGCAGGAGGGAGCGTGCAGCGTGCAAGCCACAGCCACAGCAGGACGGAGGGAAGAGGACGGGGGATCCCTGGGTGGCAGGCGGGGGGACAGGGAGGGAGACGACACAACAACAGCGGCAGAGAGGTTTGGAGGAGGAGGGTAGTGAGGGTCTCTGGAGACACACCAGCAGCTCCGCCAGCTCCGGCTCCCCCAGCCACCAAGCGCACAGCCTCGCTCCGGCGGCCCCTGCGCTGATGTCTCCGCTGGGCACCGGCACCGGCAGCACGGGGGCTGCTCCCCCTGCCCGGGGGCACCCGGCAGCCGCCCTGGGGCCACGGGTGATGGGTTACCTTGGGGTGGGGCTGCTGTCGCTGCCCTTGCAGGAGCCAGAATTGCTGCTGCTGCTCAGCGAGGAGGTGCCGTAGGTGTCCCTCCCGGGGGGCGAGGGGCGCCTGGAGGCAGGGAGAAGAGGCTGTGTCTCAGGCCGAGTGGCTGAGGGCGCTGAAGACTTAAAGAAGGAGGCAAAGCCACTCCGTCCATAAACCCCGCGACTGCCAACCACCACACCGAGAACACACAAGACAAAAGGACAAAACAAACAGCAGGGATCAAAATGGCACGGACATGGTGACGGGCACAAAGGCAGGGCTGGGGGGGATGTCCACCCGCTCCCCCCTCCCTGCTGTGGCAGCCCATGGATGCTGGCACAGCATCCTTGTACCCTGAGGACCTTGGGAGCCCCTGGGATCCCCTTGGAAGCCCCTTGGGAGCCCCTTGGGAGCACGGTCCCAGCATAGCTCAGGCCACATCTGCCAGAGCATCACCTACACGTGGGCAGCTCTGCCTCTTCTCCCTGCTGAGCCTGCACCTCCATAACGGCAGTCCAGCTCATGGAGACATTGGGAGGGGAATAAAGGCTTTTTTCCTCTTTTTTTCTCTTTATCACTCAGCTCAAGGAGAGATTTTCCAAGGGCTAACATACCTCCCAGTTTCACTGCCCCAACCCAGTGCTCTCCACCACTGCCTGCCTTCGCCTGGACGGACGGAGGGGTCGGTCCTGGCTGTGGCACAGACGGACAGAGGGACGGGGCGTGCAGCACTCGGGGAGCCGCATGCACGGACAGGGAAGTGCTGTGCAGCGGGCAGTGCCATGCAAACCCCCGAAAGCTGGGCTGGGGGTTCGTGCTGCGAAGTGGCAGCCGGTGGTGGAGGTGTGGGGATCGTGGGGATCGTCCCATCCCGGCTGCAGGCGCTGGTGTCCAGTCCCGAGGCCAGAGGTTGAAGCATATTCACCTTCGTGATCCTGTGGACGCGCGTCTGCTCCCCGGCACGGACATGGCCGCGGTGCCACGGGTCCTGGGCACAGGGAACTGCGGGCGAAGGCAACAGAGAGAGGAAGTGAAGGCAGGAAAATGGCCCCGGTGAGATGGGGACCTCGCGGGGTGAGCCCTGGCACCAGGGCATCAGTGTGCTCCCCAGGGCCACCAGTACAGGGACAGACGAGGACAGCATCCACGGCACATTTGGGCTGTGCTTCCCACTTGTCTCCCATAGCCCAGAAATGCCAGGATGCTGCATGCCTGTGGTCCCACCGGGATGCTGTGGGCACAGGGCAAGGCTGCTCTCAATTTAAAAGGCAGATCAGAAGCAGAGCAGTTGCCTGCCCATGGTCTGGAGCCCCTTTCCTACCGTGGGACAAGCTTCCCCCTGCTCCCAGATCCCCACCCCTGCCAGGAAGCAGGGTAATGCCACAGGGACACAGAGTACCTGCAGTGATGGCATTACTGGGGACAGAAGTGGTACAAGGGCTCTGACCCAGCCATGGAGCTCCCTGGGCAGGCAGCTCTCCCTGCAGTGGGCTGGGTGCCTGCTTTTCCTTAATTAAGTGCAAATCCCCCATTCAGCAGTGAAATCAGGTGAGGAAGAGCAGAGCCCTGCATGATGAGGCAGCAGCAGCTAATCCCTTGGGAAACACAGAGCCCGCTTTCCTGTAAATAAATAGGCCAGATCCTGGGGCTTGCAGCACCTCGGGCACACGCAGGATGTGAGGGAGTGAGGGAAGCATCTGCTCAGCACCCGCAACCTGCTGAGCATGCCATGGCACTGCTGGGATCCCCACTGTGCTCCCTGGCTGCCAGAGACCAACGGGCCGGGGGCAGCACGTGAGCCCCCCCATCCCCAGGCCCAATCACAATGCCAGCGTTTATCTCAGATTTTGGCAGAGCAATGCAGGAGATGGGACCTGCCAACAGATAATCGATGGGTGACAGGAAACACTCCGTTCTGCTGGCCCTGCTCCAGGGGAGTGCGAGGAGTGGGACAACAGGGGAGGCAGAACAGGAAGGGGGGCACATCCAGCTCATCCCAGTGCAGCCTTTTTGCATTTGCCACCCCAGGTTATTTTTTTTTTCCAGGATACCTCAAAGCCCACCCTGGCCAGCTCAAGCCTCCCCTCTGCCCAGGATTCTCTCTTCCCTGATCCCCAAACCAGGGCACCAAATATCTCAGAGCACTGGTGCTGTGAAGCCCTGAATCCCAGCAGGCACAGTGCCCCATGCCAGCGGGGTGCCAGCACCCCTGGGACACTGCAAGAAGGATTTGGGGATCCTGCAGCTCCCACCTGGGATGGATTTGCCCGGAGATGACCTGGGCAGGGGAAGGCAGTGTTCTGTCCTGCTAGATCACTGCTCCCAAGTGGGCAGCGAGCTCTGCTGCTGCAGCAGCGTGAATCAGCATCCACCAAGAGCCGCGCGTGGCCTCGCGCTGGCGGGAGCATCCTTCAGGATTCTCCGTCACCCTCCAGCAGCGCCACACGGGGCTGCGGCACAGCCTGCACTCCAACGGCTCTCGAGAAGGGATTTAGGGAGATTTGAGAGGGTTGATTCCTCATCCTCTCCCCTGAAGTCCAGTGGTATCTGGTATTATCCCAGTGGTGCCCAGCATCAGCTCAGCTGTACCTGGATCTTCCCCACTCATGGCAAGGTCACCCTCATGCCACACTGCTCTGTGCAGGGATCCCTCTGTACCTCACAAACACCAGCAAGTGCCAGCACTGCAGATGGCACGTGTGTGTCCAGCACATGGGGCTCCTGAGAGCACCCCACACCACACCCCAGGCACCTGCCCCCCAGCATCCGCAGCCTGGAATAGCTCTGTGAGGACACCTGGATTTGGCCTCATGTCTGGGGACCTCATTTCCTTCTCCTCCTCCTCCTCCCACTGCTGCAGACGCGCCTGGTGCCCACGCCGAGGCTCGGTGCCTCCCACAGCACCCAGGGTGTCTGGGATTTAATCAGTGGTAATAAATTGCCTTTATTCCCAAAGGATCAATGGGCCACTTCAGTCTTCCCCAGAAGCCTCACTGTGCCCACAGGCTGCCCGGGACAGGCAGGGTGGGCAGGTTCAGCACCAAAGCTGAACACACATCTTCCCATGTGCTACGTGGCTACTAAAGGCAGAGGAAATGATGGATCTGCACTCAGAATTACCCCCATCACATGGACCAGGATGAGTAGTTGCAGCACCAATGGAGCCTCACCAGGAAAGCAAGAGGAAATCCAGGATTAACCCCGGTCTGGTGGGTGGCATCCCTGCCCATAGCAGGGGGTTAAAATGACAGAATGGTTTGGGTTGGAAGGGACCTTGAAGATCGTCTCATTCCAACCCTCTGCCATGGGCAGGGACACTTTCCACTACCCCAGGTTGCTCCAAGCCCCGTCCAA
The DNA here is from genome assembly GCA_013397845.1 of Melanocharis versteri. NCBI lineage: Eukaryota > Metazoa > Chordata > Aves > Passeriformes > Melanocharitidae > Melanocharis > Melanocharis versteri. The sequence goes on along the minus strand of VZTG01000994.1, from coordinate 591,580 downwards.
CCTGGCCTTGGACACTTCCAGGGATCCAGGGGCAGCCACAGCTTCTCTGGGCAACCTGTGCCAGGGCTTCACCACTCTCACAGGGAAGAACTTTTTCCAAATATCCCATCTAACCCTGTCAGTGGGAAGGGATTCCCCCTTGTCCTGTCACTCCATGCTCTGGTCCAAAGTCTCTCTCCAAATCTCCTGGAGCCCCTTTAGGCACTGGAAGAGGCTCTGAAGGTCTCACTGGAGCCTTCTCTTCTCTACCAGCTCTCTCAGCCTGTCTTCACAGCGGGGGTGGTCAGGGCAATTCAGGGACCAAGAGGAAGGTCATTTGGGGGGCACTGGCTTGTCTCCACACTGGGGCACCAGTAGGACCCTGCTCAGCACAGCACCTGTGTCTGCCCTTGCTACCCGGGAATGCCAGCATGGACCAGGGTCCGACACTCCAACTCATACCAAATCCAGAGATTGTCCTGCAAACTACCTGCATGTCGTCCAGCATCCTGCAAATCCCCCAAAATGCAGCTTGAGGGCCGAGCAGGGTGGACACTGTCCATTTTAAGGACCAACGCGTCCCTGGTGCTGCCAACAGCAAAACTCCCTGTGAATCTCCCGGCACATGTGGAACAGAAGGGCAGAGCTTTTACAAACAACAGCACAAACCAGGGCTTGTTCCATGCAGTGGACTTAGCCTGGAGAATTCCTGATAAATAAAAGCAATGGGCCTTGATAAGGAAACAGCTGGAGCTACAGCATGAAAAGCAGATCCCCCACAGAGGGCTGGGATGCAGAATCAGCACAAGTCCCCCACACTGCTATTGTCCCAGGGTGGGTGACACCATGGGGCTCATCTCCTGGTGGGTGCCCAGCTCCAGCCAGCCACAGAGGGGACCTGGGGCACTGCTGACCCACTGATCACACCACGACAGTGATGGATGGTGGAGCAGTGACAGAGTGGGGGCTCAGCCTGGTGCCCCAAAGAAAGATTTCCCCAGGCCCAGCTGGATCACTGCCTCACAGAGATGCTTCTTTGGCTCGAATCCTGCCACTTCCCCACTCCTTGCTGGATCCCCTGGCTGTGCCAGTGATGGACAAACCAGGCTGGGCAGGTATGGCCCTTCTCAGATGCTTCTCATGTGGGAAACAGGGACACAGAACCCCTGGAGAGACCCTCATCACCAGCTCAGTGAAGCCTCCAATGGTCCCTCAGCTGGTTCCTCTGAGGGTTTCGAGGCTGCAAGCTCAAGAGTTTGCTCCCATCAGCTTCCAAAGCTCAGCTCTTGTGGGATTCAGAGGGATCCAGCTGCTGCCAGCTCACCCCATCCCCATGGGGAGCATGAGAGAAGGTGTGAGAGCCCGCAGCTCACTGCCAGTGTCAACCCTCAGCACAACACTGCTGTGCCAGCAGCCGCCACATTTCCCTGGATTTCTCGCTCACTGCTTCCTTTGTTGAGGCTCCCATCATCCTGCCTGCTGCCGGATTCCTGTGTTTCCCTTGGCACATCCTGTGTGAGGAATCTTTTGCAATGGTGGCACTGAGCCCAAGCGTCTGAGAGCAGCTTCACCCACTGCAGAGACCTGGGAGAGGAACCGTGGTGTCCCCGTGGGTCCCCTGGGAGATCTCCAGCCTCCCAGGATGAGCAAGATTAAAAGCAGAGGGAATACGGGGAGGGAAACCACAGCTTTGTTTTTCCAGAGGCCAAAAAAAGCTCCCCAGGACCTACCCTGCCTTCCTGACACTGGCTCTGCTTTTCTCCACACTAAAAATAAGCAAAGTGCTGGATGTGGCCAACAACCAGCAGCTGATGTGGGGCAGAGCCCTTGTTCCTGGACAGTGGCAATGCCAGGGCTGGTTGCACTGGAAAAGGGACTGGGATACAGCTGGGTTGCAGTGGGAAGGAGCAGGATCCAGCAGCCAGGACTGGCAGAAGTCCTGGCACAGGAGGGGGTCAGCATTGGGGCCACCACCTGGGCAGCTGGGGGCAAGCATCCATGACTATGTCTGCACTCCTCCTCCTGCCATGGGGGATTTTTGGGATACAGGGATTGCTTTGCTTTTGCTCCAAGAAGATTCCAAGGATGTGGCAATATCTCCAGAGGCTGGGAGCCTCTGCTCCTGTGTAGATGGGTTCATCCCAAAGCTTCACCTGGGTCCCAAGCAGAGGGAGATCATGAAATCACAGAACCATTTAGGTAGGAAAATACCTTTAATACCTTCAAATCCAACTGCTAACCCAGCATTGCCAAAGCCATTGCTAAATCCAGCTCAGGGCAGAGCCGAGTGCTCAGGGCACAAGCACAGACAAACCCCACGGGGTGTTTATGCAACACCACCAGAAAAATCAATGTTGCTAAGAGTGGTTGTATCCCATTCCAAAAGGCAGGAGCATCTCCTTTTATTCTCCTGTTTGTTATAAAATGCTGAGTTGACACCCAGAGATTACAGGAAAACAGACACCATTTGGAAAGCTCAGGTTATGCAGCTCATCACTTTTCCAGCTGACCTGGCTGCAACTCCAAATGGGGAGGTGGCAATTCCCAGCCCTCATTAGCTAAAAATAAGGTGCTTGACCAGAGGGCAAAGACTGGGCTCTCACTGGGGACTCTGGAGCCAAAGGGAAATGGGAAAAGAGCTCTATGACAAGTGCTGTAGCAGCATGAGAGCAGGAGTGAGACACCCAGGATCCAGACCCCATGGTCTCACACCGGGTCAGGAAGGTCAGCAGGATGGGATGGAGGTGACATCCCACTGCACAGCCCATCCTGCACAGGTGCTCTGGCAGGAGCCGAGCTGAGGTGTGTGAAGCAGAAGGAACAGCCCACTCCTTTGAGATACAAAGGCAAAACCCTGGAAGACAAACCCAGCTTCCAGTGCAACAGCTCCTCCTCCCCTCTGTGCCTCGGCGCGGCGGAAGCAGGTCTCCCCTAACCACCATCCACCTTGAGCGAGGGCTGGGAATGACGGCGGTGCCGGGGGATTAGCCCTGGTCTCCACACTGCTGGAATGGCCTACTTTAACCACACACCAGATCTCCTGCCTCAGCCCGCTGCAGCACTTCCGAGATGGGAGCACGGGCAGTGCCCCTCTGACCCCCACCCTGGGACCCCTGGACATCAGGATTTGCATCTTCTGGCACAAGGTCACAGCACAACGTGCCTGCTGCCCAGAGAGGGTGGGAATACTGGGATTTTATAAGCAGAACAGGCGCCCAGCACTGGGTTCTGTGTGACAGCCACAGTGCTGACCTTGTGGGGAGGAGAGAACAGAGCACCCGGCTCATCAGCCCGCTCGGGTGTTCCTGTGTCCCTTTGGAGATGGAGCACGAAGCCATTAAATAATGAAATGTCAATTGCAGAGCAGCCCTGGCTCCTGCAATGCCCCACAGTGCCAGAGACACTTTGGGATGCTGCATGAGCAGACGTGGGGCTGGGGCTTGAAGGGAGAGTGTGGTGCATGAGATGTGGGTTTTGGGGCATGCAGGGAGGGTTTGGAGTGTGCAGGGATGGTCTGGCGCATGTGATGTGGGTCTGATCCATGTGACATGGGATTGGTGTATGCAGGGGGGGTCTGGTGCATGAGATGTGAGTCTGGGGTGTGCAGTGAGGGTCTGGTGCATGCAGGGAGGGTCTGATGCACGTGACAAGGGTCTGATGCGTGAGATATGGGTCTGGTGCATGTGATGTGGGACTGGGGCATGCAGGGAGGGTCTGGTGCATGAAATGTGAATCTGGGGTGTGCAAAGAGCGTCTAGGGCGTGCAGGGAGGGTCTGGTGCGTGTGAAGTGGGTCAGGTGCATGAGATGGGGGTCTGGCGAGTGCAGTGCAGGTCTGGTGAGTGCAATGCGTGGCTGCTGCTGCTGTGTGGGTCTAGTGCAGGTCATATGGGTCCAGGGCTGTGAAGCAGGACCGGTGGGTGTGGTGGGGGTCCAGGTGGGCTTGCAGTGTGGATCAGGGTACATAAGATATGGGTCTGATGAGTCAGACGTGGGTCCAGTGCGTGCCATGGGGGTCCAGCGCATGCCGTGGGCTCTGGTGCAGCAGTACGGGTCTGGCGTGTGCCGCGGGGGTCTGGCACACGCAATGCGGGTGCGCTGCGGGCCCGATGCGTGACCCGCCCCGAGCACCCTGTGCCCC
>VZTG01000994.1:568499-587291 GCA_013397845.1 Melanocharis versteri | reverse complement strand
GTTTCCCCCCGTTTCTATGGCAACCCCCCTCTGCCGGAGCGGCACAACCGCCTCAAAAAAAGAAACCAGCCGGGTTTTGGGGTCCCTCCCCGTCTGCGAAGCCCCGCGGGCCGGGTGTGCCCTGCACCCGCTGGCCCTGGACTCCTCGCCCCGCGTAACCCCGCAGGAGGAGGAGGAGGAGGAGGAGGAGGAGGAAGGGGAGGGGGGAGCCGGGGCGGCCCTGCGCTGCGGCCACCCGGCCCTTGGAGTCCCCCCAGCGTCGTAATTTTCATTTTAAGCAGTCCAGGTCCGGGGAGATCCCTGCCTCTAATTAGTGACGCACTTTCATAAAGTGAAATCATTAAATAGCCGGAATTCTGTGCCCCATTTCAATCCCCCTGGCCCAGCCCTAATCGCCGGGGCTGGGGTGGAGAAGCAGCAACAGCCACCCCGAGCTGCTGTCCCCGGCTGTGAGTGGGGTCCGGGAGGTTTGGGAGATGGGGCTGAAGGCTGGCACGGCACGGCACGGCACGGCACGGCACGGCACGGCACGTCCTGTCCTCCAGCACAGCCCGGTTACTCATGGCACTTCCCACACGCTTCCTGCTGTAACTGTCAAGATGAACCTTCCCAAATTATTTGCTGAGGAAACGTCTCGGGAGCCCCCGCGGGGAGCAGCAGGGCACCGGCTCCAGCTCTGCTCCGGTGCCCGCGGCCAGGAGCGCCCAAGGTCGGCTGCGGACACCCCCGTGGGGAGCAGGAGCGTGAGAGATGCACTCGTGCCTGTGTTACAAACATCCACAGAAGATCCAGCGTGTGGGGATCCATATGAGCAGTTATAGAGGGAAATGTTCATGTGGGAAATATTCACAGTCAGAGTAGAACCTGCTCCCAGTATGGGTCTGGACCCGAGGCCCATCGTGCTTCACAGACATTCCCAGCTCCCTTTGTCACTCCCCCATGGTTATTCTGGAGTTTTGACAAACCTGTTTGGTAAATACATATCAGTCTTTCTTCCAGCGCTATTTCCTGCATGATTTATACCTCATTTATCCCGACACACAGACTGTTTTCAGGATATATATATATATCCTGCCTCCCATTTATTCCTGCCCGCCTCCAGCTGCCTTTTGTTTCCCTCTTTCCCGGTGAATCCAATGCACAGCCTCTCTCCTTGAAAGGAAAATTAATGAGTTATCACATCTGCTGCCACTGGAGCAGCTCTGACCATGTGGCACAGGCAGCAGCTCTGCTGTGAGATGCAGCGTCATTCCTGATGGCTTTTGGGAAAGGAAAATGGTGTCTCCTTCCCTCTGCAGTCTGCAGTGCTTGGTCTCCCAGGATACTCTGACCTGAAGAGTGGGAGCAGCGCTCCAGGGAGACTGGGCCTGCTGCAGGGAGAGAGGGAGAGGTTTTCACCAAACCCAAACCCTTTTCCCAGGTCAGCACTTGGCTTTGGAAGTGCCAGGCCTGCCACAAGGAAAAGATGAGCTGTCCTTGGTTCCAGTCTTGGCCTGAGCCGTGGTCCTGTTCCCACCCAAAACCAGCGTTTCTTTTGCAGAAAACTGAGAGGTTTTTACCGTACAGGGGTGCTTTTCCCTTCCTTACACCCAGAAAAAGAACCCCTCAGAGAACAGCAGCAAAGGCCCATTACTTACTTAATCAAATATTCCTGTTCAGAAAGGACACTCAGCTGGAACACCCCTGACTCTGAGATGAACCCTTAGGATTTGATCCTTCTGGAGAAACACCAACAAGCACAGGAAACATCTGATTTTTATTGATTCCACATGAAGGGACAGTGATGTCCCCACAGCACCAAAGCACCTGAGTGGGGCACAACCATCCCTCCTCCCGGTGGGAGGCAGCTGGAAATCAAGAGCTTCAGAAAATGACAGTAAAAGGGATAAAATTTATCCTAAATTGGATAAAAATGCAAGGAACTAATAATATTTCCATTAACATCCATTTTTAAATAGGTCTACACATGAATAAAGGTGTTAATAAGTTAAAAAGCTCTGGGAAATCTGAAATTGCAGTATTTCTAGGAAATAGAATTTCTTGCTGTAGCTTCTGGACTCTTCTAAGGCCAGTATAACCTCTGTCTGCCTGAACACACAAAAGCAACACTGGAGACAGCACCCTGCTAAATCTTAAAATATGAAATACTGAACATTCTTTGACAGGAATAATTTTAAATAGTCTAAATTTTTTTGCTACAGAGAGTTAACAGATAACTCTTACTGATGGTATTAGAGAATTAACAGACACAAACCTTGTCAAAAATAGTTCAGGCTCCAAACATAGTCTCTGAGAAAGGTTTTGAAGGACTTTTATAAAAACCCTTCAAGGATTTCTATACAATTCCTTTAAGGACTTTCATAAAATCCTTTACGATGTACATCTCTTACATAGGATATATATTTTAGTGGTATTTTATTAACATATTGTGTAACTATCATATAACTCATCATGTAACTATAAATATTAAGCCCTGTAGTGATCACCTGGGGCAGGCCACCTGTGCAAGCCATTACTGGGAGGTGTAAATGTCAGGGAGCTCTGCTCAGCTCCCACAGTTTGACAAGGCATTCCATCCTTTTCCCAGGAAAACTGTTTGCTGGAAAATGCAACCTAAGCTGTATTTTGATCAGTTGATCTGATCTTGTCAAACATGGGCCCAGCAGTGGCTGTGAGGTCAGCAAAGGGCTCGTGCTGCCACAGTTCCAGGACCAGCTGCTTCTTCAGCACCAGAAAGATGTAAAACGTGGCTGCAGCTTCTTTCCGGTTGTTTCTCCAGCAGAGCTCCCGAAAACTGAAGGAACACATGCCTGATTTCTTCAGTTGCTGCGTGAGGGAAATGAGCAATCAGTCAGGTCAGCTTCCCCACCAGTAAAACTGGAGCCCATGGAGGCCAAACAGAGAGCATTGCACAGAGGGAATATCTGTCTGAATGCCTCAAACACGATCCAATCTCCATAGAATCATGGAAGCACACACTGGTTTGGGTTGGAAGGGACCTTAAAGACCATCTCATTACCCCAGCCTGGACACCTTCAACTAGACAAGGTTGTTCCAAGCCCCATCCAACCTGGCCTTGAACACTTCCAGGGATGGGGAGCCCACAACCTCTCTGGATATCTTCCATCTGTGTTTATAGAAGTGTCTCTTAACAATTTAATGCCATAATAGTGTTGGTACCTACGTGTGTTACTAAAATCTACAATTCCACCAAATTCCACTACACCAATGGAGTGCTTCCATCATGTTTTGTGATTGATAACAATAAATATCCTTGAGCAATTATTTGGTTTCAGAGTTATCTCTTGTTTTTTAAAGGCTATACTCAGGTGTAAATATTTATTTATTATTTGCACAGAGCCTTTGAAATACGTTCAAAAAAAAGAGCATTCAGAAAATTCTAGCAATCCCAACAGCTGTGGAAAGAAACACCACACATCAAGCACCCAGAATCCCGATTTTCCACAGAAATACCAAAAAACCCACATGCTGCAAATGAGAGGCAGAGACATGAAGGGCAGTGGAAGGAAGAGCTTTTCTGACATGATCCAGCTGAAATCAACATCAGCTTTTGGGATCTAATAACAAAATCCAGCACTGGTACCTGTAAAGTTTTTTGTAACCGAAGAGTTCTCTTGCCCCATTTTATTTCTTCACTGTCTTTCCTGGTCCTTGTTTGCTCCTTGAGAGGAAGTAAACAGAAGGTTAGTCAGAGTGTGTAAAAAGTCACACACCACGAGAAAAAGGACAGGAGTTCCAGCCTGACTGAAAATCCAGCTGGAGCTGGGCATCTGGATGGCCAGACTCTGGGAATCTGGTGCCTCTGACACCTCTGCGCTCATGCAAGGTTTTATGAAACAGAGGAAAGAGTGGCACCTGTGTGCTTTGTGCTATAGAGACAGCTCAGGTGCAAGAGGCCATGGACATGGTCCCAGTGAGGAGCTCCACAGCCAGGTACTGCTCTGTGGGACTGGCATTCTGACAGGATTTGTACTGGCCAGGGGCTTACAGAGATGTTCAAATATTTGGCTTGGGATTTTGGGCTTAACCTCTGAAGTCTGCAGCTGAGTGTCCTGGTTTCAGAGTGCCTGAGCATCCTCAGAGCCAGCAAGGTTGGAAATTATTTTCTTTTCACAGGAAGCAAAACTCATTGTAAGTTCATGATGCTGTCTTTTTTTTTTTTTTTAAGAAACAGGGTTCTCTTCTGAAACAAGCCAGGGCCATCAGCTTAGAACACACACCTTTTGCACCTCCACCTGCTCTGCTTCAGCTTCCTGGTCCAGAGAAGTTTTGGAGCTCTCGGAGAAAGCTGCTCCATCCTCCTGTGAGCATGAAAAAGACAATCACTAGGCCTGACCATTTACGCACACAGTGCAATTCTCATTACACAGTTCTGCTCGAAGAATTTATTTTTCCAAAATGAGTTAATAGCTGCTATTTCTACCATGTCTTTCCTGATACAGGGAAGGACCTTACTGTAAGATTTATCCTACAGCTGAATCTACGCCTATGGGCAGAGTTCAGGCACGGAGCACACGTTTTCTGCTGCCATTAGGTCCAATTTCATCACTTTTCAACATTAATGAGCCTCATATTCTCTAAAGAATGCCCTTTAGCGTAAGTGAAGATGGAAGAGTTAGGTAATTTGTTATTGCTTAAGTATTTCCTCAATATGAGACAGAAAATGTAGGTTTTATCCTTTATAAAGATTACATTTGTCCCTTCAGTACAATATTTGATATTTACTATTAAGCTCTCATTTATACATAGTGATTAAACTGTAATCTATACTGATTAAGAAACATTTTAATTAATCATTCATTCATTGTGGGAGTTTACCAAATTATAAATAAACTTTCATCACACAAGCTACTTAATGTTCTCTTGACTGCTTTTAGCATCCTTTCCAAACATCAGTAATTTCTTAACATGTTTTATATGGAACCTTAGTAAAAAGTGGAACCAATAGACACACTTAGGTCTCTAAAACTGAGGAAAACTGCTCACTATAATTTCACCACAGTTCTCATTGGTTTCATTTCTGTCATTCTTTGATGTTGACATAAAGGAATAATTTCTAATTTTTCTCTCAATCTTGGAAAGAGCTGGCTCCTGCCGGTAACTTGGCTCTTCTACTGGCAGCATCTCTGTATTAAGAGAAAACCAGGGTTGAAGAGACAATTACTGTGAATCACTGTCCTTAAAAAAAAAAAAACACTGAAAACCAAAAATCACACCCAAGCTCACAATCTTTGAGAGGAAGAGCCAGAATGAGCAAATATTGAAGAAACATCATGCCCAACAGAAGCATGGAATAAGAACCTTCTAAGGGAGGTTTTCCTTTTCTGAAAGCTGACCTTCATGGACTCACAGGAAGTGGGTTTGTTACTTAATTTTTGAGGCAGGTGAGGCTCCCAGCAGAGCAAAGGAGTGAAAGTGGATATATCCTTCTCAGAAGATCTAAAATGGAACATTTCTTCTTGCCTGATATTAACCAAAACACATCTTCCAGATACAAGTAGAACTATTTACATTATTTTGGAATTTTGGAGAGCAGTTTGATTAAGCTTCGAATAAGTGGGAAGGGTTTTTTTAAATTATATTTTTAAAAAACCCCACAAACAACATTGCCCAAATCTGCAGTTTCAAAGATAATTAGAGAAACCATAGATGAAACCAAAAATATCTCCTGATGCCACAAGGAAGAAAAGACTTGGATTTCATTTAATTTCTAAGAAACAAAAGAACAGCAAAGTAGTAATTTGTAGAATACTGCACACAAACACCTCTTGTGTCTCTCAAACATTATGTAGAATAGAAAATACTTTCTAACAGCTAATTCTGCATAACAGAATTAAAATATTACCTGTAGTATCTTGCTCTTTTGTCATTTCTTTCATTTCCGACATCCTCTGTATTCCATTTGCTCTCATCTTAAATCTGTCAGTCTTGAAGCATTTTTCAAACAACTGAAAATAATTATTTTTTCTATGTTTGCTTTAAGAATATCATGTCAGATTATTTGCAAACATCAACACAAAGATATGATTATGAGCTATATGTTAATTACTGCAACCCAGAATTTCAGTATTTGAATTAGGTCACTCTGAAAATCTGCAAATTTTTTTGTTTTTAAGCAATAGCCTTCTGCAGCTCCAACATGAATTCCATGAAAAAAACATCTTAGGAGCAGCTTGGATAATTTTTCTTGAAGCCAGCCAGTAAGGAAGGATGAAAGAAAGAAACATCTGCAGTTTTCATCCTCTTAAAGAGCAAGTTGTAATTCTGCAGCTGGACTCTAAGTGGTGAAGCTGCACTGCTGCAGTGAACCCTTCCTATCTATTAGCAATATTCTAATAATAATATGTCTGATGTGCCTTTAAAGTAAATATAAACAAAAGATGTCTCAAATTGATTACAAAGAGGAAACAAACCAGAAAACAACAAAACAAAGGAGGAGAAAGTACAAAAGAAATGGACAGAAATGTAAAAAGTTGTGTCTCAGTATAAGATCGGTCAGGTGCCAGCGTGTGAAATTGAACATCAGCTCTCATGTTCCTTTTGTAATTTTTCACTTGTTGGAGTGCAGGAGGTTAAGGCCATGACCCCACAGATGATGAAACAATTAGTGGTGAGTGTGCAAACCATCAGGTGTCCAGCTGACCTGTACTGCAGCAACGTTCAGTGCACACCTGCAGCCAGCTCCAAGTTGGGATCAAACAGAGTCTGCAAAACCTCTCTCAGTCAGATCCCAGCTCTGCAACAATCCTGGAACCCACACAGTGGCATAGACCCCACAAGGAACTGATCTTTACCTTTTGCAGCTGAGAATGAAACAAAGGCTGTGCAGCATGGGACAGGAGTTTATCCACACCTCCCCACTCCTTCCACATCATCGTTTTCTTGGTTGGGGGAGCGAGGTCCAGCGTGCCCAGGAGGTCGGTGCTGTCGGTGAGCTGCTTGTAAATGGTGCTGCTGCTGAGCTCCTTCTCTACATCCACCAGCAACTTCCTCTTTCTTTGTTTTTTTTTCCTCTGGGTGACAGCTACATAAAGCAAGTATTAATAACAAGTCTTAAGGTCTATTCCTAGGACATTAGGCACACAAAAAAAGCCCAGTGAATCAACCTGGCTGCCGACCTCCTGAACACTGCCTAGACTTGAAAATCAAAGTACAAGTGCACAGGCCATTCCTTCAAAAGTTTCCATAAAGTTTTCACTCTTTGTACTCCTAGAGCAGAAATTCCCTTATGTTTAATTGAGGAAGACAAATGACTATTGTAGTAAAGAACCCGGAACAGGAGAACTTAATGAGAACACATGATAGAGCAACAAGACTGAATAACCTGTGTTTAATCCATCAGGAAGTTCAGTGCTCCAGGAACTGCTGATGCACTCAAGAGGTTTCATTACCTCATAATTAATATCTGTATTTGTCAGTTTAATCCTTTAGCAATTTAATCAAGATGTAAAAACAAAAGAAAGACACAGATTGGTTATATAGCCATAATTTCCTGAATATTATTTGGGCAGGCCAGAAAATTCCAATCTTGTAAATATTGCTGTCAACATGAACTTGTTTATTCATAAACAGCCACCAACGTGATAGGAGACGTTTAGATTTACTCACAGAGGAAATGTAATACTTTTCACCTTAGATCTTGTTAAAAGTTCACAAACCAATGTTTTCCCAAGGCTTGAAAGTTTTAAGATTGTTATTTTAAACATATAAATCACTGATGTGTCACTGGCAATAAAGTTTTTCAGGTGAATCTTCAGTACAACCCCTGAGGCCAACCTTGCAATGCTACCAGAGCTGAACAGCAACAAAACTTGACTTGGTACATGAAAGAAACTGCAAGCAGAGATTTGGACAGCTGAGACAAATAACCTGACATTGGGTTTGTGTAATATTTACCGTAAAATGGAACTCTGACAGCAGGAGCAGATGAAATCTAAGGTGTGAATAATCTATTTTGCAAGTATTTTCACTACTAAGAAGAAAACCAAACCTAGTTAATGTAAACATTCACAAGAAGCTGATCAACTTCTGACCTGTATCAACAACTGGCTCAAGCACAATTCCTTCTTCTTGGAACAAAAGGATTGTCTCACTCATTGTGTGATTTACGTCCTTAACGGTGATGTCTGCACAGTTGGACTCAACTGCAAGAAAACCAAGCAAATAACCCAAATTTAAAAAAAACTTACAGTATGGACTAATTTCTCAATCACACGACAGAGAGTGATACCAGACAAAAATGGTAAGAAATAGGAAACTGCGGTTTTGTTTATAATCTCACTTATGTTCACCAGTTCCTGCTCATTCTCTGCCCTGCACACTTCCCTTCACTGATCCCAGAATGACCAGGCTGTAGTAGAGACAGAAGAACTGATCTGGAGAAAAACCCACATAACAGAAAGTGTTTAGCGGGGAAAGGTGTTTAGTTTCAATCCCTATCTGTTTCCAGTTCCAGGCAAGTTCATGGCAGTGTGGACATTTCTGTCAACAGAAAAGGAACAGGTAGCACCAGCAATAGCACAAGGAGAGGCAAGAGCCACTCAATCCCTTTAAAGCTGTTCCAGAATTCTCTGTTTTAAACTAACACTGCGATGGGGCAGTAAGGATTTAAGATGGCAAAAATTTCTCAGAAACAGTCATCAAAGCTTAATTTCTTTCATCAACATCAAACCAAAAGAAGATTAACAACACCTTTATGAGCTACTTAAGTGTCATTTGTCGCAGAAGTATGAAACCAGAAATAGAAGCACAGAATTGTTTCTGTTGAAAAAGACCTTTTAAGCTCTCACTGGGAAAGTTCACAGTTACAGGACAGCCTTATTTGGGTTTCTTTCCCCCTCAAAAGGAACATCACATTGTGAGCAGCAGGGTGGACCAGCAGCATATCCAACAGGATGCCACATGAAGGTGTTTCTAAGCAATGTCAAGTTACAAATTTGGAATCCCTAATCAAATAAAATTATCCTAAAATGGTGGATGAAGCAGTTTAGGGTAAAAAAAAAAAGGAAAATAAATGAAGAAAGGAAAAAGGCACAGGATACAACAAAAAGCTGAATGTGAGTGACATGAGGCATTAACACAGGAACAGAGGGTTTATGTGAGATGGAGCAGACACTGCAAACTCACTGGCTGTGCTGTTCTCTGGCAGATCTTGTGACAAAGGACGTGCTTCCTCCACATCAAGAATGTCTTTATCTAGGACATTTTGCTCATCCCTCAACAGGATTTCTTAAATACAAAACACACAGTTTTAATCATTCTAAGCCTTAGTAGTTGTGAAATAGCCTGATACAGCCTAATGTTAGTCAAGGTTAATACTCTGCAAAGAAAGCAAGCTCAGCTTCTGCAGATGGCTGTCAGTGGTGTGGCTGTCTGCAACAGCACAAAAAGGAGGGGATTAGTCCCAAGTTTGAGATTTCTACCTCTTTTTTTTTTTAAATGATGGCCTTGATAGTGTTAAAAGGTATGTATCTTTAAGGTTTACATAAATACTCTAACCCGTAACGATGAAGAAGCTACTTCGCTGCCTTTGTTATTACCACAGTAAGGATAAAAATGCTGCACTATTTCACCTTTGAAAAGAGAAATTAAATTGTTAAACATTAAGCTTAAATTTAATACCTTTAATTCTAAAATAATTAAATACAGCCTTTAAACCAATTTGACTTGGCAGTATCTCAGTGATCATCGATTTAGTGACAAGTAGGAAAAAAATTAAGTATGAAAACAACAAATAACATAGAATTTACGTTTAGAAACAATCGCTTTGGTGCTGTCTTGACTGTTTTCGCGTAAGAATAAAAATATTTGGAAAGGAACCAATTCTGTTTGCCTGTGGCAAACCCTACCAATCATATCTACAGCATCCTCCTCATCCCCAAAACCGTCATCCTGGAAGCAGTAAACATCGTCATGCAGCACAGACTTGTCTCCGCTGGTGCTGGCTGAGTTGGGATCGGCCACCAGACTGTTACTGCTCGTCAGGGCACTGCCCTCAAAGAAGCTCTGTCTCCTCAGTGCATCTGCTTCTTCACCTGAGGGAACACACAATTCCTGATCCCTCATCTGCATGAGTTTTGGAAACCCAGATTTATTAATTTCCTGATTTTCCAAGTAGTAATTTTTAAAAGATTGCAAGACATCCCATACCTCAAATGGAATAAACAATAAACGATGTTAGCTGATTTAGTAAAAGCAGGAAATGTTTGGTTTGGGTCTCAGTCTCTGACACCAGATTATATTGCTTACACAAAATTTTAAACCTAAGACAGCATGATAGATCAATCAGGAAAAGCATGAAACAAATGCACTATTAATGACAGCTTTTTCACGTGTGGAAAAGGCTCACATAAAAGTTTCACATAAAACACACTTCCCCTTATGAAGTATTTCCAATTTCTCAACTTCTCTCACCAAAGTTTCTATCATAGAGAAGTATACTGCTTTCATAATCCTCTGTAAGTGTGATTTCTTCAGCTCTGCTCTGATTCAAGGTAAAATGTTCAGCAACATCAATGGCCCTGATGAAAAAAATATTATAAAAATATAGGGTGAACAGAAACCCATTGAGCATTCAGCTGGAATGTGAAAACTTGTTTCTATACAGCCTTCAATCCTGGCATTTTATCACAAGCCCCCATATTTCTCCACTCTTTTGCCAGTAAACTTGAGCTTATGTGATTTTGTTCCCATCCCAGCCCCGGTATCTACCAGGCCCTTGTCAGAAGGCAACTAATTAGGGAAACATCTTTTAAACCAAATGACACAACTCTTTGGGCAGGCAGAAAAGGCACCTTTACAGAGTCAGCACACTGAGGCACTTGAATGAAGTGTATTATATTGCAGCTGTACTTACAAAATAATAAACCCTTACTGATCCCATCAAACCATATTTATGAGGAGGTACACAGCAACCCTCGGTGGAAATTTCTTGTCCTGGACCTTCGAGGCATCAGAGCCATCAGAAACATGACTTGGCCTGCTGCTTTTTATCAGTTTTCTACATTTATGCTGCTTTGTGTCAAAAAAGCCTAAGAAATATGCTGGCTTTTTCTCAGGAGCCAGGCTGACTATTGCTGATAAAACACCCCAGCCCCACAGAGCAGTGGAGCAGAAACAAAATGAAGTTACCCAGTGGAACAGTGCAACACTGTGTGGTTACTGGCCACATCTTTCAGGATTAATACTAATTTTTATCTCTTCTCTTGAGGTTCAGAAAGCTGTTTGCATCCTTCACTCAGACAATTTAAAATTCTGAAGTCTAAGTTCAAGACATTATTTCATTGTGACGGTCTGTTGATTAAAGGACTGAGGAAAACTACCAAAGTACAACCCCTGTGGCTGTAACCTTGTAAAGCTCAGAATTTAGGAGAATTCAGTTATTAAATCAAAACAACCCAATCTGAGTCTCGATCAGATAACAGCAAGTACAGCTTTTACTTCTGAAAATACTAAAAGAATGAATAAAAACGAGGGAAGCATTTACTTTACATCTGGTAGAGGTGCTTCAAAATCATGGAATTCTTCAGGTAGCGTAATGGACTTATAAGCAGCCTCCAAGTTCTCTTCTGGAAGGTCAAGAAGCCCTGAAATAAACAGACAACATAACAAAATAAGTATCAATAAAATAAAAGTAGTGTTCTCTCCCAAGCAGGTATAATAAGCCTATAAACCTGTCAGGAGGGGCTGCTGCCATTCTAAATCACAGAAAGGTAAAGCTTAGGCACCCGAAAGTGGAATTTCAGTTTCCATGTCCTTAAGATGATCTATTTTTTACAGTCAGATACAGAAGAGTCTGCTGCAACAGAACCTGAAATATGTAAGTACTTGTGTTGGTGAACAGCTGCTTTAAGGCCCTGGAAGGTTCTCCCAGCTGACGTTTAGCCCAGAGTCTTTCAGAGCACTGCAAATGAACCATTGTGTTTTCCTTTCCTCTGCTCTGTCTCCGTAACACTGTTCTCCAGCATCAAATAATTATGTGTACTCAGACTGCAATTACTTGGCAATCAGAGAATCCTGGAAAAATTCAGGTGAGGAGGGATTTCTCAAGGTCATCCAACCCAACCTTTTGCTCAGAACAGAGTTAATTTCAAAGTCAGACCACTTTTGACTACTTCTGTTGATGGAGATTTCACAGCCTCCCTGAACAGTCTCTTTCAGTGTTTTACCACTTCTGCTGAGATTTTTCTCCCCCGTCCATCTAGTTAAAGTCTCTGTTGCCACAGTGGTGACTGTTGTGTGTTCTTAAGCTGGGTGGTGCTCTCCAAGTTGCTATAGGATCTATCTCCAAAATAGCCACAAGTTGTGGCCAGTGGATTTCAGTTGGATATTAAGGAAAATTTCTTCAGTGAAAGGGTTGTCAAGCCCTGGCACAGGCTGCCCAGGGTAGTGCTGGAGTCACCATCCCTGGAGGGATTTAAAAGACATGTGGTATCTGGGGACATGGCTTAGTGGTGGCCTTGGCAGTGCTGGGTGAACAGTTGGACTGGGTTTTGGAGGGCTTTTCCAGCCTAAACGGTTCTATGATTCTATAATTCTGTGATCACATCCTTGAGAATAGTGCAGAGTAATTATTCACTATTCTGCAAACAGACCAGGTCACAAAGCACATTAAAACTGGCAATAGACACTGGTGTTCTCAGGCTTTTTTTAGACAACAGTGCCTCCCATTTATTGCCTAACTGTGACAAACACAGAGCCTGTTGGAAAAGGATCCAGTCATCTCAGCTCCCCTCTCCCTGTCCACATGGCTAGAGCTCAAAACACACTGTCAGGTCTGGCACTGACACTGTTAGACATGTTGTTGGTGTCATCAGAAATTAAAATTAATTATCTAGCAATGGAGGCTGAACTCAGACATCTTCTTGTAAGCCCACTTAAGATACTGCTTCTGTTAAGGGAGTCAAAGACCTGAAATGGCACTAAATTAAGCCAGACTAAACACCAGCAGTAGGCACTAGCATGTTCAGCCTCCTTTGGGGTCAGTAATGTGTATTTAACAGAAATATCCGAAAATTAACTTTTAAAATGAGAGCTGTAAAGGACACAGAAGAAAAAATGCTGTATTTTGTGTACACCTGGGCGAAAGGCTGTCTTCATTTTGGTCAGAGCTTCACTGCAGTCTGCCAAGAGGTACTTTGCTTTCCTGTGGTAAATCCGCACCACCCCCAGGAGTAAGTGTCCAGAGGTTCGCAGAGCTATAGCGAACTGTGAGAATTTAAAAAAAAAAAAAAAAAGAAAGTTGTTCAGGAGTTAGTATTTTTGGCAAAAACACTAAAATATTACACAGAAGTAACAGAGTTCTCTATGAGAGACCAACACCTCCACCCCAGGACTCTCCAGGAGATCCCTCCTCATGCCACAGCCTACCTTTGGGGAGAGGATTTTTTGTACAGTAGCCTCTAAATTGCACTCAAAGATGTGTGCCTTGGTGAGCTTCTTCTCCCAGTGGGCAGCCAGCCAGATTTTGGCCAGCGGCCCCCGCTTGTTGATGAGCAAATGGACGTAGAACATGGTGCCTGGCCAAGGGCCTCAGGGCAGCCCTTATAAAATTCCCTCAGCTCTTCCCCTTCCAGCAGGGGATGGGTCCTGGGGCACCAAGTGGGATTAGGGATTTAGTGGAATCTGAGGGGCTGTGGGACCCAATCGGGTGCTATGGGGAATGGGGGAATTTAGTGGGATCTGAAGGGATGAGGAGATACAACCAGGCACTGAAGGGGATGAGAGGATTTACTGGGATATGAGGGGACAGGGGAGCCAGGCAGATACTGGGGGGATGTGAGGATTTAGTGGGATCCAGACGGGCTGGGATCACCCAGCTGGGTGCTGAGGAGAACCCTGAGAGCACTGAGGGAAGGAAAGGATTTAGCGGCACCCTCAGAGGGCAGGGGGCGATTTGGCGGGATCCTTAGGGGATGGGTCAGGGGGGATTTAGTGGTGCCTGAGCAGACAGGGGGATCCAGCCAGGCCTTGAGGATTTAGCAGGACCTGAGGGGATGGGGTGACCGAGGCGCTGAGGGGACAGGCAGATTTGGCGGGATCTGAGGGGACACGGGGCCTGAGCAATGCCAGGAGGGGCGTGCTGGATTTAGCGGGATCCTGAGGGATGGATGGGCACTCGCGGCCGCTGAGGGGACCCGGGGGGGATGAGGGGCCCAGCTCGGCTCTGCGGGGACCGAGGGGGATTAGCAGGCGCTGAGGGGGCTCGGCGGGGCGGGCAGACCCTCCTCAGGCCTCAGCCGAGGGCGGGAAGGCGCCGCGCGGGGGTCCCACGCCGGGTCCCCGCTCTCGGAGCCGGTGCGGGGCAGCTCCGGCCGCAGCCCCTGCACGGCCCGTGTCCACTCGCCACGGCTTCGCGCAGCCACGGAGCCCCCCGCAGGGACCTGCCGCTGTAAATGGCTCCCTGCTCCTTCCTGGGGCTCACCGGCAGTGCCCACACAGCCCCGGGAACACGGTGCCGCACCCCTCATTTTAGGTTCATGAGAGTGGAGAACAATCTCCCTCTCCTCCTCCGCCTGTCCTCCTTCCTTTCCTCTCCTTGTCTTCCCCTCCCCTCCTCTTCTTCTCCCAACCCCTTTCACCCTTGACATTCTAAGAGCCCGTTTGCAGACACCGCCCTATTTCTTTCTCTGCAGGTGAGCAGCTCCTGCGTGGCTCCAGACACGTCTGATAAAACTCCCCTGGTGAAGGAAATGTGCAGAAGAAAAAAAAAGGGGAAAAAAAACCACCACAAAACAAAAAGCCGAACAAAAAATACCAGAGCCTCAGGTCGGACCTCTGTGCAGACGGAGAAAGCAAAAGGTGCACAGCCACCCATCTGTGTCAGCTCCAGCCACCCCCGAGAGAAGACAGTATGTTTGCACGCTTAGGTGTCACCAGCCAGGAAAAAAAATAGTTCGTCACCCTCTGCTTCGTGCTTTCCATGCTTTATATTCAGGCAGAACACAGCGAGGGACCCGTTGCTCCCAGGCACAGCCCGGAGCATCAGCTGTTGCCATATCACAAGGCACCTGTGGTTTTCCCTGTCTCCCTGGTGTTA
The DNA here is from genome assembly GCA_013397845.1 of Melanocharis versteri. NCBI lineage: Eukaryota > Metazoa > Chordata > Aves > Passeriformes > Melanocharitidae > Melanocharis > Melanocharis versteri. The sequence goes on along the minus strand of VZTG01000994.1, from coordinate 572,233 downwards.
GCTGAAGATAAAGAGATCTTAATTATCACCAGGAAAGTGCTGAGCCTCTTCCCACTGCGGCTCTGCAGCTGGTCGTAGTGGCAAGCAGGGCTCCATCCCTCCAGCTGCCTTTGGGCTGGGGCTCAGACGTTTGGGGAAGGAGAGGGATTTTTGCTATAAACCATCCTTGGAGTGGTGTATCCCCAACGGGGACTTGGAGGAACCTCACACAAGCCCCAGAGCAGGTATCCACTGCTCTTCCAGGGCACCAAACCTGTCTGGCCACTCTATGCCCTGCGAGAGGCAAACCACCTTCACTGATGCCCACTGTGCAGCTCCAGCCCTCCCCAGCACCAAGGCTGATGTCCAGCCCTGCCTCACTTGCCAGTGGCAACAGCTCCCAGAAGCAGTTTGCTGGATCACACCCCGCCCCCCTCCCCACACCATGCATGGGGAGCACTGGGATGCTGTTTCTGGGGTACACAGGCACTGGCAGTGACAGGCAGGGAGGCCGTGATGTGCTGGGAACCTCTGGTCCTCCCAAACTGCTGGATCTCTCGGTGATGTAGAGCCAGCTCCTGAATTGCCCGTCTGCTTTTTCCCTGACCTCCGAGTCACCTTGAGCCGTGCTGGCTGTGGGAGCTTACTCTGCCATGGGATGCTGTGAATGCTAAGGAGGCAGGAATGAAACTTCACCTCGGTGGTGAGGCTGGATAAGGGTCAGCACTGCCAGTGGGCACCAGACAGCTGTGCACTCCCCAAAATTGTGCTGTGCTGCACAGGGCTGTGTTGGGGAACAGAGCCAGGTCCACAGCCTGTCTAGCTCCATCACATTCCTGCTCCTGATGTCCTCTTTTTCCTGCCTGAGGCTCCCATTTGCTGTCCCTCTCATCCATGTTCAATCATTTCGTCTGAGGAGTGACATGTTCCCATCCCTGCTTCCCCGTCTGGCTCCCTCACCCTGCTCCATCTCCCAGACTCCTTCCCTCCCTCCTCTTTCCTTTTCTTTCCAAGTCGTCTGTCTCTCCCCTCCAGCACTCCTGCAGTTTCATTGTGAATTTTGGCAGTGCTCCCTCTGACCTTGGCTGTCTCCCTCCTCTCTTTGCTCCTGCGCTAGCAGCATAAATCCTGGCTGTCTCAGCCTCTCCTCCCCTTCCCTTAGTGCCAGCATCTTGGGGATGGAGTGGCCTTTGCCAGCCCCCAGCCTCATGCTGAGCCACTCAGGATCAGGCTGGGGAAGGTTTTTGGGTTACCCTGAGGCCCTTCAAAGGCCTGGGGTCCCCTCCGGCTCCCGCAGTGGGAACCTGGGGCAGCACAGTGCAAGCAGCAATGCCAGCAGGACGCATCCCTCCACCTCATCCATCACAGGTGGCCTCTCAAGCATTGCTGTGGGATTGGGGTGCAGGAGCAGCCCCCCGGGCAGCATGGAGCCCTGACCCCACAGCAGCCTCAGCCCTGTCCCTGTATGAAGGCAGGTGGGAGCAACAGCATGCATGGCTCTGCTCCTGCCCCACAAATCCCCATCCTGGCCGGGCTCCTGGTCTTGGCATCCCTGGATGCATTGGCAGCCACAGGGCTTGGGTGCTCCAGAACAGAGGGCTTGACCACAGCTCTGCTCAGGAGCAAACTGGTGGCAGTTCTGTCTTCCCAGGGAATTTGGCGATGGTGTGGCAGCAGATCTGCTCCTGCCCGTCTGTTCACAGCAATATGCCCGCCTGCTCCAAATCCATCTTTTCCTGCTGATTTGGGACAATCTGTGTCCCATGACCTACTTGTCTCCAAACATCTCCTGCCTTCCTGCGGAGTGGGTTGGTACTAAAGCCTCTCTAAATGTAGTTAACGTGTCAGGATGCACTTACATTTATTTTTAATTCTGCTTCTTTCTCGGCCCACTTCTGGCTGCATCTCTAGGGACACTGTGCTGGGAAGCCTCTGTGTTTCATAGAGTCACAGAGTCACGGAATGGTTTGGGTTGGAAGAGACCTTACAGATCATCTCATTCCGAGCCCCCTGCCACGGCAGCTCCATGCCCCTGCTGCAGCTCAGGGGCTGGAGGTGCCATGTGTTAGTCTAGAGGGTTCCAGTCAGCATCATGGATAGACACTGGGCCTGGATAGGTGCTGAGCCTGGATGGGTGCTGAGCCTGGATCATGTTGCATCTGTCCAGCTCCCAGAAAACACAGATGTGCCTCTTTATTTGTGTGGCACGCCCTAAAACTCTCTGACCCTTTTTTATCCATTTTAGCTGTATCTGACAGAGACTTCAGAGAAAATCCCTGCCCTGTCATGACACAGGTGGCAGGAGACTCCCATCTGACATCTCCACGCAGCGCAGTGCCCAGACACTATGGATGACATGGAGCCCAGTGTAGCTGCAGAGGAACACACTGTGTGGGGGGACAGGGTTCAGGACACGATACAGACAGGGTGCAGGGGACAAGAGGCATCCCTGCAGCTCCAGCACTGTGAACTCACCCAGCACCTGCAGCACTGGGTGTGCTTGTGGAGGTGCTGGAAGCATGTGAAGGTGTTGAAGGGAATGGCAATGTGATGGACAAACCTTCCCGGCAGCTGTCAGCAACCCACCCGCTATTGCTTGGGATTTACATCCACATCTCCAGGCACTGTTCCAAATGTGGAAATAGACCGCGTCGTATTAACAAACGAGGGAAAGCGTGTGGCTGCCAGCAGGTCACTGCTGGGGCACGGGCCTGGGTCTGGTGCCAGGTCAAGGAAAAGCAGAGTGCAGGCACTGACATGAATGCTGTGAGAAAAATGGAATAAATAACGTGTGTGTGTGTGAAGGGGGGGCATTATGCCATGGGACTGCAGTGGGATTGTGGTGGCACCACAGGGGCCAGGAGCTCCTCTGTCCCAGGCTGGTGCATATTGTACCTGGCCCAAACCCAGGTCAATCCCCGCTTTCCCTGGGAATTTGGGGACAGGCTGGACCCTCGTGGGGACTCAGGGTGGGCAACGTCCATATGGGACCTCTCCCTGCTGTCTTTGGGGCTGGGGATGCTCATGCTGCAGCCCCAGCGTACCCAGCCCCGCTCTGCCTCGGATCCCACAGGGGATGGCTGGTTGTGGGGGGCACGTCCTCCAGGCAGACCCCACGCAAAACCCACCGTGCTGCTCTGTCCTCTCCAAAGCCCCTCCCCACGCAGCCCCCGGGGTGCCCACGGAGGATCCCCGCGCTGTCGAGGGGGGGTGCACAGAGAGGTCCCTGTTGCACAGGATACGTGCACAGCAGGTGCCGGTGTGCACCCGGGTGTGTGCATGCGAGTGCATGTGTGTGCCCCCCGTGCGTGTGTGTGTGTGCGTGTGCGTGCGGCGGCCGTGCGCGACCGCAGCTCGGGGCACCCACCGCCCGCCCCGCGGCGGCACCGGCTCCNGCGAGAGCGGAGCCCGGTGCACGGAGCGGGGCCACAGCCCGGTGCGGGAGCGGGGAAACGGAGGGCAGAGCCCGGCGGGAGGAGAGGGTCCGAAGAGGGGCAGTTTAGTGGGGTCACAGGGACACGGGTCCCCACAGGGAGTTTCGGACGGATTCGGGAAGGTGCGTCGCACGGTGAGAGCCTGGTGTGGAAAGGTGGAAGAGCCAGGTGGGACGACCCGGTTCGGGGAGGCAGGTGCCGGGTTCCGGGAACGGGAGCAGCCCGGTGAGGGGGGTCGGCTTCGGAGAAGGGGAACAGTCCGGGCGGGGTCTCAGCTCCGAAGCTAGCCTGGTTCGGCTAAGCGGGATCCCAGGAGGAGGA
>VZTG01000994.1:525714-568154 GCA_013397845.1 Melanocharis versteri | reverse complement strand
GCTGCTCGAGAGCCAGCTGAGCCCCCCACCCCAGCCTCCCGAGGGGCCTGACTCCTAGCCCTGCGCACCCCAGGGACCCCCCACCGCTGGCAGAAACGGGATCCCCTTGCTGCACTCCGACACCGATACCATTGGGTGAGACTTCGTCTACGCCAGCCTTCAGCCACCATTCTCACCTCCTTGAACCCTTCTCGGATGGTGCTCCGGCCCAACAGCACCGGACTGGTGAGGCTTTGGGATACTCCACCAGACTGCAAGGCCCTGGCCTGGGTTGTTCCCCACCACCAGCACTGGGACAGCATGGCCTTGGGACCCCCTGTCACCTCCAGCACCTTCCTGGATTGGATCCTGCCAGCAGTATCATGGCAGTGGCACAATCAAGGCAGCTGTGGGATTTCTGCGCCATGGTTGGTTGCAGCCTGGGCTGGATGTGAGGCTGAGCTCCTTTCCACGGCCAGGACCTGACTGCTCTTCCCAACAGGTCTGTTTCTGCCATCAGTGACCATTTTTAGCAATAGTTTCCTGTAAAACTCTGGCACAGAGCTGGTGCTTGCACTGCTTCAGCAGGAGAGGAGGCAGCAAGCATGCCCACCATCCGTGGGGTGGAGTCCAGCCCCCTGCCAACCCCAGCCCTCACACCCCACCAGCCCCCTTCCGCACAGCAGGATGAAGGCCAGGACACACGCCCACACCGTGCTGAGCATCCTGCTACCACCAGCAGCCCCGGAATGGCCTCTTCAAAAACCATGGTGCTCTGTACAGAAGACAGTGGATGATTTGCAGTGCCTCGAGGTGACCTGGTGGCTGTGTCCCACTCTGGCCTGGAAGTGCTGCTGCTGGGGTGTCCCCACACCAGCCTTTCTGTTGATTCAAGGGCCATTGTCTGTGGTGTGAACGCAAAATTGCATCTCGGGAATTAAACATAAAGCGTCATTAAAGCACAGTGTTCTGTGGAAAGAGAAATGGGTATGAGCAATGTGGTGGGAAATAATTATCCCATTGGAAAATGCAGACTCACAAAAGGTGCTGTTTATCATGAACTGCCACCAGTTTTCAATCTATCCCATAAGTTACCCACTTCGGACATTCTCAGGCAGGGACAAATCCCTCCAGACAGCCTGACACAAAGAGAAGTGATTTTTACATCTGGTTGCCTGGGTTGGGTTTTATTCCAGGGCTTCCAGTGTCCCCTCATATGCTGGGGATGACATCCTCTGCCCTGTGTTTCCATGTAATGCTTTGCAGATGATTCTTCCCACTGCTGTGAAGGGCCACATGCCTTTCTCCCTGTCACCACATCAACAGCCACACTCTGTATTATTGTAGGGTCCCAGGAAATAACCTTGAATCACCTCACACCTGCAATCCTGGCACCCGGGCACATTTCCCTGGGATGAAACCACACTTGGAGTGAAATGGGTGGCTGTGCCCCACTGTCTCCAAACAAGCATCGCCTGTCCCCAGCAGTCCCGGGGCAAATGGCTTTAAGCAGAGCCTGAGGGGCCAAATGAAGGGTCCAAGGAAAGCAGGGGGGGCAAATGTCATTGTGGCTGTCACCGAGGGGCTCTAGGGTGGAGGAGGGGGTGATGCTGTGGGAGGGAGGGAAGAGAGGGGAGGAAAGGGAAGGAGAGAAGAAGGGGAGAAAGGGGGAGCTCTGAGGCTTCCCAAGCAAGGCTCTGCCCTGAGAAGGCAGATGTCTCTCCTGCTACGAAGCGCTGGCCCTGCATGTCTGGATTAGAAAAATAAACGCGTTAAATGGAGAAATCATCCTCATCCTTTTTTGTTGCTTTAAATAAGATGGAAGGAGTGTTTTCAGGATGAAAAGCTGAGCCTGGTGAAGGTTACAGCTGCTGAGCACCTGCTGTATGTGAGCATGAGAAATACTCCCATGGATTAGGGCATGAGGCTACTCAAGAAACTGCAGGAAGGTGCTGTTATTGCTTTGTCAGCACGTTGCTGGACTGTGCCTTGAATCCCTGCAGGACTGGGGGGAAGCCTCTACATGGAGAGAGATATATTTACAATGAACAAACTGTGTCAAGGAAGAAGAGCCATTAAAGAAGATTCCCCACTGAGAACTCCAGGGCTGGGATGTGATCTTGTACACAACCTCCCCTAGGCTCAGGTGTAGGGTGGCTGTGGCAGGGAGACGTGGAGCTGTCTGACCTGGCTGTCTCTTCATCGCTCTGACAGGCACTGGGAAAGAGCCACTGGCATGTGGTGCTTAATGTGCAGGGGAATAGTAGGAATCAATCAAAAATATTCCAGAGTGCTGAGAAAAATCTGGCTGGGAAAGGCTGATGCTGTGCAGCCTGAGCGGAATGAGGGTCAATGGCTCTCCAGTCCCCCAGTGCTGGTGTTTTGGGGGTGTCTTTGTTTGTGCCAGGGGTGAGCAAAGCAGGGAGGGCCCAGCATGCCTTTCCCAGTTCCATATAATGGGGGCTGCTTTGTTTTCCTGCTGGGCCACACACACTGCTTCCCTGTACCCAGGATCCAAGAGATGTAGCACCGGCTGCAGGGTAATTAGCGACGCCGGGGCGGGGAAGGGGGGGAAGGGGGTTCTGCCATCCCATCGGAGCATGCAGGCAGGTGCTGTGGGTTGGGCGGGCTGGCAGATGGCCTGAAGGACTCTCTGGGGATCCTGAGCCATTACCAATAATCCAGTGCCTCTCTTCAAACGTGTAGTGGAAATGCTGCTGCCAGGGGAGGGAGGCTGAGCTTGTGCCAAGACCGCACACCCAGCCCCAGCCGCTCCTCACAGCCTCCCCATAAAAATTAACGCGGGGTGTGTTACTGTGCTCCCGTGCATCTTAATGTTTCCTGTCGCTTAGGGCAGAAACAGCAGTGCTGGGGGCAGGGACACATGGCCGAGGGCCTGAACTGTCCCTCCTGCTGAAGGGAGACCTGGCCCTCACAGCCACTGTGGAACAAACCCGCAATGGGGGCGGCTGCCCCCCAACCATTCTCAGGGAATGGGGTTTGTGCTGGCCACAAGCCCTACAGATGGAATAAGGAATGTGCTTGGGATCACTGGTCCTCAGGAGCCACCTCTGCCATGCTCCAGCTCCTTTGGTGGGACCCAAGCAAGCTGTGGGGACAGTCTCCTGTTCCCACTGTCCTGTGACATGGAGAGGAGGATCCTTGCCTCCTTTTGCCCATCTTTTCTGGAGAGAGGATGGCTCAGCTGTGGGAACCCAGAGGCTCAGGCAAAGGCCTGCAGCGGACACTTGTCCCCTTTGGAACTCACTCCCCTCCTCTGCCACCTGTTTCCCAGCTGCACAACACCACGGACCCGCCGGGGCCGGGCGCTGCAGACAAAAGCCGGCTCCTCGCCCTGCCGCAGCCTCTCCCCGCGCACTGACTCGCTTTAATTAGCCCCATCAAAGCCGGCTGCGTCTCTCCCTCCTGGAAGATCGCAGAACATGATTAATTCAGGCACAGAAAACAGCTGCCCCCCGCAGAGAGGGGCCTCTCGATGAGGCCAAAGCTGTTTCCTCTCCCCCACTCAGTAAGGTTGGGGTCCACAGCCTCTCAACCGCAGCAGCAAAGCTGGGAGCTTCTTTCTCCTGGAATGAAGCTGCAGATAGGCACAGGCTGTCCCAGGAGCTGGAGGGGATGAGCAAGAGCAATGGCATCACTGAGCCCTGGGTCTCTCTCCATCCCTCCTCATGCTACTCTGGTCATGGGCATTGCTCACAGCCCACCCGTGGGTCTGAAGGTGGGACTTCCCCTGAAAAACCTCTGGGTAGTGCAGTGGGTCTGGGCTCAGAACCAGCCCCTCCACGAATGGGGGTCCATGCATGAGCCCTGGGGAGATGCAGGGGATGCTCCAGCTGCTCCCAGCACCAGATTTCTCCAGCTGGTCTTCCCTGCTCCCACATGTGCAGGGCCCAGGGTGGCACACACCATAACACAGCTTTATTAACTGCATTTGTAGGCAAAGAGGTTTTAAAAGGAAAAAGCCTTTTGGGAAAAGAGATAGATGGGGGGATCCCTTCCCCCTTTTTATTTCTGCCAACGCAGCTGCGTGCAACGTTCCAACAGCACTCAATGCCCCGGAGAGGCAATTACTGCAGGAGCAGGGCTGGGCTGTTCTCCACTTCATTTTCCTAATCGTCCTCGAAAAGCACTGCTGCTCAGGGGAAGGTACAAAGCAGGTTCCCAGCGTGGATCCTCTGCCTTGGGAAGGGCTCTGGGGCTTCCCTTTGCACAGTAGGGAACAGAGGGGCCACCCTAGTAAGCACCAGCACAACACTAGTGTCAGGTTTTTATTTCAGTCTTATGAACATTCTTCCAAGAGATCAAACCACGAGAAGAAAAACAGCGTGAGCCCCTGACAGGAGAGATGAGCTGCAGGCCCAAAATCAACTGAGCTGGGGAATCTGCGGGGAGGGGAGGTTTCTAGAGAGCTCAGGAGCCTGAGCCACGCAGATCTCACCCATTCCCCGCAAGCCAGCCAGGCACAGCCACACGCAACGAGCCTGGCAGTAGGAAAACGTGTTCTAGAAACCTCTTTTGCAAAGCTCCCTCCCTCTTACCCCAGATCCATGCAGCGCCCAGTGGGCACCCCTCGCCACACTGCCTGCAGGGCTTCACAGACACCCCAGGAATGAAAAACACCACAGCTTCAGGAAAGACAGGGGGCAAGGTGAGCCAGGAATTCAATCTATGTCTCTTCTCACACACATCAAAGGCTTTTCTGGTGCTGCTCTTCAAAGCCAGCAAGCACAGCCGTAATCCCAGCTGCTGCTGGGGGTCTGCCCATGGAGACCCCGTGGGTTGGGCTTTCCAGCCCTTCAATCAGTGCTTTGCTCAGATACAGAGCAAGAGAAAAACCCACTCTGTGGGGAGCCCACTCCACCTGTCCCCTTCAGGAGGTTATTGTGGTTTCCTGCAGAGGAGCAGCAAGGAGCCAGCTCCCTCCTCACACCCACCACTTGTGGGACCACAGCAGCAAGCTCTGCCACTCCAGAGAAGCAGAGGAGAAATCCCACAGGACCCAGGCTGTTCCCAGAGCACCACACCCCACACTCCCACCTTGCTGGGTGCCAATGGCCAGGCACCCTCAGAGGAGCAGGGAAAGAAATGACCTACTACTGCCTCCTCTTCCGTTCTGCAAACAGGGAAGCCTTTATAGCTGATGGGACACATGGGAATGTGGCCCAAAACGGAGAGAAGGAAAACTCTGGTGGAAAGATCACATCCATCAGATGAGGAATGAAGAGGCGAAGTGCCCCTGCTTCCCACAAGACTTGTGCATGAGCAGCCACATGGTGACTCCTCACATGAACATGTCGTCGTAGCCTGGAGGGGGAAGGTGGTCAGGATCCGGCCTGGAAAAAAATTCAGAGTAGAGTCAAACAGGAGCAAGAGCTCAGGCCTGCAGCAACAGGGATGAGCTGGGATCCAGTGGCAAGCTGGAAGCAGGCTGGAATACCAGCATGGCCAAGGACCTACCCGGATCGCCCAGCTCCTAACGGGCCAAAGGGGTCAAATCTGGCGCCTGGTGGAACAGCTCCTGGGGGAAGCCGGCCTGGGATGCCTGACGACGGGTCAATGCCAGGACGCGGGAAGCCAGAGTGGAGAGGATCCACAATCATTCCCCCACTCCGACCTCTGGAGAGGGAAAAGGCAGAGAAGGAGATGAGATTGGCACTGGAGAGAACTGAAGAAATGCTGAGCATGAGAACATGGGGTTAACCTGACACATGGCACGTGGGAAGGAAAGCTCCCAGGACCAGCCAGTGAGGCAGCCCACGGCAGAAAGACAAGAGAGCCCTGCAGTAAATCCCCGAATTGTTTGAGTAGGAAGGGACCTCAAAGCTGATCTCATTCCAACCCCCTGCCACAGGCAGGGACATTTTCCACTAGACCAAGCTGTCCCAAGCCCCATCCAGTCTTGAACACTTCCAGCGATGGGGCAGCCACAGCTTCTCTGGACAACCTGTGCCAGGGTCTCATCACTCTCACGGGGAGGAATTTCTTCCCAATATCCAATCTAACTTGACCTGCTGTCAGTGGAAAAGCATTCCCCTTTGTCCTGTCACTTCAAGCCCTTGTCCAAAGTCCCTCTCCAGCTCTCTTGGAGTCCCTCTAGGCACTGGAAGGAGCTCTAAAGTGTCCCTGGAGCCTTCTCTTCTCCAGGCTGAACAGCCCCAGCTCTTTCAGCCTATCTCCACAGCAGAGGTGCTGGCTGTTCCCTCAAGAGGCACTAGACCTGCTGGCCCTCGCTGCAGACCCACGTTCCATCCCTGCTTCCCATCCTGCCCTGCACGGTGTCGCAAGAGCCGGCTGGGCTCCCACAAGCCTTTCCAAAGAGCTGCCTGGAAGTCATTTGCTGACCACAGCGGCTCCTCGGAGCTGCCCCACGCTGCGAGTGCCATTCCTCACGGTCGGCTTTGTGCAAATGCAGCTGGAGCCTCCGGACACCGCTGCCATCATACAAGTCATTAACAACCGTGCTAATGAGTTCCATTAGGCCAGAACGGCTGCCCAAAGCGCCCCGGGACAGCCAGGTCCCATGAGCATATTCCTGGGAGTCTGGGTCTCCAGCCCCAGCACTGGCAGGTGTCAGCACACAAATCTGCTTCCATTTACCATCTTTTTTTGTCATTTATAGAGAAATCTCTGATGAAGGGCTGGAGGCAGCAAAAGAAACAGGGATACCCCCCCAAAATGAATCCCCTCTCCTTGTGCAATCAGGTTTCCTTCCAGTCCCCCCAGCTCCAGGCCCCTCTTTCCAGCTGAGCAGGGACATTTTTAGCTGTCCCTTTTCTAGCCAAACCCACGGAGAAACAAGTCTTGCAAGAGGGGAAAAAATGCCATCCCCACAGGAGAGTGGTTCCAAAGAAGAGACTCCTCTGGGCTGCAGGACACTCCGCAATGACACCACAAGCTGGTTATTGTCTGACTGTGTGCTTTTAACTGGAGCGGAAGATGACAGGTTCTCCTTGCCTGACCAAACCAAACATCAAGAATGTATCTGTGAAGCTCAGTCTCCCAGACAGCCCAGCCTCTGCCCAGGCTTTCTCCAAGTGCCTCAGACAGCCGGCAGGCTTGCAACAGGACTTGAGAATCTGTGAACTCGGCTTTCAGCCTCCCCTTCTGCGGACTGCTGGGCTGGAGACACAGCAGCTGGTAACGGTTTAAATTAGAGGCTTACATTCACTTAACGACGTATTCAGCTTTGATTTACTGCAGGAATTACTGTGTGTTAAATGAATACAAGCTGATTATTAAACAGACGCAGATTGCAACCTATCATCTATGCAAGAGACGGGATCTTATTACGATATTAGAACCATATTGAGCTTTAGCAACTGTCAATTGGTCCCTCACAATTCGCACTAAGCAACTGTCCCTAGTCAGAGACACTTGGCTGGATACTGTTCCAGTGGTCTCCAACCACCCCACACCCCCCAAAGGCAGAGCAGGGTGTGCTTCAAGAGCCATACTCACCCAAAAGGGTCCAAGTCTTCTCCACCAACAGCAAACGGGCTCAAGGGGGAAGGCCTGAAACACAGAACGCAGCGAGATGTTCAGGGAAGGGCGGAGAAGCTGCGTGGAGCTGTGCCCATGGGTGCTCTCCCATGGCAAACAGTGCAGCACCTAGAGGGCCCTGGGACCTGTGCGGGGGTGGGGGGGCTGCCACTGGGAGCCATCCCAGGCCCAGGACACAGCATTCCCTTTTCCAGGGTGTTGCAGGATGAGGACACTGATGTGTGTGGCAGCAGCTTGCTGAGATAAAGGGAGCCCTGTTGTTCCCAGTGCTTGGAGCAGGAGCTGTCCAGGTATACCAGTTTCCATGCCAGGGGATCCCTAAGCAGTGCTGGGCTAGGCCAGGCTCTCCAGCATGTCCCAGCCAGAGACACAGTCCCACTTCTAGGAGTGTAGGGACAGGGGGGTAGTGGGCCTGCAGCCAGCTGGCACATCTCCCTGTCAATAACCCACGCCAGTAACATCGTTTCAGAGCAGTGCCCAGCTCTAGCCTGTCTTCCCAGGCCTCTCCATGGAGCCTCTTGCATCCTGAGTGGCAGCAGACAGCAGTGGGGTGACACACAAGCCAGAAGCCACAGCCGGTCCCCAAGAGATGGCAGAGCCACTGCAGTGTCTCTTGACTTCCAGCCAAAGGGGATCACAGAGTGTGTGCAAGGGTATGTATGTATGTAGAGTGTACACATACAAGGGATGACTGGAAGGGGCCAGGAAGGGATGGCAAAGCAGGCGCCATGTGTCCCCTCTACCCAGCACTGCCAGCAATAGTTCCAAGGGGAAAGTGGGGTCAGGAGAACAAGAAGAGGAGGTCTTGCACCCCACCCTGACAGGGTGCACCTCTGGTGTCCCTCCCGAAGGCTGCTCAGCCACACAAAGGTGCTGTCCTTCCCACTGGTGTCCTTTGCTCTGCCAGCCCCAACAGTCCCTCAGCCAGCACAGAGCAGAGCCACTCTCCTTCACCCCACACCTCACCTCCCAGCCCCAGACCCTGCCTGTTCCCTCCTGGATCTGTCAGTCCAACACACAGCTGTAGAACAGCCCATCCCTCTCCAGCACCAAATAAAACCCAAGTGTCCAGGCTGATCCAGCTGGAGAAAGTCTGGATCCTCTTCACTCCCCATCCCACGTGTGCCAGATAGGGAGCTGATGTTTAGTTTGAGGAGCCAGGACCACATCCTCTCTCACAGGGGGCTCTCAGCAGCCACACACCCTTTACTCACCTGGATGGGGCCCTTGTGCCCATTGGCTGCCGGGGAGGGAGCCGGAGTGGGTTCTCATCCCAGTGCACGTCCTCTTTGGACTCAGGCTCCTTTGTGGCCTTTTCTGCAGGGCCTCTGAGGGGAGCGATGATGCCTGAAGCAATCCTTGTCCTCAGCTCCTCGGTGCTCTTGTACACCCTGCAGCAAGGAGAGGGAAGGCAGTGGGCTGGGGTGGCCATGGCACCAGGACATGGGGTGCTGGACAAGCTGCAACAGCCATGGGAAGGGGACAGAGTGTTCCTGGTGCAAAATGTGTCCCCGGCTGGTAGCACAGAGGGGACAGGAAGGGGTAACAGCACACAGGGGCACCAAAGTCCTCACCCCATTTCATATGGGCAAGGTGCCACCCAGCCACTCCCTTCTGCTCCAACCCAACCAGTTTGCACTGGAGGATAGCACATGACACTGCGGATGTGGCTGCAGCTGTCACACTCCTGGGCAGTGTCCACCCAGCACAGTCCTCTGGAAATAAATGTGCTGGCCTGGCCTGTTCCCAGGTGGGGTGGCCCGCCCCTGGGCTCCAACCCACAACCCCACTGTCATCTGAATCTCTCATACCAGCGCAGAGGGAGACATGGAACAGAGTTCTGGCCGCATTTCAGGGCTGGCCTGGGTTTCTACTGGGGAGTAAGTCCTCCAGCTCCTCCCAACCTGATTTCTATCCCCCTCTCCACACCAGCAGGACATTTGCTCCTGCAGAAAATACCATGAAAGAGAGATTACTTGTGGAAATCGTCCAGGTGCTCTGGGTTGATGTAGTCGGCCACTGCCAAGGTCACATCTGCCACCTTCTGAGAGCTGCGATCCTGGAAAAATGCAGGTAAAGCAGAGTGAGCAGCCTGGCAGAGCTGGGAACGAGGGACAGAGAAGCTACAGCAACAGCTCCAGACTTAGGATACAAGAAATGGGGCTCGCCTGTTTCCCGCCATGTCCCTGTGCTGTGCCTGAATTCCCAGGAGCAAACCCCAGTGTACAGCAAGGTTTACCCTGCTCCCTCTCCCCAGTTCAGGCTGCAAAGGGTGAAAACACTGACCAAAGCCACCTGGAGCAGGTGCTTGTTGAGGGCTGCAGAGAAGTCCTGAGCTGGGAAAGGGACAGAAGTAGGGCAGCTCCTGGGCTGGAGTGTTCAAGGCCAACTGTCCCACTGCCCTGACACAGCCAGGGTTTGACCAGCTTCATGCTGGGCCACATCTGACACACCAACATACTCTGGGTATGCCCCATCCTGAGGGACAAACACCACTTCCAGGCAGAACAAGCAAAAGCAAACATTTAAGAAATTGCCCCTGGTATTCTTTTCAGCTAAAGGACCCTAAAGCCACAGGGGCTACGTGGGTGCTCACCATGACGTTGAGGATCATACTGTCCTCCACCATGATAGCCTTCAGCAGCAGCTCACGGGCATCGTCTGTGGACTTGTAGCGCAATGTGTACACCTCCTTGTTGGCTTCCCAGCCGGCGGGCAACAGCTCTGACTTCCTTTCATCAGGACCTGGCTGCAATGGAACAGACAGGCTGCTGAGACCCTGCCCAGGAGCCCAGCATGACCTCCTAGGGCTGGGGGTCTTGTCTTGGCTGCACAGGGAGATCCAGAAGGGAACTGAGGTCTCTGGGAGGGGATCCCTCAATGCCTTCCAGATTTTGACAGCACAAGCAGGACTGTATTTCCTACAGGCTGGCCCTGCCTGCTTGCCAGCCTCCCACAGCATCCCTGTGCTGGAACAGGAGGACACGACCACTCTTTGCTGAGCAGCAGGAGGTAACAAATACCCAGACTAGGAGACAATGCTCTTCCCTGCCAGACACCTCTCACTTCCCCAGCATGATACAGAGCTGTCTGGGGCAGGGGGGAAGGCTGTCATCATGTCTGTCCCAGCCCCACATCAGTGCTGCTGAGGGGCCCCGCTCTACACTGTCCCCTGCTATGGTACTGGGGAGAGTTCTCTGCCATGACAGTGCCCTGCATCCCCCATTACCCCCCAACACCTCATCAGGCACTCTCTCAACACCCATTAGGATCCCAATTCACTAGACCCCCACCTTAGCACTGGGTTCAGAACTAGACTGCCCCCCCCCCACCCCGCGCTGGTATTGCCCCAGTACATTTTCTCCTCAGCACTGGACTGGACACCTCCCTTTCATTACACAGAGTTCCGCCTGACCACCAAGCTCCACTTAGCACTATACTAACCCCCTTCCCGGAGTTATACTGATCACACCAGCATCAGGATCTCCCGTCCTGCGACAGACCACCCCCAGCATCAGGATCCTCGGCGCCCCCAGTACCAGGATCCTCTCGGCACCGCCATACCCCCAAGAGTGGGACACCCCCAACACCGGGACACCCCCAGCCCCGCAGCCGCCCGCTCCGGCCTCCACAGCAGCACTGAGGGCCCTCGGACCCCGCACCGGTCCGGGTGCCCCCAACACCGCAGGCGCCGCCCGGTTCCCCCGGCCCCGGCAGCGGTTGCCGGGCTCGACCGCATGGCGCCGGCGAGCGGCGTAGGAAAGGCCGGGGCTTCACCGCGGCCTACTAGGCCTCCGCGGCGGCGCAGCGCGGCTCGGCCCGTACCTGGTCGCCGGTACCCAGGCAGCGGTAGCCGTGTCGGACCAGCTCCCAGTGGATGCCGCAGACCAGAGCGTCCTGCGGGCGGGAGATGGCGGCCCTTGCCCAGGCGTACAGCGGCTCCAAACCGGCCATGGCTGCTCCGGGCCGGGCCGGGGCGGAGCCGCAGCCGGAGCCGCACCGCCCCTCACTAGAGGGCCCCCGTCCGCTGCGCAGAGCCTGGGCCGCCTCCTGAGGTCGCAGGGCCAGTTGGTGTCCTCTTGTTGTCGGAATTGCTGAGGGTCCTCGAGTTCTGGGGTCGGTTTCGGGCCCCCCCAGGACAAGAAGGACATTGAGCGGCTGAAGCGTGTCCAGAGAAAGGAATGGAGCTGGGGAAGGGGCTGGAGCACCAGGAGCAGATGGGGAGCCGGGGGGGCTCAACCTCGAGAAAAAGTGTCTCGGGAGACCTTCTCTTTCTCTCTACAACTCCCTGCACAGGAGGGTGTGGGGGTCGGGCTCTGCTCCCGGGGAACAAGGGACAGGACAAGAGGAAACGGCCTCAAGTGTTCCAGGAGAGGTTTACTTTGGATATTAGGGAAAATTTCTTCACCAAAAGGCTGCCCTGGGGCCACTGGTGGAGTTGCCATCCTTGGAGGGGTTTAACAGCCTTGTAGATATGGCACTTGGGGACATGGGTTAGTGGTGGGCTTGGTTGTGCTGGGGCAACAGTTGGACTCGATTTAAGAGGGCTTTTCCAACCTAAAGGATTCCATGATCCTGTGAAGGGTCTCTGCCCAGCACCATCTAGCAGCCTCCAGGTTAGAGTCACTCTGAGCCTCCTTTCCTGCTCCTGGCTCTTTCTTGTTGGTCAGAAAAGCATTTGAATCCATGCAGGGTCTGCTTCTGCTGCCATAGCAAGCCGTCACGCTGAAGGGACCAAAGCACCAAACAGCTGTCAATGGGTTTATTTCATCCCTTCCATAACTCCCTTCTCTGGGTCACAGTGTTTATAACACCTAAATTCTATTAAAGTTGCCATTGAAAGGCATTCAGGGGCTTTTTTTCCTTGCTCCTGGGCCAGAGCCAGTGTCCTCAGTGTGGTTGTCAGGAGGATGGGGCTTAGGACGAAGCCAGGGAGCACCATCATCTGCTGCTTTCCTAATCTGAGCTTCAATTCCTTGGGGATGCTCATCTTGACTTCATTATGCGTCAGTTAATTAACTCGCACTGCTCGCTCTTTCCATTTCCCTCTCAAGAAGTCACTGAGGTTGAACAACCGACCACAGCCTGGCAGGTCCCATGGGAATCACCACCAGGAGACACCACACCTCCTGCCATACTCTGCCACTCCTGTCTTCAGGGAAGACAGCTGAACTCATCAGGAAAGCTGCTGCGGATTTTCCACAGGGCCGGGATTTCAGCACAGGAGCTCCATGAGGGAGGCAGCGGATGGGGATGAGTTGGGAACAGCAGGAAATGCCTCAGCTGGAGCTTCTCCGTTGCTGAGATGTGATTCAGAGCAGCAGCAGCAGCATTTCCACCCCATGGCTCGGCTCACTCCCGGGCAGCAGCCGCGGTTTCAGGCTTTGATGGCATCCACATTTCACTTTTCCAGCACAGCTCAGCCTTGGGTGGGCCAGGCGGCTACCAGCGGCTCCATTCGAATGCCCATTTCTGAGGCGGAGTTTGAAATCATAGGTCTCCCTCCAGAAACCTGATCTGGACTCCTGTATCCCTCTGCTGCTGTTGGACTCCCCCTACGTTCCTGCAGAGCTGCTGCAGGTGCAGGAGCACAGGGTGTTTGGGATCGGTGGCCTCAGGAGCTGTCAGTGTCTCAGCAGGATCACACAGAAGCTCTGCTGAGTGCTTGCCAAGCTTTCTGTTTCCCATCCAAATTGCTGCCATCCCTGTTCACCCACCATCCGCTCCCCACCCTCTCGCCCCTCACGATGTGCTCCCATCCGGCTTGTCCTCCTGTGACCTCACCTCCATGTTCATCCTTAATTTATTTTCCCACACTGTGTTGTGTCAGCTGCCCCGGACCGCTCTTGAGAAGTGACTTTTTGTGCCAGGTCCCCCTCGGCCTGATCAGCCTCTCTGTGGGCACAGCAGTGAGGAAAGCAGAATGCCTCCATGCATCCCCTCACCACGGGACCCTCCTGGGAGCCAGGCCCTTGCCATACCTGAGCCCATGGCCCTGGGGCTGACTGCCACTACATCAAAGCCACTATTCCAGCATTCACAGTGCTGTGCTGGCCCACATTGCCTGACTCCCCATTTTCTCCTTCCTCTGTTCCTGTGCCTCACTCGCTCCGTGGCTCATTGATGATGAAAACCACTGGCCACATGAAAGCAGCCCTCTAATGTGAGTTAGGGGCCTGCGAACTTTGTTGGAGGTACAGAGAGTCCCGCCTCGGCTGGAATCAACAGCCAAGTCACTAACGAGGTGATGAGGATTGCAGAGCTGGCGTGATGCTGCTGCAAGGCGAGTGCGTCAGGGTGGCTGCTGGGCACGCTGGTGCCATCGTCAGAGCAGCCATGTCCTTTTTGTGGCTGCTGGAGCACAGCTGGGAGCAGGAGTGATGCTGTGAGAGCTGAGCGAAGCCTTCAGAGCTGCCAGTGTCCCGATGCCTCGCACGTGTTCTTGACAATTCACACCCAGCTCTTGCACCAAGGAAGCTTCCTTTGGCCATTTTCCTCGCTCTTTTACCCAAGAACATGATCCGTGGAGAGCTGCTCCCTGACAGAGTGCGGATGGGGGTGATGTCCCAGGGGAGGCAGAAGCTGAAGCTATTCCAGCAGGTAGAAGGCTACATCAGCCGGGGTCACCTCCGTCACGCAAACCGCAGACTCCCCTGACCTTCATACTTTCCCACTGCCTCACTGCTCCCATTGCATGCGCCCACTGTGGTGTCGTAACGAGCAGAAGAGGAAACAGATTTCCCAACCGCCTGCCCCGCTGGCAGCCCATGAGCCCTCTGTGCTGGGAATGGCAACCAGCACGGCCAGGGCAGCTGGCTCACCCCTGTGCCGTGCCGTGCGTGCTGGGTATGACCCGGAGTCTCGCAGGAGAAGGCAGAGAGGGGCCGTGGATAATCCCTAGCTGATGTTCAGGTTCCCTCGGGGGCAGCTTGCTGCTGCTCCTCTCCCACGGATGGGAAAGCCCCCCATGCATCACCCAGGGTGAGCAGGGCCAGGTGATGGATGGCACTGTCATGTTTTCTACCGGGATCCCTGTCCTGCTCCATGCAGGCAGCAGTTTCCTAGCACACAGTGGGAGGGGAAGATGGGATCCCCTGCTGCATAGCAGGGAGAGCCAGCAGCGCTGGAGTAGCTCCTCCACAATCTGCTCGACGCCTCAGGGCTTACTGGCTCGTAAGGAACCACCTGATTGTGACTGAAATCACCAGTGCCAAGGGACATGGACTGGGGCAGGGGTTCCTGGAATGGGCTTTTCCCCTCACTGCCATCATTGCCTTGACAGGGGAGGTAGTCACTCCATGAAAATTCAGCCTCCCCTTCATTTCCCCTAAATTCAATTCCAGGGAAAGATGACACTGAGGCAGGAGAAAGGGGTTTTTTCTCCGGGGAAGAAATGCAAACCACATGCAGGCAGGCTCGGGCAGGAGGAGGGACTGGGGCTGCGAGAGCCGGCGCTCAGCAGCGAGGCCGAGCTAAAGTCAATTAGTACTTCAGGACTCCAAACACGCCTGAGTGCTGCGCTTCGAGCAGGCGTGATCCCTGTCGGAGAGAGGCTGCCAGTAGGGTTTGAAAATAATTAGGAAACCCAGAACCCCAGTGCTTCCCAGAAAAGCCTGTTAGTTCTGCGGTGGAAACCTTGCTTGCAGGGAGTGCATCGCACAAACAGAGTCGTGACTCATCAACTGGATGGAGCTAAACTCCATTTTTCAGAGGTCAACATGCTCGAGTCCTAATGAGCTTTACCCTTGGTAGGGCTTCTGTTCTCCCTTTGTTGACCTGAATTCCAGAGATGCCCAGAACACCTGAGAGTAGTGGAGGACAGTTTCAGGGGATGTATTTCATCCAGAGACACCAAGAGCTTCCGAGAGGGCAGTGGTGATGGGGAAACTGAGGCACAGAGGGTTCAAACCACCAGCCCACTGCCTCCAGCCAGAGCCTGCATCCCACCAGCCCCATCCCTGCAGCCTGGGTGGACACTGCCAACCCCTGCTCTTGGGGGATCTCAGCTGTGAATCCGAACCGTCCAGGACAGCCTTGGAGGAACAAAACAAGACAATCAATCACCCTTGCTTCATCCCGCCCCAGTCTGCATTGTGCGGAGCCTGAGGGACTCCACATCAAAGCGAGAGCAGCTGGCTGCCGGGGTGTCCCAAGCTGGCTGCCGGGGTGTCCCAGCCCCAGACGGGCAGCGCCCTGCCCACAGGCTGCCTGTCTGCACTGCCCACGCGGGCTTGGCCTCTGCTCGCTGCCTGAGCCCCGGCAGCAAAGCCGGGATGCAGCGCTGCTCCCTGCTCCGAGGACGGAGGGAGATGTCCGAGGTCACGGCGGCTGCAGAGAGCACCAAAGGTGGGAGTGCAAGGATGCGGGGACACCACTGTAGCATTCCAGGGCTGGCAGCACCTTCCCTCTGCAGGGGCGAGCAGGAGGTAGCATTTCGTACGGGAGAAGAGCCAGTCCCATCCCAAGCTTATCCTGGAGCTGCGGGAAGCCTGCAGAGCAAAGCCTGCTCCTGCCGCGCAGCTCCCGCTATCCTCACAAGACCCTTTTCTTTGCAGTTCCTTCCATGCCACACGGCGGGCGCTTTCCCCGGGCTGCAGCCCCCGCGCTGCTGCAGACAGTACATTAATTTTTGGATGTCTTTTGCGGCTCCCCAGCGTTTCTCCCCATCCCAGGCACGCACGGCTGGGATGAGGCAATGTTCTCAGGGAGTATCAGCTTCCCGGCTGGTGGGGAATATTCCCTGATGAAACTGGTCCAACATGGTGCCCGCTGGGGATGCTGAGGGGATGCAAGGGGTCCAGTCGTGGTGGGCTGGGCTGCACCATGGTAAACCAGCAGCACTGACCATCTGGGATGAAGCGTCTGGGTGAGGGAGAGCACCTGGATCCCCCTGGAGCAGTGCCGTGGGTGGGTGCAGCAGTGCAACAGCAATTTGGGTACAACCCTCCAGATATCCCCTATTTTCCCTCTGGCAAAGGGTCAGGGTGGCTCTGCCTTGTGACCACAGCATGGGACAGAGCAGGGAGGACACTGTCTCTGGCAGCCTGCAGGACACACGTGCAGTGGTGGGTAACAATTGACATTTTTTCCAGTTCGTTAATTAAAACACAGAACAAAAGTCACTAAAGTGTGAGGCTGGGTGTTTACAGGGAAAATTCCTCTTCAGGTGCCAGGTTTATTAATAGAAGGGGAAAAAAACAAGGGGGAGAGGCAGGGCCACAGCTGGACAAGGAACATCTGGGAAGGAGATACTTTTGTGGGGGTGGATGGTGCTGGGTGTGTGTGTGTGGGATGGGGGTGTGAGGGTGGGGGTGCAGTAAGCACCCATGTCCCCCCACCACCAAGACTCTTGGGTGCTGAGTGGCTGTGGGGAAGCCATGCCCTGGGCATTGCTGTGAGGCAGGAGGTTCCCAGCTCACCCAGTGGGATGCTGGCAGGGCTGATTCAGATCCTTTGAAGTTTTCCCCATTAACTGCCACAAACTGGTCAGGATCCAGGCTGATGAAGCAGGACATGCTGTCAGCATTGCCACCAGAGCTGGAGCTGCTGGGACACAAGAAAGACATGCTCAGCCAGGGTTCATGGTGTGAAGTTTGGGGCAGCAAAACCCCCCTGGCTCCTTCAAGCTGTCCCCAGGGGTGCAGGGACTCCCAGCAGTGTTGGGGGGTGGTGGAGCTGTGCCCCCCAGACCCACATGCCACCCACCTCCACCAAGTGCCTGCACACTGGCTGGCATTTGCACTTCCATATGTGACACATTAGGATTTGTTTAGAAGCCCTTTATTGTCATATTTTGTTCTTTATTTCCTACAAATTCAATTTGCTGAGGGATATGTGCGGATTGTGAAATTATTTTGAGAATAGTTCCTCTGGGTTTTTTAATTTCCTTTGTATTAAATTTTTACAGTGTTTAAAAGGCTATGAAAAATTTTATGTTACAAAAAAACCCAAAAAACAGGAGGGCAAAATTCCAGGGCGGAAAGGAGAAGAGCCCAAGAAGGGGCTGAGCTGCGGGTTGGTGCTGGGACCAGCCGCTGCCGCCTCTGTCATGGCAGGCGCCGGGGATGGTCTGGCACAGATGCCCCCTCCTGCTCCCACTTCATCCTGGATGGAAAACCAGGGCTGGGAGAAATGTGGCCGCTGCCTCAAAACGGGTGCCGGAGTGGGACCTGCCATTTGCTGATGCCTGGATGATTGTGGTTATTCCCACCACTCAGCCTTTCCCTTTCCTTTGCTCTCCAGATGGGAGCAGGACACGGATGCTTTGCACAAGGCCGTGGGGCTCCACTGACCCCCCGCCTGCCTCTCCAACCCCTCACAGTCATTTGGTGCAGACATGAAAGCCCACGGCCACTCCCGGCAAGAAATTCCCGACAAGAAAATCTTTGAATTATTCCCAAGCTGTGACTGCGGAAAGCCAGGCTGTTCCCCATGAAGGGCTCCACAGCTTGGAGGCATTAGGGACCCCTTTCGCTGCCGGGGCGATGGCCAGTTGGGAGCCACCCTCCCGCCCTCCGTCCCCTGTGCTGGGTGTTTCCAGCTTCTTCAAATCACAGACACATTTTTCATCTCTTTATTTCTACCATTGTCATTGTCATTGTTCCAGGCTGGTGCAAATTGAGAACTGGCCGTGCACTGACACTGCTGCTCCCTTCGCCCGCAGCCACCCTTGTCCCCAGAACCAGCAGGAGAGCCCATTCCAGGGATGGGGATGGTACTGCATCCTGCTGCCAATCCCCCAGGGGCTTTTGCACCTTGGTCCATGGCACAGGACCCCTGGCAGGCTGCATCCTGCCTCTCTCCAACATCATTTCCCCTTTGCAGCCTGCCCAAGGGGTGCTTGGAGGCGGGTGCAGGGGCTGTGCCGGTGCCTGGTGAAGGTCTGGCTGAGACCCTCCCAGTGTTTTGAGAGGGCTCCTGGGGCCTCAGCAGCACTGAGGAGGGGGCTGGAGGCTGTGGAAATGATAGAATCATCCAGTTCCAACTCCCTTGCCATGGGCAGGAACATCTTCCACCAGACCATTCTACCTGGCCTTGGACATGTCCAGAGATTGGGAAACTCAAATCCGGAAGCATCCCCAGCCTCAAGGGACCAGGGACAAGGACTCCCCTTTGCAGTGCCAGGGTGCCCAACCCTCACCACAGCTATGCAGGGATCTGTAGGGTGGTTGGTGCCTCTCAGCACCAGGGGAGGAAGATGATGTGGAAAATAATTATGCAACAGGATTTATCCATTATTAACATGGAAACGGAGGAATTCAGTGAATGCGTAACTTCGATCGAGAGCAAGATGCCAGGGCTGCAGGGTTGTCCAGTGCAGTAGGATGTGCCAGACAACCAGCAGCACTGACTATCTGGGAAGAACGACAGGATGTTTGAATAGTCTGAGAACAGAACAGCCTCCCAGGGCTGTGGGGAGGCAGGGATGCAGGGATATGGGGATTGAGGGATGTGTGGATGCAGGAATGTGGGGATTTGGGGGAGGCCGACATGCAGGGATCCAGAGATGAAGGAATGCAGAGATTCAGGGTTGTGGGGATGCAGGGATGCAAGTCCCTCTGCCCATCACATCCCTCTGTCCATGCAGACACTCTCCCTAACCCCAGGGTGCTGAGGCCTTCTCAGAACAGCCTCACTCTGCTCCTCTGACCCCTCCGCGGAACTTGGCAAAACGGTGGGGGAGGACTGCTGAGCAGATCCCAGCTCTTGATCGGTTCTAGGAAAAGAGAGGCCACAGCAAGAACTTTCTGAAATTCCTTCCTGAAGCCTTGGCTGGGAGCCACTGCCGCTTTTCTGAGGCATTCAGATCCTGGCAGCACTGGGGCTTGAGCCTGGCCTTGCCACGCCATCCTGCCTCTTCCCAGCACCCAGGTTTAGGGAGCTGCAGCCTTGGCAAGGGCTCCCTGCTCTGGCCCATGCCCCTGTGCAGGTGTCTGGGTGTGGAGCCTCCCTGCCAGCCACCTCCTGGCTCCTCTTTGCCCCAGGAGTCACAAGGTGGTGGCTACTCCAGGCCACCAGCATTGCTTTCCCCGCCACATGTTGGCAAATTCCTTTCACATGAACAGGAAGTATGAATTCTCCTCTTCTCTTTGTTTTTTCAGGAAAAAATTGTGTAAAAAAAAATAATCTAATCAAATGCTGTTTGTTTGTGGTCTCGGTGATCTCCAGTTGTTTGGTTGAGGCTCAGTGAGATGCCATTGGGATGGCCAAGGACAGGGACACCCCAAACCTGCTGCAAACCCAGGTGCTCCCAGCCCTGCCATTGTCAGCAGAGCTGGGGCTCATCCCCATGTGAGGACAGACAGACATCCCCATGGCTCCGCTGGAACTGGGAGCACTGGAGCCAGAACTGGTTTGGCTGATGGAACCATTGCTGGCCCTGCTTCTGTCGGGCCGGCTGGGAGAGTGGGGGAGCACGGGGATTGCTGTGTGGTCTTCCAGGAGGGCTCAAATTAACCAACCAGCATTGTTAAACAGCTCAAAACATCAGTAGCCTTTAATTATCCCCTTTTCCTAAGGGAGGAGGCATTTTGCACCTGGGGAGGCCATGCCACACATCACTCTTTCATCACAGTATAATGGGATTTTTCCTCCATGCCAATGTCTGGAAGCAGCCCTGCTCCAGGCCCACAGTGGGAAAGCACTGCCGTGCCAGGACCCTGGAAATCCCCATCCATGGGAAGCAGTGCTGTGATCCTCGCAGGACCCCTGCTCCTGGGTAGGGCCCAGCACAGGAATATCTCTCCTCCTGTAAAGAACTGATGCAGGTTTATTCCCTGTCTCCAGGGGGACTCTGAGCAGCATCAGTTCCCTTGGTACTGGAATCACCCTTTGCACCCCAGAGCACCCCTAGGCCAGGGCTGAGACCCCAGCAGGAGGGACCCTCTGCCTGCAGGAAGGTGCTGGAACTTCACTACTGCAATGGATGGCCAGGTTGGTTCTGTTGGGAGCCTCCCAGACAGCCAGGGAAGAGTGGGGATGGATGGAGAGAGATGAGGGCACCAGGTCATGATGTCTCTCCATGCTGTGGTTGCCCCAGAGCCAAGACAGAGCTCTCCTCTGTGGTGGGGAGCCCTGAACCCCCAAAATGCCGTGGGAAGGAGAGGTGGCAGCTGAGAGCGCCTGGAGTGCGTGCGGGGTGCGGAGGAGGCTGGGGATGTTTGGAAATGTTCTTTTTCTGCTTTCGTAGTGCGGCGTGCATTTTTTACTTCATTTAATCTTTTTTGCTCAAATTCCCAAGTGAAGAATTCTTTCCATGAGCCAGAGCCTGCTGCCACGGCTTTGCGCCCGGCCATGGCACTGGGGACCAGTTGGAGACCATGGCCCTGTATCCCTCCTCCAGCTGCAGCAGCACAGATGCTCGGAAATGGGCATGAGGCTCAGGGCACCCAGCTGGCACCCTCGCCATCACTGCTTCAGCTCCACTGTCCCACCCCAACCCCCTTTCCTCCCCACTCCTGCGATTTGGTGCTTTTTGGGGTGATGAACCTCCCCTGTGTGCTTTGAGCGGGAGCTGCCCACAGCCCATTTTAAACAGCTCAGGCTTTGTCTTTATTCCAGCTCCTGAAAATTGAATTTGTTAGTGGCATAAACAGGATATAAAAGACTGAAAAAAATAAAAAGGAGAGGGGAACATTTTTCTCCATGTCTTTTGCTTTGACCTCTGAGGACCATATCTGCTGGCACCCCTGAGTGTTAGTCAAACTCCTGATGGCAGACAGGCCCTGGGGACCTGCTCTGTCCAGCATCCCAGGATACTCCTGACCCTGGATTTTTTAATACAAAAGTCACAATTTCTGCTCTTTTCCTTTTTTTTCCCCTGGTGTTCTCCAAACTAACGGTGGTTTATGGTGCTCTTTGACGTCAGCCACAAATGGGGCTGCCAGGTGGTAATAATTTTCCTGAATGTCGGCTAAATACAATTATCACTCCATTTTCACTTCAGAAATATTAAAGTTTGTGTTCCTCCTGTTATTAATTCTGAAAAAAAGCCTTTATAAGTCACCGTGGCACACGGCCGCCGGCCCTGGGGTGCTGGCAGCCACAGCAGGGCTGGTGACCGTAGTCCAGGCTGGCCCTGCTGCGCCACGTCCCTGGATTGTTCTGGAGGGGAGGGATGGGAGGCAGTGCCCTAGAGACCCAGGGACAGAGGCAGGAGTTTGGATGTCAGCAGGACTGAGGATGGATCCTGAGGCTGGGAGGGTGAGGAGGGACCTGTGTCCCTGTGGGAGACCCAAATTCTAGTTCCTGCGGACCATGAACTTAAATCGGGTGTTTCCCAACCCCATGCCAGCACAGCAGGGTCCATCAAAGGACAAGCTCCTAGACACGCCGTTTCCTCCTGGCTTGGTGTCCAAAGCATGAGCACATCCCTGCAGCCTTGGCCAGGGCAGGCGGGAACTGAGGAGCCGCTGGCTTTTGTCACGGAATGATCACATCCTGCTGCCACGAAGGGTCCATGAGGGTTGGGATGCTGCAAGAATCCAAGTTCAGCTGCAACCAGAGGACCCAGGGCAGTTCCCAGAGCTGAGATACTGGGGTTGGATTTTCATTAGAATGGCTTAAAAACAAATTTTGAGACAGAGACACCGTCACAGCCTTTGGTGGCCGAGTCCCAGCTGAGTGATGCCAGCGCCAACATCAGGCTCTCAGCCCTGGCACAAGCTGAAGGTGCAGGTGCAGCCACACATCCCAAGTTTTCCTTCCCTGAGGGCACACAGATGGGCACCCTGCTTGCCTTCCACTGCCCAGGGTCACCTCAGCCTCTCACCACATCCCCTCACTGGCAGCACATGCACCGGGAGCTGCGGTGGGGCATGGGCAGGGCTGGCCGTGGGCACCGGAGCCACGACTGCAGCAGCTGCTTCCACAGCCCTCCCCGGGCTCTGCGGCTGCCAGGGGGAATTTCCCCATCCCCAACCAGCAGCCTGCCCAAAGCCTTTGTCTTCTGCTGAATTCCAGCTGGTGAGAGTCATCCACCAGAGTCAGAGGATTTACCCTCCTGGGGAATGATGTGCAAGAGGGAACCATGGAGTCACATTAAAATTATTTGAAAAAGAATGGGACTTCTGAGTGCTGTCTCACGTGGAGCCAGGAACATCCATCTGACTGATGCTTCCATCTGTCTTTCTCAATAGTTTCCTTAAATAGTCCAAATATTAAAAAAAAAAAAAATCTATTGGAATTTGGCATATATGGTTCTTAGGAGAATAGAAGAGGGCCAACTACTAAAATACCGTTGTCTTGCTCCCTTCCAGTAACAAACACATGATTTTCATTGCAGGGAAGGCAGAGGCAGCCGATAGTCACGTCTGGCAGAGAGGAGGATGCTCCATGGTCACTGATGTTTTGGCTTTGCTGGGAGAGCAGGCTGTGCCCAGGCTGAGGGGTCCTGTTGAGCACAGTAGCAGCACCCGACTCATTTGGGGAATTCCAGCTCCCTACAGCAAAGGAATCTGCAGTCCAGCTGCCCCAAACCCCAGGCTCCCTGCCCCACACTGCAAGTCCCATCTCCTGCCTTTCCTTGGAGAAACCTTCCCTGAGCCCCCACTGCACAGCTAGGGGGAGTGGCTGCAATGGCAGGAAGAGATTCTGGAGCACTTTTCACACCGTGTCTCAGTTCCTCAAAGACCTCACCTACTGTTGCTCTAACTATCACCTCCTGCCAGCTCTTCTCAGGAACCCTGTGGTGCCGGCAAATGGGAATTGGTTTATGGCCTGGCTCAACGTTGGTGACTCCTCACCACCGTATTTGCTCGTTTCATCCATGCAGCTCCGCTCACGGAGAGATGACAGATTTTCAGTGACAGAGTTTCAGTGGCTCGTGTGGGATGAAGATTGATGTTGGCTTCAAGGATGGTGCTTGGTGCAAGTCCTTTCCCACAGGGATGCTGGGGCTGGGAGGCTTTCTCTGCCCCAATGTCACCCACTGCTGGGGCAGAGTTGGATAATACCTTCAACAACCCCCAGTCTCCATGTCCATCTCCTCCTTTCACCTTCTCCGGTGAATACCAAGGTCCCAATTCCATGGTTCAGGCAGCGAGCAAGCGCATCCTCCCTCCTCCCAAGGTTCTCCACATTCCACCATCCTCATCTCCTGGCTACCTGAGAGCGCTGCCCAAACACCACCTCCCCTTGGAGAATCCCAGCTCAGCCACAACCAGCGGCCCCGCGGTGCAGAGGAGCCCCGTGCAGGGATGCCGTCCTTCCCGGCGCCCGTCGGTGCTGGCCGGCACTGAGCCCACCCCGCGCCAGCCGCCGGGTGTTCTCCCCGCTCTGACAGCTGTACGGAAATTGGAAGGCGACGCTGACATGTGTCAACAATAACCAGCGAACAAGCGCCAGCGGCGGCGGCGGCTGTCCCCACCACCTCGAGGAGGCTGGCCACTCTTGGCTGAAATCACGGCACGTTGCGGCTGGAAGCAGGAGTATTGTTTCAATTATTTCCATTATATAAAGTCAGGCCATTTAATATATTCTGCCTCAAAGGGGCTCAACTAAAGAGATAAAATAAACATTGGAAATCTGCTCTGCTGACATGGACCAGGAATTCAGTTTCGACACCAAGCCTTCCCTCCCATCTCACTGCTCATCTTCCCTCCCAGCTCCCTCTCCTACTCTTGCTGCCCCTCGGCCTTCAGCGCCACTTGATGCCAATTCCCTCTTTGGGCTTTGCTCCTGTTTTGGCAGCTGGAGCACTTGAAGGCTGTGCAGCCACACTGGCGTCCAGGACTGGAGCAAGCCAGAGGAGCCAAGAAGAGAGATGGAGCTCCAGAGCTCGCTCTGGGATGAAGGATTTGATTTATGGCAAATCTTAAGCCTCTTGGGATGCCACATTCCCTGAGAACAGCAGGAATGGCAGGTGGCACAAACCCAGGAATGGCTGGAGTGTGGCATGAGGAGGAGGAGAAGAAAGAAAAGGAGAAGGAAAAGGAGGAAGAGGAGGAGGACAGAAGAGCAAGTGTGCCATGAGTGTCCTGCAGGCTGCACTTGGCAACGTCAGCGCCAAAATCAGCCACCTTCACACCTTCCTTCTCATCTGGGAGAGCTGATGGCATCCCAGCACTGAGGGACCTCACTGGCTCTGTGCTGGCATGGGAGGTGGTGAGTTGGGCTGCCAGGAGGCTGGAGCTACTCCCGCCAGCTCTGACCAGGCAGGAGCTGCTTCCCATTAGAGCTTCCCACGGCATCAGCCTCCCCAGAGCCCTCCTCCCTTGCAGGGCTGTGCTAGTCCAGGTATTCCCAACATGTTGGCATGTGGGAAGGAGCACCAGCCACAGCAGCAGTAAATCTGTTACTTGGCCTTTCCCAGCGCGTTTCCCTGCTCTGAGCTCTGCCTCTCCTGGAGCGGGGTCATGGGCAGTGCCACAGCCAGGGACCCGGGTGACGGAGGGAGCCGTGTCACAGGATGCCAGTGAGGGCTGCAGTGCAGCGTGAGGTGGAGCTGGCATTTCATAAGAGCAGGGAAAGGGCCTCTGCCGAACTGGCGCGAGAGCAGCTGTGACTTTCCATTCCTGTGGGAAGTGGGCTGCCACCGTCCAAGCATCTGGGCTTGTTATGATGGGAGAGGAATGCCAAGTATTTTTCTTCCTTATCCACTACCATCCGCTCAAACCCTCCCCTGATCAAACCCACATTCATCGCCTGGGATGCACTGGAGAAGATCCCTCCCAGCCCTCGTAGCTGCTGGGAGCTCATGGCACCTGTGGAGAAAACCCCGCCCTCATCCAGGGGCTCCCTCCGTCCCCCTGCCCCTTCCTGTCTTCTTCTGCTGCTAGCCAGCTCCAGACATTTAATTTTCACTTGACTGCCTTCGCTAGGAGCATCCCTGCACCTGCATCCCTGCACCTGCATCCCTGTGCCACCACCTCTGTTACTGGATCCCTGCTGACCTGTGGGCCCGGCGGGACCAGATTGTCCCCTCCAGAACCCTGAGCATCCCGAAAGCAGCCACTGGGATGGTGCCACGGGCGTGTGCCCTGGGGCGCCTGCCGTGCCGGGAAGCAGGCGGTGCAGCCTTGGAAGGTCACCAAGATTTTTCCGAAGATGAAAGTGTGCTCAAGTGTCAAACAAACTTTCCAAATTATCTTTCTGGACACTTTCTCCCTTCTGCTTTGGAAGACGGAGGAGGAACATTTCATTCTCTCTGTGCTGGCGTGGAGCGAGGCTGCGTGAGGAGCCGGGAGCTGCCAGCGGCACCCGCGGCTCAGCCTCGCTTCTCCCCGACATCATCCCTGAGTCACCGCGGGTGCTGCCCGGGCATCATCAGCTGGGCTTTCCCCCTCCCCGCAGCCCCCCAAGCCCCTCCCAGCACAACAGAGGGCTGCCAGGTGCCCAGTCAAACAGCAGACGCCACCTCTCCTCCCACTGACATTCGGATTTGTCATAAACAGACAAATGAAGGGAAACGTGGATTTCTCTGCTCTCTCGGGGATACCTGGCACATAGCTGCAGGGGCATGGGGACAGCGGCTCTGCCGCCCTTGGCAAATCCCCCGCGATCCCAAACGGCTGGGGATGGGCTGAGCAACGGCCACGTGCTGCCCCGAAGATCCAGCACTAACGAGAGCTGTCTAATTAATGCGTCCTCCTGTGACGGGTCATCCTGGCAAGGCTTGTGCCAACATCCGCCCACCCGTGCCAGCAGCAGGAGAGCGTGACCAGGAATGAGGTGCTTCCCTGGCCCTTGCCCAGTGTTTGCCTTCCAGGTCTGGGCAAGGAAATTCCCTATCAGCTCCAGGGCAGCTGGGCTGGCACCCAACAGGACTTGTGGCAGCTCCTCGCCCTGTGGCACCCGCGTCTCCCCTCGGTCACGGCCATCCACACCGATGCATTTGCCTGCAGCCAGGATTCGGAGACACTCAGCTATCCCCAATGCCATTCCCATATCCCTATTTTCTGTGCTGGGATGGCAGCAATATCCCCATGTCCACATGAGCCCCCCAGCCCTTGCAAACCCTGATGGTGATGCCATGCTGCAGGTTTGGTTGTTTATGGAAATTTCGGCTGAGCCAGATGCTGCAATTTATGCATTTTATGTGTAATTTTTCAATTTATTTCATAATTAGAAAAAAAACCTAAAGTGATCCCAACCATTATTACTCCTGGTTTCCTCAGTTATTACTCCTGCTTTCCTACAGTGAGGCCAAAGGGGTCTGAAATGGCTCCTTTGTTGTCTGATCATTAACCCTTCAGGAATGAAATGCAGCAATGCCGGATGGGAGCGGTGGGGAGAGAGGCTCAGGGGGGCTGGGGGAGAGAGGGGAAACAGGAGGGAGAAATTCGAGGGGTAGAGAGAAGATTAACCCAAATGTACTGTCCCTGGGCATGGTTGGACACCCCAGGACACTGATGGACACATCCACTGCAGCCGCGTGGGTGGTCCACTCTGGTGCAATGAGTTTGCTGGTTCTCAGCGGCCCCCAGCCCGGTTGTCCCTCCCAGGTAATGCAGACCCAGGTGGGAAGGAGCCCTGCAGCTCGTTGGCATGTGGGATGAGCAGGTGAATGATCATCTGCCCCGGGGTGCTCAGGGGGGTCCTGTGTGCCCAGAAAGTCCCTCTGTGGCCCCTCCTGGGGGAGGAGCGGGGCACCGTGTGCTGGTTTGCACTTGGTGATGACAGGGGTGAATGCGCTGTCACTGGGGCTGTCACTGGTGGCCAGTGGCCCTGGAGCCCTGGTTGGGAGGTCACCAGGCTGTTCCGGGGCACAGCTCCTGGCACAGGGTTGGCACGATGGGACGAGCACGTGGGGCTCCCAGGACGGGGACCTGCGCCTATAGGTCACCTCGAGTGCCTGACGAGTCCCCTCCTGTCCTGCACCCCACTTCAAGCACAGTCCCTAGGGTGGGTTTTGGGGAGCACAGAGTGGGACAAGGGGTGTGGAGAGCCGGAACAGCTCAGTGAGCTCGTCTTGGCTTGGCACAGCTTGGCACAGCTCGGCTCGGCTCGGCTTCGCTCCCGCAGCTTGGAGGGAGGTGAGTTAAGAAGCGCTCGGAAAATCAGAGTCAGCTGCAATGCTGGGGACAGCCGGGGCAGACCCACAGCCGCCGCAGGAGCTGCCGGAGACCCACCACGGCTCCCGGCGACCGGGGGGCTCAGCCCTGCCCGGGGGCTGTCACTGCCCCCCCAGCGCCGCCGGGGCTGGGAGCGGGGGGCTGAGCCGGGGGGGCTGAGCCGGGGGGGCCGGCGCAGGCAGCGTCACCCGCCTGGCTCCACCCCCCCAAAATCGCAGGGGGCTTCGCTGTGACCCCGGCGCTGGGATGGCAGCGGGACAGTCGGACCGCGGCGGGACGGCGGGACGGTTCCCAGCCGAGCTGGTGGCTGGAGTGCTCCGGGGGGATCCAGCCAGGGCGTTTGCCAGTCGCTTTGTTGCTGCTGGGGGATTTTTTATTTTCTTTTTTAGGATTATTATTATTTTGAAGGGGAGGGTGAGGAGAGGGGGCTGACACTGACTATAAAGGCAGAGCTCCCTGGAGCAGCCGGCACTTCCCCGCCACCATGAGCACTCCCGGGGCCTGACAGCCCCAGCCTGCCCCACTGTCGCCGGCTCATGCTGCCCTGAAGCGTGGCTCTGTGCCCGAAGCTCGGGTTGGGATGGTGTGAGCCCAGAGCCGCTCGTCGCCCTCCCACCACCCCTCACTGGCTCTGGCAGGAGCCGAGCCCGCCAGCCGCTTGGATGATTTGATTCCTTCCCTGCCCGACATCACTCCTGCCCAGATGCAGTGGATAATATTCATGTTGCTGTTATTCATCAGCTCCATGGAAATGCTCACGCAGAACCGGTGGAAGAAGCAAGGTACAGTGTGCGCAGTGGGCTTGTCCCGCTCGGGTCCTGCGGGGTGGCTTTGGGACAGCAGGCTGCCCATCCTGCCTGCACGGAGCAGGAAGGAGCTGAGAACCAGGGCTGGAGGATGCCAGGAACCAGCATCCCCCAACCCTTCCCCTTGAGCCCCCTTGGGGACCGTCGGCGTTCCCCTCTGGGTGCGTGGCACGGGGCTGGCTTGGCAGTGCGGGGAGATGCAAAGCGCAGCCCCACAGCACTGCCTGCCCAGTGCCAGCCCTGCCTTTGGGGCTGGCAGGAGACAAGGGACACTGGCTGGCACTGGGACCAGCTCTGCAAACCCCACCAGAGCCAGACACAGTGGGGATAGCGCAAAATGGGCTGATTTTCCGATGTTTCCTTTCTCTGCATAACACACGAAGTGCCTTAGGAGTAAAACCTCCTGGAAGGATGCTCAGAGCTGCGGCAGGCACTGCCTGTCCCCTGCCCTGTCCTTTCCCCAGGAAGAGGCACCAGCTGAGCCACTGCTTGGTGCCTGAGCAAGGGCAGGGTGTGCTGGGGCTGTGCTGAGGCACGTGCCCCCTCCATTGGGCACTGGCTCATGTCCCCTCTCCGGGCAGTGCCAGGCTGTGCCAGCTGGCTGTGTGGAGTGGGTCCAGGGCTGGTTCTCAGCTCTGTGCCAGGAATGCCTTGGTTTTGGGGCCAACATGTACCAGGATAGGCGCAGGACCTCCCAGGACCAGGCTTCTCAGGGCTGGAGCCTGGAGAACTTCCCTTGAAGTTGTTCCATGTTAAAGGCATGCGGAGGCAGTAGGTGTGTGTGAGGATGTGGGTGGCCAGGCTGGTGGCCAAAACACCCCTGATGGGAAACAGCCCAGCACCAAGAGGGGCTCCAGCTACCAGTGCTGGGTAGTGCAATGCTCCAAGGGCCTCAGGTCTTGGCAGCACCTGGGGGTCTGGTCATGGCTTCACACCCCAGACATGTTATATATCCTGGGATAAAGAGCACAGAAAGGCCAGCATGGGGTCCAGGAGCCACGAAAGACGCTGCAGCACCCCACAGCCTTCCTACTGCCACTGAGAGTTCTGGTCTGGGCAGTCCAGTGCCCCGGAGACTCCCGGTTCCCAGCAGGAGATGGGGAATGTCACACCCATGTCCAGCACAATTCAGGTAACCACTGTGCCCCCTGCCCAGTGCCCACCCCAGCTCAGCCCTGCCTCTGCCATCACCACTGGGCAGGAGGAGATGAACCCACCACTTGTCCCTAATCCCCAAGCCCATGGTTTTGGTGTGAGCCACATTCTGTTGTGCTCTGTGGTGGCTCCCAGTGTCATTCCCGGTGGCAGAGACGTGTGCCATGCCAGCAGCACTGTGGAGTGGAGGAGGATGACCCCACTTCTCCCAGCTCTATACCACGGCATTATTTCCAAAGCCAGTGAGAGGAAGGAGGCCGCGGAGCCCATCCAGGGCTCCCCACCTTCTGTACCCTGGCTGGGAGTGGAAGGAGAACAGCAAAAAAAACCCCTAAATATCAAAAAGAATTAGGGAAGGGAAAGAGGCTCGTAAATCCATGAGTCTCCAGGGAAGCCGCTCCAGCTGCAGCCAGGAACACAAATGTTGTCAGCATTTGGTAAATATGTAACGGAGACCATAACAACTTAATGGATCCAAGGTGCTTCGTTAGCGCTCCCAGCAAACACAGCTCTAATGAAGGCTCCTGGCAGTGCTGCCGTCCCGGACAGCGTGCCCCAGAGTAGGGACTGGCATGAGCCAGCCTGGGGACAACTGCATGGCACCACAGCACCGTCGACTGGCTGGACCAGCCATGGGGCTGCAAGGCATCGCCCACCATCGTCATCTGACAGAATCCTCTGCCAGCATCTTCCCAGCTTCCTCAGCACCTCTGCCCCAGCCCCACAGATGTGGGACCCTTCTGATGCAGCTTCTGGGGTCAGAGGGACCAGTGCCAGGCATTGCTCCCAGGGCTGAGTCCATGTCCATGCTGGGCAGCACCCAGCAGGTGGCTGGGGCTTGTAGCAACCTTGTCTAGTGGAAGGTGTCCCTGCTCATGGCAGGGGGTTTGAGATGATCTTGAAGGTCTCTTCCAACTCAAACCATTCTGTGATTCTATGATTCTATAGAGCCCAGGTCCTAAGCATGCTGTACCGGGGCTCCTGGCACTGTCACTGCTACTCAGGCTGTGGTGCCAGAGCCAAGCAAACAATTCCCAACACAGGGGCGTGGTGAAGGCATTGGATGCCTGCATGCAGGACTTCAGTGGCTCCTTTCATGATGCCCAGCCAGCCTGGGGTTGCAAAAAGATGCAGGGCATCTGTAGCCCCCCGAGCTCGATGCTTCCCAGCTCCCGAAGTGCCCCTGTGCCAGGAGTATCCCTCCAGGCTGCTCTTCTGTGGGCTCGGAGAGCAGGAGCAGTTGGCGATGTCTCTGTGGGCTGGTGGATGTTGGCACCCTGTCCTTGTCCCCGGGAACAGAGCCCACCTCGGGGTCAGTCACCCTCCCACGGGCTGGGAGTACGGCACAGGCAGCCAGGGAGGCAGCAGAGGCTCTTGAGCAAACAGACAGATCCTTATCTCAAGCTCCTCTTGAGTGCATCCAAACTGCTCTTTGTCCTCTGACACTTAACAGGCATCGACTGATTAATCCAGGTCAGAGCATATTTCTACCCACTGATGTTCATCTTCCCACGGGATGGGCAAGGCTAGCTTGGGATGTGGCACAGGCTGTCACCCATGGGCAGTGCTGGGCATGGGGCAAACCCTCAGTCTGGCTCTTGGAGTGATGGAGGCCATCGGTGATGACCAAGCTGGGAGCGCTGCCTCCATGTGTCCCTTTGCTGCCAGCGTGGGCAGAGGTGGGGATTTGAGGAGCAGAGAGGAGTGGGGTGGTATTTGCAGGGAGACAGGACAGTGCTGTCACCCCGGTGTGTCAGAGAGGGGGTGCCACGGGGCTGGGGCTCACCTCGGCACCTGTGCCACAGCCCCTCTCCTCCGTTTGTCCCCGCAGCGAGTGCTGGCCTGCTGGAAAACTGCACGGGCTGCGTCCTGTGCTCTGAGGACAACGGCTGCATCACCTGCCACCACCGGCTCTTCCTGCTTATCTGGAGGGACGGCATCCGCCAGTACGGGATGTGCGTCCACACTTGTCCCCCAGGCTACTTCGGTGTGCGGGGTCTGGAGGTCAACAGATGCACAAGTACGTCCCGCGCCAGCCGGGGTCCCCCTGCTCCCACTGGTGCCCCTCGCTCCCCTCGCCGCCCTGCGGGTCCCGGTGCTGTGGGAAGGGCGATGGCTTCATTTCCCACAGCATCCCTGGTGGCATCCCTGGATGCAGGGGTGTCCGGGCTGGGGGGGCTTCGTCCCCTTTTCTCTTGCCCAGAGCTGCAGCCTGGACCCCGCAGGTTTTGGGTCCCCGGTGGGTGCCCCGGGCTGTCCCGCTGACCGGCCGTCCCTCCCGGCAGAGTGCAGGTCGCCCAGCTGCGAGAGCTGCTTCAGCAGAGACTTCTGCATGAAGTGCAAGGACAAGTTTTACTTGTACAAGGGCCAGTGTTTCCGGCAGTGCCCCCCCGGCACCGCGGCACAGCCCGGCACCCGCGAGTGCCAAGGTAAGCAGCACCCGCACCCCGTGCCCGCCGTCCCTGGGGACGTGCCTGGCGCCGCGGGGTCACCGATCCGTTCTGTCCCTGTCCCTGTCCCTGCAGAGACGTGCGAGCCGGGGCCGTGGAGCGAGTGGAGCGCCTGCACCCACGAGAGCCGGACCTGCGGCTGCAAGTGGGGTGTGGAGACGCGGGTGCGGGAGGTGCCGGAGGCCGCCCGGGAGGAGGGGACTGCCTGCCCCGCGCAGCTGGAGACCAGGAGGTGCCGCATGAAGAAGCACTGCCCGGGAGGTGGGCACCGCGCCGCGGGGGCTGGGGACAGCTTCGCGTCCCTCCGAAGTGGGCCCGAGGGGCGCGGCAGGAGGACGGTGGCAGCAAGGGTCTGGCAGTGGCCGGCGAGCCATGCTGTCATCTCCCAAGCATTTTGAAATTCTGGGTAAAGCCGTCATCTCAGGCACATGTGCTGAGCAGCCCTAGGGCTGGCTGCTCCCACCTGGCAGTCCCCAGGACTGCCTGGGACGAGCCAGTGTCCCCTTCCATGCTGGGCTGGGCTGGGCTGGGCACTGGCATGAACCGCCGTGGTGGGATAAGGCTGCCGAGCTCCAGCTCCCATCCTGCCACGACGTGAAGGGAAGCTTTCTGTACTGCAGCTGTGAGTAAGGAGGGTTGAGACGCACAGGGGAGGTTCCTGCAAAAACCTCTGAGCTTCCCAGAAGCTGGAGCCCTGTTGGAGCAGGAGGGCATCACCCAGGGGATTTCTGATGGCCAAAGTTTTGGGAGACACCCCAGGGCAGAGTCCCCCTCATCTGGCCAAATATTCACTCGTGCTCCTGTGCTTTCCCCCACCTCGTCCCCAGGCTGGGGGCTCCCTGGCTCAGGGATCTCCCCATCGTTCCCACACCAGACCCTGCTGCAGGGTCTGTCCAGGCGGTGCGTGCACGGGTGAAGGGCTGGCGATGGGAACCAGGATGTGGCTGATGTCATTTTTGGATGCAGGCGTCTGGACTGAAGCTACCCTAATAAATCTCCACTTAATAACTGGCAGAAAGGGGGATGCATGAGATACCGATCTCTAGTGCCTGGCAGCAGATCTGAGCCACTGAGGGTTGCGGTTCGGAGCTGCGGGATCACTGTGCCGTGGGATGAGCTGGCCGGCACCGCCAGCGTGGCGGGGATCAGAGAGGACAGGACTGTGAGGGTGGAGAGAAAAAGGATGAAGGGGGGCAACAGCAGAGGACATGCGTGCTGGGCGAGGGCCACGGAGCCAGGAGAGAGGCTTCATCCCAGCACCATCAATCATAAGTAATATTTTCCTGCTGACAGTGCAGAGGAGCTGATTCCCTTCCCCACCCAGGTCCCAACTCACATCTTTGGGGTGCCAGGTGGCATCGATTTTGAGGATGTTCCCCTCCCTGCTAGTGTGTGCCAGCTCCAGACCCGCAGAGCTGGTGACAGTTTGATGCAAGAAATTTAGTGTGGGAGGACAGGCTGCTCCGGAGCACTGTGTCCTGGAGCACCGTGCCCATGCCCTGCCCTGCCTGGCACACAGCGGGTCCCACTGGCAGGGACTGCTGTCAGTGTTTCGGGGTCACCTCATCTTGTGAAGTGACTGGAAAGGCACTGACACCCCAGAAAAGTGCTTGGCCTCCTGCCTCTGCCTGTGCTCCTGCAAGTTGGAAGCCCTGGGGCTATGGTGATGGGCTCAGGGACTGGCAGGACTCTGCCCTTGAGGCTGCTATCTGGGATCAGCTTCAGGGACAGGCCTGTCCCCTGTCCAGCAGAAGGAATCCCACGAGTGCCCCCCAAGCAGCCCCCTCAGGAGAGAGCAGCCCCTCCACGTCTCCCACTCCTGGGCAGGCTGTTCGGCATCCCTGCCACAGCAGAGCGTGCGTCTGCCCTCGCTCCCAGGCTCCTGCCCGCCTGGCCGAGTGCTGGGTTATGGGATCCAGATGCTGGAGGAGGACGAGGAGTTCACTTGATGCATCCTAGACACCCCCAGCCCAGGCGAGCCAGGGCAGGCGGCCGAACCCGACCGTGTGATGAGAGATTTGTGCCACCACTTCTGAGCCATCCAGGCGGCTGGAAGGGAAAAGCCGCCGCGCTTGGCCGTGGCACAAACCCCTCGCGCTGCTGTAAATCTGCCTTGGGTGTCTGTCCCGCTCTCCAGACACTTGGCGTGCGTGCCGTGCCCTCTCCTTTGTGGGTGGCAACTGTCTGGGAGATCAGAGCCGAGAAACAGGGTTTCAGAGCCAGGCAGGACAAGAACTGGAGCCCTCAGAAGGGACTGGGGACAACAGTGCTGGCACACACAGCAGCAGGGACAGTCATGGGTCCCTTGTGCCCCTCACACCACTGAACCCCCTCCATGTGACTCTAATTGGAGTGGATGCAGGGGGGCAAGGACAGACAAAGCCACCCAGTTTTTGGGGCAACCATTCTGATCCTTAACATGGACTCCCCCTCCCACTGGAGCCCATGGCACAGCAGGGTTTATCCTGAATCCCTGTTTCTTTGGCATCTCAGCACCAACACCACGGCCAGCTGGAGGGTGTGTGGCAGCTTCTCAGGGTAAGCAAAGATTTGGGTCCCAACAGTCTGACCCTGGAAAGCTGGCAGTGGCTTGACCTGGGATGCATCCAGGCTCCAGCAGCACGTTGGTTTTGCTGCTGGGATGGGGACATCCACAGGGAGAGAGCATTAGCACCTACACAAGAATGCACCTCGAAGCCACCTTGCTTCCCACCATGCCCAAATCCTCCCAGGGCCTGTCTGGGTCCCATGGCAGTGGGCAGCACCTGCCCACATTCCTCTCCAGAGAGAAGGGAGGCCTGCTCCCATGTCATGGCAGAGCTGAGCACGGCTGTGCCATGGCTTTGGGGTGTTGATGCAGCCACTGTTCCTCTCTGACATCCACGGTCCCGGTTCAGAGAGAAGCTGGGGTTTCTCCAGGCAGCTCCCGCTTGGGTTGAGCTGCCCCAGGCCATTCCTTGGGATTTTGGGGTACTAGGATTGAGAGTCCAGCCATGGGAGATGTGGGGACAACATGCCAGTGTCCTTTGCCCATGCCACCAGCACACCCAGACCCACGCTGTTGTTTCTTGACTAGGAGGAGGCTCTGGGGTCCCCAAAATCAGAAACTGGGTCCAGCATTAACACCCTGAGGGGAGATATGGGATCAGCACCCCATGGGTGAGGCTCATGTCAGATCATGTTGCCTTGCCAATGAGTGAGCCCTCTTTTTCTCCTCCTTTTTCTGTTGCAGAGAAAACTGAACCCAAAAATAAAGGCAAAAAGCGACAGAAGAAGCCGAAGACAGAGCGGCACACGGGCACCTAGCAGGCACCAGCACGGGAGCTGGAGCACCGTGGCAGGAGCTCCCAGCCAGCTCCTGCCACGGTGCTCCAGCCACATCACCCCTGTTTTTCCACCCAGAAAAAAAAAAAATTGCACAATTTTCTCTGCCCCCATCCCCCTCTCCTTTTGAGACGATTTATGGCCTGTAAAACATTTCCTTTTCAGAAAATCTAATTTGCAATGTCCAAAGCAAAGCCCTAGGGCTTGGGGAGGGGGTGGCTCCTTTATTCCTCTGGTCTTCCCTCTCCCCTAGCCTGCTCCATCCCTTCCCTTCCTCCANCCCCCAGCCCAGGCGAGCCAGGGCAGGCGGCCGAACCCGACCGTGTGATGAGAGATTTGTGCCACCACTTCTGAGCCATCCAGGCGGCTGGAAGGGAAAAGCCGCCGCGCTTGGCCGTGGCACAAACCCCTCGCGCTGCTGTAAATCTGCCTTGGGTGTCTGTCCCGCTCTCCAGACACTTGGCGTGCGTGCCGTGCCCTCTCCTTTGTGGGTGGCAACTGTCTGGGAGATCAGAGCCGAGAAACAGGGTTTCAGAGCCAGGCAGGACAAGAACTGGAGCCCTCAGAAGGGACTGGGGACAACAGTGCTGGCACACACAGCAGCAGGGACAGTCATGGGTCCCTTGTGCCCCTCACACCACTGAACCCCCTCCATGTGACTCTAATTGGAGTGGATGCAGGGGGGCAAGGACAGACAAAGCCACCCAGTTTTTGGGGCAACCATTCTGATCCTTAACATGGACTCCCCCTCCCACTGGAGCCCATGGCACAGCAGGGTTTATCCTGAATCCCTGTTTCTTTGGCATCTCAGCACCAACACCACGGCCAGCTGGAGGGTGTGTGGCAGCTTCTCAGGGTAAGCAAAGATTTGGGTCCCAACAGTCTGACCCTGGAAAGCTGGCAGTGGCTTGACCTGGGATGCATCCAGGCTCCAGCAGCACGTTGGTTTTGCTGCTGGGATGGGGACATCCACAGGGAGAGAGCATTAGCACCTACACAAGAATGCACCTCGAAGCCACCTTGCTTCCCACCATGCCCAAATCCTCCCAGGGCCTGTCTGGGTCCCATGGCAGTGGGCAGCACCTGCCCACATTCCTCTCCAGAGAGAAGGGAGGCCTGTTCCCATGTCATGGCAGAGCTGAGCACGGCTGTGCCATGGCTTTGGGGTGTTGATGCAGCCACTGTTCCTC
Source organism: Melanocharis versteri (assembly GCA_013397845.1). Classification (NCBI taxonomy): domain Eukaryota; kingdom Metazoa; phylum Chordata; class Aves; order Passeriformes; family Melanocharitidae; genus Melanocharis; species Melanocharis versteri. Next base: position 531,717 of record VZTG01000994.1, on the reverse strand, counting down.
TCTGACATCCACGGTCCCGGTTCAGAGAGAAGCTGGGGTTTCTCCAGGCAGCTCCCGCTTGGGTTGAGCTGCCCCAGGCCATTCCTTGGGATTTTGGGGTACCAGGATTGAGAGTCCAGCCATGGGAGATGTGGGGACAACATGCCAGTGTCCTTTGCCCATGCCACCAGCACACCCAGACCCACGCTGTTGTTTCTTGACTAGGAGGAGGCTCTGGGGTCCCCAAAATCAGAAACTGGGTCCAGCATTAACACCCTGAGGGGAGATATGGGATCAGCACCCCATGGGTGAGGCTCATGTCAGATCATGTTGCCTTGCCAATGAGTGAGCCCTCTTTTTCTCCTCCTTTTTCTGTTGCAGAGAAAACTGAACCCAAAAATAAAGGCAAAAAGCGACAGAAGAAGCCGAAGACAGAGCGGCACACGGGCACCTAGCAGGCACCAGCACGGGAGCTGGAGCACCGTGGCAGGAGCTCCCAGCCAGCTCCTGCCACGGTGCTCCAGCCACATCACCCCTGTTTTTCCACCCAGAAAAAAAAAAAATTGCACAATTTTCTCTGCCCCCATCCCCCTCTCCTTTTGAGACGATTTATGGCCTGTAAAACATTTCCTTTTCAGAAAATCTAATTTGCAATGTCCAAAGCAAAGCCCTAGGGCTTGGGGAGGGGGTGGCTCCTTTATTCCTCTGGTCTTCCCTCTCCCCTAGCCTGCTCCATCCCTTCCCTTCCTCCAGATGGGTGGGATGGGGTTAGATCGGGGGTTGGACCCTGCTAATGAAGCTGATGCCTGGCTGGATACTGTCCCCCAGGGCTGGGAGATGCCCTGGCTCCGCAGGGTCCTGATTTTATGGGAGTGCTGGGGGGCACAGTGCACCACTGAGCTGCTCCAGGTGCTGGATAGTGTCCCCCATCCTCAGCCACAGGCATGGGAAGCAGCAGGACTCCCAGGGTTGGGACCTCAGAGTTGGGACCCCACTGGGGACCGTGCCATTGCTCACAGCAGCCCAGCCTGGTGCTCAGCATCACCACCAGCACGAACAAGGGCCGAATCCTGCTCTCCTGGAGCTCACAGGGCAGCTGGACCCCCAGACTGACAACCCTTCTTGGGACCATGCCAGCCCAGCACTCAGCATCCCCACCGGCCAAATCCTGCTGTGCTCAGGCTCACAGAGAGGCTCGAAGAGCTTCTCTCCCAGCTGGATGTGGGCACAGGAATTTGGGGTGACCACGGCTGCATCCGCTCTAGGACAGGAACATGCACAGCGCAAGTGCCAGCCCGGGCAGGGGAATGCTGCTGCCTCCTGCGTCCCCAAACTGGGATGTGTTGGAAGCAGCTCTGCAGCCCCCTCCCAGCCATCACGGGGGCGCGACCGTGGGGTGCTGAGCCCCCTCCCAGCCATCACGGGGGCGCAACCGTGGGGTGCTGAGCCCAGGCGTGCCAGTCTGTCCCTCCCTGCCGCGCTGTGTGTGTCCACAGGCACAGAGGGCTCTACCCGTATATATACCATGTGTGTGCTTAAATCGCTGCCCAGCCGCTGGCAGCTCTGCATTTGGGGTTTGCCGGCGTCCGAACTCCCCGTCCCTGCCCTGAGCGTGAGCAGGGGGAGGCCGGGGCTGGCCGCGGGGTGTCGGGGCTGCGGGGGCTGCACAGACCCTTCAGGACGGGAGCGCTGGGTGTCAGCATCGAGCCAGCCCCAGAGCCGGCACAAAGCTGCCGGAGCAGCTCCTCCGATCGCTTCATGACAAATAAACGGATTAAATACCCGGCATCGCTTTTGCGTCTCTGTTTTCCCCATTCCCACGAGCTGCTGCCGGAGGGGGACTGGGATGTAATCCCGCATTGCCCAGCTCTGCAGTTTGGGTCCCTCTGGGGGGACACCCTGCCCTGGCCCCCCAGCACTAGGGTACTGGGGAAAGATTTTATTTCAAGTTTTTATTTACGGTACCACCAGCATCGCTCGTTGCCTGAGCCAGCACTGAGGCAAGCGGCAAGCGTGGCGCTGGGACTGCCATTCCACAGGACTGGGAACCACCAGGGCTTTTTTCTGGCTGTTGGAGAAAATCCCCCTCTGCTGAGATGCTTGGGCATCCCCTTGGCAGCCTGTCCCCACCGCTGGGATTGTCTCCTCCTGGGGGACACAGCCCAGATCCTATCCCAGCACATGGATTGGCAGACGTGGTGACCCCCGGTTCTGGCCGGAGTCCATCAGCACCCAGCAGACCCCCGGCCTGGGATCTGGGCACGCCGAGCTCCATGCACAGTCTGGCTGTGTCCTGCCAAGCTCTGCCTGGGCCACAGCCCCCCTCCCGGTCCCCACGGGCTCATCCCACGGCCAGAGCAGAGCAATCCAGGCCTGGCTCCCGCTGGCATTATAAATAGCCAGGACTCGGGGAGGGAGCTGCGCTGCCTGGGATGGGGGTGCCTGGGTGTGGTGAATCCCAGCGGGTGCTGATCGGGGGGACTCGCTGGGCGCAGGGCTGGAGGGTGAGAGGGCTCGCTGCTGCCCCGGCGCTGCCCACACCGGGACGTGCAATGAGTTGTGCAGAGAACGGCCGGGGGAGGGACGGGGCTGCGTGTGCGAGTGTGTGTGTGTGTGTGCGAGTGTGTGTGAGTGTGTGTGCGTGTGAGACATTTATAGATCACGTGTGAAACTTGATCTCCCCGCAGTGGACTCAGAGGAAAGAAAAAAGATAGAAGTATTGTTTTTAAACAGNTGGCTGCTGAAGGTAGGGTGTGGGGTGTGAGGTGTGGGGTGTGAGGTGTGAGGTGTGGGGTGTGGGTGGGGGCAGGCAGCGGGGTGGTGTGGGCAGGGATCTGTCTCCAGCACCCACGCATGCAGCATCCCTGTGGCACAGCTGTGGGCACTGGGGCCTGTGCCCACCTGAGCATCCAGGTCAGCTTTTCCCCGCAGGCGTGCAGCTGGCATCAGGCACTGTCTGCACGGAGGGGATGCGTGCTGCAGGTTCTGCGGGTGCCGCGGCTCATGGGTGCTGCAGATCACTCACCCAGATCACTTCCCATTGAGGCTGCATTCCCTGTCCATCCTTGCCATAGGGCTCCTCATGGTCCTGGCTGGGTTAGCCATGCCAAGCATCCTTTGGGGATCGGCATTCCAAGTTCTGGGCGAGGATATTGGGAAGGGATTTGGCCAGTGGTAGGCCGAGGGTCCCAAGGGCAGGGGCCACTGAAATCTCTCCAGCTTCATCATTTTCCCTTTTACAGGCTTTGCAAAAACTCCCAGCACTTGGTGAGACTTTGTGTGGGACCCACGGCTCCTGGGTGGCCTATGGTTGGTGCGGGGGGGGCAGTGGGGTGCCACACCAGAGGGGCTGCGTACCCACAGGGTTGCCACCCCCAGCCCCCACTGGCTCGCCCCGTCCCCAATGCCTGAGGCAGGAAGCAGCATTTCCTTCCTGGAGCCCCCACCAGCTGAGTGCGGCTGCCTGCGTCAGACCCAGGAATAGCTCATCCCGAGGGACTCAGCCCTGAGGGGCCCTGGACCCCACGGCCCGTGCCAGGAACACTGGGTACCTGCACTGATAAGAGGGGAAGCGGCTTGTGCCCAGCTGTCACTGAGCCAGCAGAGCCACATGCATGTCCTGTGGTGTCCCACCAGGGTGCAGTGGGACCTGTGTGCCTCTGCACTCCCACTTCCTGGGTGATGTCCCTGTGCCGAGCCCCCGCAGCACTCGGGGGTCGGGATGGGGCCAACACACTGAGTGGGGGTCCTGGGAATGGCCTGTGCCAGCCATGCTGCTTGGGTAGCCCCCCTGGCTGTGGGGGACAGTGCAGGCAGCAGGGACGTGCAGGATGTTGTTCCTTGTCCCTTCAGCCATCCTAGAGAACAAATTCCTCAAGAGCTGGGAAAACGCTGAACCGTGGCTCTGCTGGAAGCCAGCCCAGAGCGTTGCAGAGGGGTCAGCAGGGCCAATGACAACCTGGCTGGTGGCACTGAAGCTCCATCACTGTGGGACCTGCTGGGTGTGCTGGGTGCACACAGTCCTGGGGTCCCTGTGCCCTGAGGTCTCTGTGCCCTCACCTCTCTGCCTTGGTGTCCCTGTGCTCAGTGTCTTTGTGTCCTGTGTCCCCAGGCCAGCTCTGAGCTTCCCTCAGGATGAGGGCAGCCTTTGTATGGCCCAGCAAGGCAGGGGGCCAGGGGTTCCACCAGGGGTGAACATGGCCCTGTCCAGAGCAGCCAGCTACAGGCAAAGTGGGACTGCACATCTGGGCAGCTGTGGGCAGCAGTGCCCCTCACCACAGCCCCAGGGAGCACAAGGCAGTGGAGCGGTGGGCAGTCAGTGCCCCATTNCCCTCCCAGCCATCACGGGGGCGCAACCGTGGGGTGCTGAGCCCAGGCGTGCCAGTCTGTCCCTCCCTGCCGCGCTGTGTGTGTCCACAGGCACAGAGGGCTCTACCCGTATATATACCGTGTGTGTGCTTAAATCGCTGCCCAGCCGCTGGCAGCTCTGCATTTGGGGTTTGCCGGCGTCCGAACTCCCCGTCCCTGCCCTGAGCGTGAGCAGGGGGAGGCCGGGGCTGGCCGCGGGGTGTCGGGGCTGCGGGGGCTGCACAGACCCTTCAGGACGGGAGCGCTGGGTGTCAGCATCGAGCCAGCCCCAGAGCCGGCACAAAGCTGCCGGAGCAGCTCCTCCGATCGCTTCATGACAAATAAACGGATTAAATACCCGGCATCGCTTTTGCGTCTCTGTTTTCCCCATTCCCACGAGCTGCTGCCGGAGGGGGACTGGGATGTAATCCCGCATTGCCCAGCTCTGCAGTTTGGGTCCCTCTGGGGGGACACCCTGCCCTGGCCCCCCAGCACTAGGGTACTGGGGAAAGATTTTATTTCAAGTTTTTATTTACGGTACCACCAGCATCGCTCGTTGCCTGAGCCAGCACTGAGGCAAGCGGCAAGCGTGGCGCTGGGACTGCCATTCCACAGGACTGGGAACCACCAGGGCTTTTTTCTGGCTGTTGGAGAAAATCCCCCTCTGCTGAGATGCTTGGGCATCCCCTTGGCAGCCTGTCCCCACCACTGGGATTGTCTCCTCCTGGGGGACACAGCCCAGATCCTATCCCAGCACATGGATTGGCAGACGTGGTGACCCCCGGTTCTGGCCGGAGTCCATCAGCACCCAGCAGACCCCCGGCCTGGGATCTGGGCACGCCGAGCTCCATGCACAGTCTGGCTGTGTCCTGCCAAGCTCTGCCTGGGCCACAGCCCCCCTCCCGGCCCCCACGGGCTCATCCCACGGCCAGAGCAGAGCAATCCAGGCCTGGCTCCCGCTGGCATTATAAATAGCCAGGACTCGGGGAGGGAGCTGCGCTGCCTGGGATGGGGGTGCCTGGGTGTGGTGAATCCCAGCGGGTGCTGATCGGGGGGACTCGCTGGGCGCAGGGCTGGAGGGTGAGAGGGCTCGCTGCTGCCCCGGCGCTGCCCACACCGGGACGTGCAATGAGTTGTGCAGAGAACGGCCGGGGGAGGGACGGGGCTGCGTGTGCGAGTGTGTGTGTGTGTGTGCGAGTGTGTGTGAGTGTGTGTGCGTGTGAGACATTTATAGATCACGTGTGAAACTTGATCTCCCCGCAGTGGACTCAGAGGAAAGAAAAAAGATAGAAGTATTGTTTTTAAACAGATTTTTTCCTTTGTTTTTTTTTTTTTTTTTTTTTTTCTCTTCTCCCCTCTCCCCCTGCGAGGGCTGGCGATAAAAGGCCGGGGCGGCCAGCGCCGGCTCAGAGGGAGGAAATGCCGAAATCGCCGCGGTTGGACGCGGCGGCGAGCGCCCACTGACCCATCCCGGCACGGAGCAAGCTGCCGGCGCATCCCCCGCCGTGGCAGCCCGGTCCCGCGGGGATCCCCGCGCCATGCGGGCGCTCAGCCTCGGCCTCGTGGCCCTGACCTGCGCCACGACGGCTCTGTGCGCTGCCGGAGCCCAGCGCCGGGCGCTGGAGGGCGGCGGCCGCCGGCGCTACCACCGCGTGCAGCACGGCCACTGCAGCTACA
>VZTG01000994.1:500940-516935 GCA_013397845.1 Melanocharis versteri | reverse complement strand
GTGCTGCCGGTTTTCCTTCTGTCCTGGCTGCCTGCCTGCACCTCCTGCCTGCACATGGGGCCCCCACGGGGAATCTCAGCACAGAGGGTGAGGGTGATGGACATTTCCCCGGCTGTCCCTCCTCCCTGGAAATAACTGATGGGCTCAGCTGCGCTCCCCATGAAACCAGAGCCACCGGGAAGCAGCTGTCAGGGAAAGCGATAGGGAGCATGGGGCTGNGGGGGACATGCGCGTCTGAACATGTCTGTGCCAGGGTTTCATGCTGGCAGTCCCATGGGTGGGGGTCAGATGGAGACTCCTGCCTCGGGAACATGGCTGCTGTCTGTGCATCTGTGTGTGCACACTGAAATACTGCTCACAAACACACGTGCACATGGACACACACGCATCCTGCATGCACAGGATCAGGCATGCACACATGAGCACACAGGGCTTTGGACGGCCGTGTCAGGTCCCATTCATGCAGGACATGGGACACCGGAGCCACACCAAGGACTGGCAGCACCTGAGGGACATGTGGCTGCTCAGCCCTTGCCTGGCTGGGGACTAGTGGGGGCCCCCCCTTCTCCTTGGCCATAGCAGCAAATTTAGACCAAGCCCTGGGATACACCACGCTGAGGAATCTGGCAGCACAGCTGGTCCCAGCCACCAGAGAGGATCTGATTCCCTCAGAGATTTCCCCAAGGGCAAAGCCTGTCCCCAAGCAAGTGCCCAGGGTCCCTGTCACCCTCTGGTTTCCGGGGTGTTTTCCTCGAGGAGGCACCCAGTGCCCCATATGCCATCATTAAGGATCCCCTGGGTGTGCGTGTCCTCCCCAGAGCACTTCATCAGCCTGACTCACAGCCAGACGCCATCCCCCTGTCCTGTCACCATGTCCTGTCACCACGTCCTGACACCACATCCTGGCAGCTGGACCTGACAATACCGCAGCAGGAGTCAGATGGATCCTGCACCCCAGGCAGGGGATCTGGGTGGACACACAACAGAGCAGGAATCAAGCTGGGGTGGTAAATTCTTCTTTATGAGAGCTTTTTGGGGGACCCCCAGCACTGAATGGAAGCCCTGGTCAAGGGGTCCCTGGGGCTCCCTTGGCCAGCAGCTGCTGAGGGGGCTGGCACTGAAGGGAGGCAGTGGCAGACCCAGGGTTCAGGTAGGGTCTCCTGGGTGCAGGTGCTTGCTGGTGGCTTTGATGTCACCTTCCCCAGCAGACACCTGCCCGCATGGGACACATCAAGAGCACAGGGACTGCAGGGCACAGGTGGCACCTGAGGTGCTGGGAGGGCTGTGGTGCCATGGGAGGCTTCCCTGGGAGGACACACGAGCGAGCGCTTTTCATCTTCAAAGCTCTCCCTGCGCCGACTTTCATCCCAGCCCACCTGGGAGGTCTCTGCTATTGCCGCCCCCATCTCCCAGTTCTTGGAGAGCCAGGACCTGGCCAAGCTTTGCAGGAGCGAGGGAAGGAGGCAGGGAAGGGTGCATGGCACAGAGGGGAATCCCAACAGCTGGGGCTCTGCCGGGACCTGCCAGACCCAACCACCGCCCTGCCGTGCCCGCCGGGCCCCGCGCTGGCACGCTGCAGTATGGAACCCATGATTCCCTTCCAGCCCTCATCTCAGCACCCAAAGCCCTGCAGAGCTACAGGCACCCCAACGGTCCCTGTCCCATCCCGACCTCCACTGCCCCAAGAGACAACACACAGCCTCCAAAACGCAGGCATTTAATAAAACTGGCTGCATTATCATTACTATTATTTACAGATCAAATATCAGGAAAAAGAGTACAAAAGAGGAACTGTTGTCTTCATAAATACCAGGCCCAGCATGGTGGGGGCTTCATGCCCACTGGCAGCCACGGGGAAGAACACAGGCACCCACAGACACTCACACACACAGACACACAGCCCTGGGCAGCTTGAAGCAGGGGGGCAGGTTTCCCCCTCACCCCTCAAAGCACCAGGCTTTCCTTCAGCAATAAGATGGGACCACCAGGATGTGGCCATCACCCCAGGCAGTGGGACCCCCTCAGTAGAGGCTGCAAGGGGGCAGCTCCTTTCCAGGTGCAGTGTTCCTGCTCCATGCAGGGGGAACCAGCACCTTGCACCCCACCCCTGGGTGCTGGTGAGGAGCAGGACAGGCAGGAGCTGCTAGCAGTACAGGCAGGGCAGCCACACATGAGGCCCTGTGGGTGTTGAGGACCAGCCACACACCCAGGGACACGTGTCCTCTGCCTTCCTATGGGCTTGCAGCGAGCGACCTCGCTCTCCAGTGCTGGCACAGGGGTCTGACAATGGATCCGTGGCCACCACATCAGGCCAGTGATGCTGTGGCACAGCAGAGCTGAGTTCAAAGGGTCCTGACACCGCCAAGAGGTCCCTGCTCCTCCCAGGGCACAGCCTGCGCTTTATCCCCATCCAGCATTGCCCGCTTATGAGCAACCCATCCCCGGTGCCCACCATGGCACTGCTACACATCAGAGACCTGCTGGGGCTCCCTGGCCTGGCGCAGCCCGTAGAGCCACTTGATGACACGGGCGTTGCGCTCGATGATGGAGATGCCGTAGGGCACGCGCTCCGCCGGCCGTCCCTCCGGCGTGGCTGCGCTGGGTGGCGAGTGGCCACCCTCCGAGCTGGCCGTGCTCACGCTGTGGAACTTGAGGGACACGATGTCAGAGCTGGCACGGGCGAAGCGCTCAGCGCCCATGTCCTGCATCTCCTCGGGGTCAAGGCCACAGTAGTTGAAGAAGCGCTCCAGGTCGGCGGTGGCCCGCGACAGCCGGTCGCTCAGGTCCGACTTGGAGCGGTGCAGCAGCGGCTGCCGGCGGGCGCTGTCGGGGCGGGCGGGTGAGCTCCGGGACGGGGTCACAGGCAGCCCGCCTGGGATGGGGGATGCAGGCACCGGTGTCACTGGGCTCCGCGGAGCTCCACAGGGACGGACATCCACCCTCCGCACGGCCACACTGCCGGGGGGCTTGGTGGTGGCCGGGCTCTCTGGTGGCTTGACAGCCCCCTCCACCGCTGGCGCTTCCGCCCGCCACCTGCACTCCCTGCCCAGCGGGCTCTCCGCCTTGGGGAAGGGGCTGTCACAGAGGTTGATGAGGTTGTTGAGGATCTCCAGGTCAAGGGAGGTCTTCGGGCTGGCAGCATCGGCGCGGCGCTGCCCCGGGGGTGCCCTGCGGCTGGGGGTGAGCACAGCCCGGCGCACCCCGGGGGTGAAGAGGGGCTGCTTGAGCAGCAGTGGCTTCACCGGCTCTTGCTTGGTGCTGGCGACCTTCTGGCTCTTCACGTACTTGGCCTTGTCGGCCTCCAGCCTCTCCACTGCGCTGGGCTTCCCGGCCCCCGGCTCGGCGTGCCGGCGGAAATACGCGGGCCCTTTGCGGAGGATGCGGACGGGCATGGCCGAGGTGAAAGGAGCCGTCACCGTCACCCCCTTCATGGTGTCACCGGCTTGCAGCGCCTCGACGGGCATCCTCCGTGCCGGCAGCGGGACAGGGGCGGGCGGCCGCCACGGGCAGCGAGGGGCTCAGGTGCCGTCGGCTGCGAAGAGGGGCCGGAGTGAGAGCGGGGCCGGAGTGAGAGCGGCGGCGATGCTGCCCCTACCCGCGCCCCGGCCCCACGGCAGACAAAGGCAGCCCGGGCTGTGCGGTACCGCACTCGCTGCGCCCCCGGCTCCGGGCTGCCTATTTGAAGGCGGTCACCACGCCTCCGCCGCCGCCGAGCCTCCCCGACACGTCCCCCGGCCAATCCGCGCCGCACGCCTGCTTCAAACCGCACCGGGGCCAATGGCGCCGGTGGGGAGGGTGCTCCGGTCCCGGCGAGGGGCACCCTGGGGAGAGAGTGGGGGCGGAGAGAGCCAAGCACCCCTCACTGATGCTCTGCCCAAGCCGCAGGTGCCGGGAGTGCACCGCCCGCATCCAGGGGAGCATTGCATGTGCCCACCGTCCATGCTCAGGGGTGCACTGCCCGCACCCAGGGGTGCATTTTCTTCACCCAGAGGTGCATCAGCCACTCCCAGGGGAGCAGTGATTGCTCTCAGGGGTGCCTCATCTACATCCTGGCATCACTCATGCCCAGGGGTGCACTGCCTGCTCCCAGGGGTGAATCCCCCATGCCCAGGGTTCCACCACCCACCACCCTGCCGGGCTGGTGGATTCGGTGCTCCACTCCCTCTGCTGCTCTCAGTCCTCTCCCAAGCTCCGGGGCTGCTCCCAGGCTCCCTGCTCTCATCCTGGAGCTCCTTGGAAAGCACGGGGAGTATACGGGGGTTTCCACTCGTGCTTCCCCGGCCGCGGTGTGCTCGGGGCAGCGTGAGGCCCTGTGCACCCCGTGTCCTTGGGTCCCTGCCAACCCCAACAAGCGCAGCCGCCACAACGGTCGGGCTGAGGCACCAGCCCACCCACAGCGGAAAGGGGGGAGGAGGGCACCCAAACCAGCCCTACACCCTTCTGCAGCCCCCTGACCAGAGGTGGGCACACCCAGAGTGGCCCCAATACCCAGAGGGGCTCAGCAGTGGCAGGGCACACAGGGAAATATGTGGGTCACACCCCTCCCCCAATCCCTTTCCCAAGCTGCTCTGGGATTCGCCCTGAGGGTCCCGATTTGGGGCACTGATGAGCCCCGAGGATGTGGCAGCAAGCGCCAGCACTCACCAGGTGCAGTGGTGGGCAGGGCAGGGGCCGGTGTGCTGTGGCCTCACTCGCTCCCGTGGCAGCTCCGAGCAGGCAGCTGCCACCGTCACCCGCTCCCCTGCGTGCACGAACTTCCTGGGAGCAGCCCAGCGCCTGTCCCAGCACCGACCGCCGGCGGCAGGAGCCAGCCCTGGCACCCAGAGCCCCGCCGAGCCACGGCTGAGCCACAGCTGAGCCATGTCCGCACCCCCTCCCTGCCAGCCCACGGGTGCCAGCGTGCCAGCCCCAGCACCCCCAAAATCTGGACCCCAGCAGGGTCCCTGCGTAGCACACGGTGCATCCCCCTGACACGCTGTGAGAGGCGAGCGGCCTGGGGGAGGCTGGCTGTCCCTGTCTCCTTCCCCGTCCCCTGCCTGGGGGGACGTGCTGCCTTCTGACCTGGAAAATGTCTGCAGGGGGGCGGCCAGGCGTGGCGACAGCTGGGAACGGTCCCAGCACCGGCACAGATCCTCCTGCCTCCTGCCCGGGCAGCTTTCTGCACTCCTCTGCCCGACCCCTTGGGCCCAGTGCTGCCCAGCCCCTGTGCCAATGGCCAGCTCCACTGCCCTTGTACCTGTGCCCAGCACACGGGGGGCTCCCCGGCTCAGCACAGGGGTGCAAACGTGCTCCCCAGGCAAGGCGAAGTGGGAAAATGCCCCCATGTCAGGCACTGGAGCTCAGCCTTGTGCCAGACGCTCGGCCAAGCCACGGAGGAGGTGGCTGTCGAAGTGCAGGGACAAGGACAAAAGGGAGCCCCAGCACAGCCGCCAGTGGCCGGCGTGGGGTCCCCTCCCCAGCACGGACAGACCGGCTGGGCACAACCTGCTGCTCCACATTCCTGCGGTGCTGAGCCGCTGCGCTGGCACGGCCACACCGAGCTGGGCTGCACCGAGCCAAGCGGAGCCGCCCTCCGAACAGCCCGAAAAACACGGCGACACAATCCCGTGCCCCAAACCCAGTCGGAGTGCGGGGATCTGAGCTTTGGGCATCGCCCAGTATGGCCCCAGCTCCTCTCCCTCCTGGGGTGGGCAGTCCAGCCAGGCTTTCATGGCACACCTGCCTGGAGGAGCTGCTTCAGAGGTTACACAGCTGTGATCCCTTCACCGACTCAGCCAGCCCCATTCTGCTGGCACTGGACCAGCACGGGACCAGCACCAGCTCCGCCACCCACCTGGATCGGCCCTGCGGCGCGGGAGCCTCCTCGGCACGGATCAGCTGCCACGCTTCTTCTCCCTGCTCTCTTTCCGAGGGTGTCCCGATGGTGTCCTGATGTCTCCACGCCTCCTGCTCCCCAGCCACGTCCTCCCCGTCTCCCCGCGTGACGGCGGCTGGACGGTGCTGGAGCGGTTCTGCATGCGGCGGCTGCCGCTGAGTCAGCGCCGGGCGAGGACGCCCTCCGAGGCAACTCAGCGCTCACATGGGATGGAAACCGCGGGGCATTCCTCCATGCCAGGCTGCGTCACACAGCGTGACGGTGCCCAGTGACGTCCCAGGTGCCGGTTCAGCCCGCGGTGCCGGCTGTGCAGCCTGGATGCACACACGGCCCGAGGTGCTCTCACTGACAAAGCCAAAACGCTCCTGGATGTCACTGCTCGCTGTGGACAGAGGATCCTGGTGCTGGGTTAGGGCTTCAGGGACGCAGGGGAAATCCCCAGCCTTCCTGTGGGCACCCAGATTCCCTCATATCACTGATATGGCCAGTCAGCAGGGCCTGCTCTGATTTGGAAATCTCACCTTGTTTCCCCACGCACCCGGCAGCAATAAACTCCAAAATGTAGGAAAATAAACTGGATAGTAGGAAGGGAGGTGACAGACTGGAACAGGGTCACCAAGGCTGCAGCTGCCTGGACCTGCTGGCCTGAACCCAGCCCCAGGGTGGCTCCTGCCCCATGGTACAGACATCTCCGTTCAGATCTGCATGGAGGGAATGAGCGTTCGGCTCATGCTGTGGAGCTCAGTTACAGCCCTGCATTTTTCAAACGGCTCCTGGAGCAAGACAAGGAGCTGCTGGAGGGAGAAGGGCCAAGGGAAGCACACAGTCTGAGAGCCAGAGGGCTGCCCTGAGCCCAGATTCGCACAACGGGCTCAGCTGGAAAATCCCAGTCGGTAGGCGAGGGCAGAGCCCGCAGGCTGCCTCCCCCCGCAGGTGCCGAGGCTGTGCGGGTGCAGGCAGGAGGCTGCAGGAGCTGCTCGGGCACGTCTGGCCCGTTGGAGCGGGGCGTTGGATCTAGGCAGCGCCCCAAGCCTCGCCCTCCCCGAGAGCATCCCAGGACATGCTCCGGGACGGCAGCCTCCGGCAGGAATGCTCCCTCAGCACGCGGTGCAGCATCTCCACCGCTGCTCCAGGGACACGTGGACGGGGTTTGTGAACAGAGGGACAATCAGGCGCTGGCAGAGCCTTTGCTCTCACCTCCTACAGGCACTCCCTCGTGCCACTTCCAGGACCTCCTGGATGCTAAATGAAGCTGGCAACGAGCAAAAAACATGCTTAGTGGCCAATTCCCCTCCTGGAAGTGCTGGGCGGAGGCAGCCACGGGTGCCTGGCAACACCTGCCAAGCCGCAGGGCTGGGGCTTGGCAGTGTGGGCACCCCCACACAGAGGCACCCCCAGAGCTGAGAGGCCCCCAACCCCTTCATCTTGGGTGTTAATTCCTGGTGTTTTATTCCAGCCCGTTGCGGAGCCCTGACGTAGGATAAGCCACCACCTGCTCCTGCCTCAGTTTCCCCAGCAAGAGCTCTACAGAGCTGCTCCAGAAGGAACATGGGGACAGAATGGGGAGGCACCTGCTGCACTCAGTATCACCCCACTCTGTGTGGGCAGAGGGAATGATGCTGCCTGCACCCAGATCTTCACACTCGGTCTCTGCTCAGGGATCCGGGAGCCAGGCAGGTGACAGATGGGGACATACTGGGCACAAGGCCTTTGTCTGGCTGGTGGTGGCGGCAGCACAGACCCGCAGATGGCGGCTGCCGTGGGGCCGTGGCCGCAACCCATGGCCAGGCGAGCACTGGGCCCTGGGGATCCGGCCCTTTTGTTGGGGTCTCACCTCCGGCAGCGGCCCCTTCCCGGCTGCCCCCCACCAGCCTTTCAACTTTCAACTTGACCTGCTCCTTTCATATGGAAATGGAATGCAAATGGGGCTGGGGCTGCCAGGGTCCAGGCTGAAATCCGCCAGCAGGTCCCCAAGTCTGGGGGTCATACCCTCTCAAATAGGGTGGCCAGTAGTTCCTGGAGTGAGGGGGTCCCCTTGTCCCCCTGCATTGGAGCAGCAGCCACCCTCTGCCCAGGCAGACCATCCCCACTGCTCACACACGGAAGACGATATTAGGGGATGGGTCTCACCAGGGCTGAGCTCAAGGACAGACCCCTGCCTTTCTGGGCTGCCAACCCTTCCATGCCCTCCTGCCACCCTGTCACCCCCATGGCATGGGCAGCGTGCCCACCCTGGGGATCCCCTGCTGCACCCCTTGGCATGCGCTGGCTGTGGTTGGGATGGGCTCCCCAGCCCTGGCTGGGTGAGGAGGGGGCTTCCTGGAGGGATGGTCATCACAGCCCAGCAAAGTCCCGCAGGCAGGGACCACTCGGCTACCAAATGTTGCCATCTGCCTCCGAGGCCTTCGCTCGCATCTGCCGGGGGTGCGGAGGGGCGCGGGGCCGGGGGGCCTGGAGCTCAGCTGCGGGGCGGGCAGGGGGCGGAGAAGGCACAGGCAGGGCAGGCAGCACGCGTCGGGTGGATTTGGGTGAGTAGCGTGAAGGGGCAGCACGGGGGTCCCACGCCCAGCACCCCCTCGCACTGCCTCTGCTCCGTAGCCATTCGCCCTCGGGAAGGCTCTCGCTGCTGGCTGAGCCGCCTCTTTGTGCCGACAAATTAAGCACAGGACAATTGCCGTCCCCTCCCTGTCCCCACACCCACAGACACACAATTACCCCAGCCGCCCCGGCCCCACTCCAAGCGCCCTGCGCCTGGTTTCCCCAGCACCTTGGACCTGTTCCCCACCTTCCAGGTCCTCTGGGGTCCTATACTGGTTTGACTGGGATAGAGGTAATTTTGTCCATAGGAGCCAGTGTGGGACTGTTTTGGAGTTGGGCTGAAAGCAGTGCTGATAACCCAGGAGTATTTGATCATGGCTGAGCCATGCTCACAGAGCCCCAAGGACTTTTCTGCTCCTCCCGCTGCCCCACCAGCGAGTGAGAGCGCTGCGGGTGCATAGAAATTGGGAGGGGACATGGATGGGACAGCTCTGTCCCTCTACCCCCTCCCCCCGGGATACCCCGGACTGTAGGACATCCTTGCTTTTCCTATTAAATTGACTTTATCTGAATCCATCAGTTTAGTCTCTTTTACCATTTTATCTTTTCCCATTTTGTCTCCCAACCCACCGGGTGTGTGCGTGAGTGAGTGAGCAGCTGCGGGTGGGGCTGAGCTGCCTGCTGGGATTAAATCACAGCAGTACCTCAAACTGTGACCATCCCCCTGCCACGGTCGCCCAGTGTCCCTGCAGCCCCAGGGACAAGGGACACCCTTGTCCCCACTGCACCGAACGGTCCTGGCTGCCACGGGTGCTCCTACAGGAGCAGGGCAGGGTGGAGAGGCAGCCTGTAGTCCCCCGGAGGGACAGGGACAGGTACGGGCACTGCAGACAGGTAGGGCAGGGAAGCCAGGCAGGGAAGCAGACGGGAGAAGGCAGCCCCAGGTTTTGCAGGGCTGCAGCCCGCTCTCCCAGCGACACCCGGTGGGTGCTGGGGGAAAAGCTGCCATGAGGCATCCTGGGGGCGGTGGGTCCTGGGATGGCAGAGGGGGGAGTTGCTGCTGGGGATGACCAGGGGTCTGTCTCCTCACCCGTTTCACCTCCCGGCCGGTGCAAGTGGCTCATCCGCTGGCTCACGGCTTGGTCCCCGCAGCGTCCCAAGGCGGGACAGCTGCCACATTCGGAGGTTCCCCAGCGCCCCATGCCAGCCCCTGACCCCGCAGAGATCCCGATGGGGACAGGAACCGTCACCGGGTGACACTTGCACGTGCAAGAAGAGTCTATGATAGGTGGGACGCAGTTCAGGCGGGGACAAGGACAAAGTCCAGGACACCGCCAAGAATAATAACCCCCCTGAGCTGGAGACTCTGCCAGCCGGTACCAAGACGAAGAGCAGAGCACGGCCAGGCTGTCACCCGTCCGCATCCGGAGGTGGTGACGCGCCCGTCTCACGTCACTGCTCCGGCAGCCAGGACTGGCTCTCGCCCGCGTGGTGCTGCCGGTTCCCCAAAGCGCAGTGAGTTCCCCTTGGGAGATTACCGAGGGACCGGTCAGACCGGAGCCTGTTTCCTTCCTGGCTCCTGCTCCAGCCCCGATGCCTCCCCGCGGGGCCGGGGCCGTGGGTGCGTTGTTGCGCCCGCCAGGCTCAGCCCCGTGAGACGTGAGTTTCCTCTGGCGGCCTCAGCGCCCCGGGAGAGGGCTGGAGGCGGCTCTGCGGCACCGCGGGGGCACGGAGCGTAGGGACATGGGACGTGAGAGTTTCTCCCAGGAGCGGGATGGGAGTGGGCAGGGGATGTGTCCGGATCCCAGCTGACTCAGCTGGCTGGTACGAGCAGAGGCTGGGCTGCAGGTTGGGCTGCCGGGGCCTGTCTCCCGCGGCCACCGGAGCGTGACGAGATCGCACGGGTCCTGGCTGGGAGGGGACGGGCGCTGCGTCGTCCTGCCCTGCAGATGCAGTGGGAGGTACGAGGCGTCCATTCCCGGCAGAGCAGCTGCCCAGGCCACTCAGCCGCCAGGTGAGAGCCCTCTTCACCCCGCACCCGGCTCTGCCGAGCCCTGGTGGGCCGTGCCGAGCCCTTCCAGGCTGCACCGAGCTGCAACGTGAGCTGGCACGGGTTCAATGCCCTCCTGGGTACTGCACCTGCTGCTGCCAAGCCACAGCCCTCCGGGATGAGACCAGGTGGAGCTCATCAGGATCCACGCCCAGGGCAGGAGGGCGCCGTGCCATCACTTGAAGGGGGCAGAGGGGCCCATAGGGCTTGCAGAGGGCAAAGTGGGGCTGGGCCGGCCTGTGGGTCCCACTCCCTCACAGCACGTAGGAGGGAAGCTGTTCTGCCAGCACAGGCAGCGGTCATGGGAGGACAGGGCCGGGATCTGGAAGGGTCAGATCTCACCTCAGCACTCATCCAAGTCTCTCCCCACAGCACAGCAGCGTCACTCCCAGGCCCAGGCACCCAGCCCTGAGCCATGGCACTGCTCACCCACCTTCTGGCCTGCGCCTTCGGCATGGGCTCCTGGGCGGCCATCAACGGGCTGTGGGTGGAGGTGCCACTCCTGGTGACAGTGTTGCCGGAGCAGTGGTACCTGCCCTCCTACATCACCATCATCGTCCAGATGGCCAACGTGGGACCACTCTTTGTCACCCTCGTGAATCGCTTTCGGCCTGGCTTGCTGAAGGAGGTGGCAGTTATCTATGTGATCGTGTCTGTGGGTGTCGTGGCCTGCTTGCTCCTGGCTTTCCTCTGGAACCACACAGCCCTCATTGCCGGGACATCCCACAGCATCCCCTTCCTAATCCTTACCTTCTTCCTCTCCCTGGTGGACTGCACTTCCTCTGTCACCTTCCTGCCCTTCATGATGCAGCTGCAGCCCCAGTACACGACCACCTTCTTCATAGGCGAAGGGCTCAGTGGGCTGATCCCTGCTCTGATTGCCCTGGGCCAGGGCTCTGGTATCTCCAGCTGCACCAATGTCAGCTACGAGGTCAACATCACTACCGGCAACGAGACTGTGGGGAGCACCATCTTCCAGATGGAGACCCTCTACCTCCCACCCAACTTCTCCACTCTCATCTTTTTCCTGCTCATGACTGCAATGATGCTGACCTGCTTGCTGGCTTTCTTCTTCCTCACCCGGCAGCCCAAGGTGTGGGAGCTCTCTCAGCAGCATCTCTTTCCCAGCAACATCATGCTGAACTCATTTGACCAGATCCTTGACGAGGGAGCTGACTCGCAGCTGAGCAGAGGCTGCTCATGCCCGAAGGATCCCAAGGGACCTGGGGACATCCTGCCGCAGAAGGTCTCCTGGTCCCCAGGCAAGCTCGCCCTCATCTACTTCCTCATCGCCTGGGTGAGCGCCCTGACAAACGGGGTCCTGCCATCCGTGCAGTCCTACTCCTGCCTGCCCTACGGACACACCACCTACCACCTGGCAGCCACGCTCAGCTCCATGGCCAACCCCCTCGCCTGCGTCGTGGCCATGTTCCTGCCCAGCAGGTGCGTTGCAGGGCCCTGGGGGTCGCGGCAGGGTGCACACCAGGGCCTTCTGCCCCAAGAGTGGCCCCTACTTTTCAAGGGTTGGGGGTGTAGGCACTGGGTGGGAGAGGTTCTGTGGGGTGCCCCTGCCCTGGCAGCACAGACACCCCAGGAAAGAATGGAGCCAGCAAAGAGCCAGAAAGTGCTGCATGCCTGTGCTGCTTACCAGGGACAGGTGTTGTTCTCCAGTGACACTCACATGTCCCCTGCAGGTCCCTGACCCTGATGGTCATCCTCACCATGGCAGGGACAGGCTTTGGTGCCTACAACATGGCCATCGCGGTGATGAGTCCCTGCCCACTCCTCCAGCAGTCCCAGTGGGGCGATGCCATCATCGTAAGTCACGGTGTCCCTCTCAGCGAGGTCTTTAATGCCACACCTGGACCTGACCTCGCCACAATGTCCCCTGTCCCCACAGTGGGGAACCCCTGGCCCTGACCACTATCCCACCTGTGCCACCAGGTCCTCTCCTGGGTGCTGTTCACCGGGACGCTCTCCTACATGAAGGTGATGGCCGGGGTGATCCTGCGGAGCCGCAGCCACAGCGCGCTGGTGTGGTACGGGGTGCTGGAGCAGCTGGGCTCCCTCCTCGGGGCGCTGCTCATGTTCCCCCTTGTCAACGTCTATGGCCTTTTCAAATCTGCTGACACCTGCAGCCTGCAGTGCCCAGCATGAGTGGGCTGGACAGCCCAAGACCGCCGCTCTTGCCAGCATGAACTCCCAAATCAGCGAGGCTGGCTGGCCGGGCAGGAGCACTGGGACTGGGACAGCTGCAGACACAGCTCCCTCATGGGCTCTGCCAGGGAGTAGCATCTCCAGGGCTTTGTTCCCAGCCTGGGCACGGGGTGTTCCCATCATGTGAAAGCAATAGAAGGTGTTTTACTCAGCCCTCTGCCTCCCTGCTGCCCGCACCTGCAATGCTGATGGGGGGTGTGCCAGTGCCCCCCACCTGGGTACCTCTCAACTGGGGCCATGTCCTGTCCCTTTCCCTGGGGGGTCCAGCACCGTTTGGCATTGTGCCCTAAAGCCCCCCTGGACTCTGTGGGTGGGCACAGCCCCAGCTGCACCCGGCAGCACCGGTGGCGTTCCCGGCCCTGTGCTGTGGCAGCTGCCCCCAGACAGGGGGTTTGCAGCCAGCTGGGGGGAGTGGGGACAAAGACAGCCATGGGGAGGGGGATGGTGGGGGGACACGGGACATTCACGAGGCCCCCAATAGCAGCTGGGGAAACTGAGGCGCACTGGGACTGGAGAGACACATATGATGTTTGCCACCCTCTGCTGTGGTCCCATCCATGCTTTCTGCTCCCTCCCCATAGCCCTGTGCCCCCCTGCACTCCGTCTCAGCCCCGCTGCACCTTGACATGAGCAGAGCTGGAGAGGAGCCACAGCAGAGCCTCGCACCAGAGCAGTGCAGGCACAATGCCCGTGGCAGGGGTGGCACAGCACCAGTGCCAGGGCTGGACCACCTGGTACCCAGCCGTGCCCCAGCCATGCCAGCCAGGGCAGGGGCCAGGTGGACACCGGGGCATGGCAGGCACGGGAGGTTGGGGCAGTGACAGCCCCTGGATGGGACAGCACCCGTGCCCTGCACGCGCCTGTGCCCCTTCCCTGGGGCACGAGGCAGCCGGGCCTTTGTCCCCGGCCCTTTGTCTGGCATCTGCTCCCTGCGCCGGCGGCAGCACCAGACCACGGATTGGAGCCACTTCGGGGCTCCGGCTGCGACCTGGATGCCTCTGGGAGGGACGCAGTTGGAATACCTAATGGCCAGCAGCCCCCCAAGCTGGCAGTGGTGGGGGTCCTGCAGCTGAGGCAGCAGAGAGGGCAGGAGTGAGGGCTCTGCCCCCCGGGCACTAGTGGGCATCCTCTGGCAGATCCTGGCTGACCCCACAGCCCGTGTCCAGGATCCATGGAGGATGGGGGAGCTGAGGACCAGTGGGAGATGTGAGGGCACTGCAGGGCAGCTTGTCTCATTCCAGCAGCAGGATGTGTCCCTTGTGAGTAGACTGGGAGCTGAAGTAGGGACCTGACTTCTCTCCTCCTGCCCCCCAAGAGGATGATCCTGCCCTTGGGAGCCCCCAAAACCCCTCACCCACGGTACCCCTGCAGCCCCTTCCCTCTTGTCGAGGAAACAATTGCCTCCAACGGGAATTATTTCCATACAGCTGCTCAGGAAGGCACAAACCCGGTGGAGGAAGGCTGAGCCTTTCTTCTGGCGCTGCTCCCCCTCCCTACAGTGGCGGGGGCAGGTTTGGGGGGGCCCAGGCGCTGCCGTCAGCGCTATCAGCTCGGCAGGGCTGGCTGCGGTTATTACCATACATTATCGCAGTCCCCTGCCTCCGAAAGGAGCCGGGGCTGCTCCCCCCTCCCAGCCCTCCCTTCTCCTGCCTTTTACACTTAATTACCTCCCTTATTACACTGCAGCCTGGAGAGAGACAAAATCCCAGGGCAGCGGGCAGGCAGGCAGCAGGCAGCGGGCAGCAGGCAGCGGGCAGGCAGCGGGCAGGCAGCGGGCAGGCAGGCCCAACTAGGGCGTAAGTAATCGCCCGTTCTGCAAACGTGCCTTCCAGGAGAGAGCAGGCACACGCACAGATAAATAAATCAGGGAGCGGAGGCCGGGAGCCCAGTGTGTGTGTGGGATGCCGAGAGCAGCCCGGCAGGCAGTGTCCCTTCAGGGCCGCAGCCCTCCGGGAGAGGTGACCTTGAACTTGGCAGAGCCTTGACGTCAGGGCAGCGCTGCAGGGACAGATGGGGCTCGTGGTGCTGCCGGCAATCCCTGGCCAAGCACAGCGGGAGCAAGTGGAGAGACCCCAGACTACACGGGGAGCAACCCTGGGATCCTGTAGGATTTGGAGTACTGTGGATATGGGATGCTCTGGGATGAGGGATGCTGTGAGTTGCTGTGGGATACTATCAGATGCCGTGGGATGCTGTGGCCTGTGGGATGCTCTAGGCTGTGGAATGATGTGGGCTGTGAGATGCCCTGGGCTATGGGATACTGTGGGATGCTGTGGGATGCTGTGGGATGCCCTGGGCTGTGGGGTACCACACAAAGCAGTGAGCAGGGGCACTGCGATGCAGGGCTGGCTCCAGACATGGCTCTGGGCACGACTGAAGGAGCAGACACAGCTGTGAGCAGGCAGGCCCATGGTGCTGCCTGTGGGGGTGCTGCTTTTGGTCCCCAGACCCGGTGCCACATCCCCAGCCAAAGGGGCTAGTGTGCCCAGGGCTGCCCTGTGCCAGCCATGCCAGCGCTCTGCCTGCAGTGGCAGTGGAGGGACCGTCCTTATTAAGTGCTGCAACACTCTCAGCATTGCACAAGGTTCAGGGAGAGCATGGCCAGCTGCCAGCCAGGTCGCCGTGTCACCCACAGGCCCTCAGATGACACAACTCCGGCCTTCAGAGGGCACAACTGCAGGGAAAGGCAGCCCCGGACCACCGGCTGCCTGCAGCGGAGCGCAGAGAGGAGGGGGGGAGTGGGAGTGGGGGCTCCAGTGAGACGAGGGGGGAGTAAGAGTGGGGGCTCTGGCAGGGAACAATGAACTGCCACGAGCCCGGCTATTGTTGTGGCTCCGAAGGTCACGGTGCTTCCTGGGGACTGGGAGTGGGACAGGGACATGGGAAAGGGAGAGAAGGTGTGAGAAGAGGGATGGGAACAGTGAGCAGGGATGGGAGGCAGAGGTGGAACAGGGATGAGAGCAGGGAAGAGGGGAAAGGGTTGAGGACAGAGAAAAAGGTACAGGGGAAAGGAAAAGGGAAAGAGAAAGAGAAAGGAGTCAGTGGAAAGGGACTGTGAACAGAGATAAGAACAGGAAAGATAGATGGGAATGGGAACAGGGAACAGGGATAGGAACAGGGAGCAAGGACAAGGAAAGGAGAAAGGGACAAGAAGCAGGAACAGGGACAGGGATGGAGACAAGGCAAGGGACAGGGGACAGGAATGGGGACAGGGGACAGGGATGGAGATGAGGACTCCCGCCCGGCAGACCCGTCCTTCCCTGGCCTCGGGGACTGGCGGCAGGGAGACAAAGGCGGTGGGAGGCAGAGGCATGT
>VZTG01000994.1:477982-493231 GCA_013397845.1 Melanocharis versteri | reverse complement strand
GGGATGGGTCAGGGTCCCCAGCCGTGGAGGGTCCCCGCAGCCGGGATGGGTCAGGGTCCCCCAGCCGTGGAGGGTTCCCGCAGCCGGGATGGGTCAGAGTCCCCCAGCCGTGGAGGGTTCCCGCAGCCGGGATGGGTCAGGCTCTCGCCGGTACCGGGAGGCGCCCGGCGGGGCCGGCAGGTGGCGCTATAGTGCCGCGCTGCGCCGCCTGGAGCGACCGCGGGGACCGGGACGGGACGGGACGAACCGGGACGAGATCAACCGGGACGGGACGAACCGGGACGGGATGAACCGGTTGGGGTGGGATGAACCGGGGCACAGCTCAATCGGGAATAGCTGAACCGCGATGGAACAGGATAAACCGGGGCACGGCTCAACCGGGAATAGCTGAACCGGGATGGAACGGGCTTAACCGGGGCATGGCTCAAGCGGGAATGGCTGAACCGGAGCACACTGGAACTGGGACAAGTCACAGCTCATTCGGGGCACAGCCGAACCGGGAAGGGGTGCAGGCGAAGCGGGACACAACAGAATCAGGACACAGCCGTACCGGGAAGAGGCACAGTCAACCTGTCATGGCCAGTCCGCAGCCCTCCCTCTGTGACTCTGTGGGGGACACCTCCAGTCTCCGTGGAGGACACCTCCAAAATCCTGTGGTGGGGACACCCGCTGCTGCACCTGAAATAAAGGTGATCAAAACCCCTGCAGCTCCTTGGCCTGGTGCTAGGGGGTGCTGAGATTGGGAGCAGGGATGCAGTGGTCCAGCATGGCACAGCACAGCACAGCATGGCACAGCATGGTGACCTGGCACCAGCAAGAGCAGGGGCTGCAGGCACACAGGACAAGGACAGATGCTTTGCGAGGGAATGGATGCTGTGTTGGGAGGTGGATGCTGTGCTGGGGGAATGGATGCTGTGATGAGACAGTGCTCTGCCAGCCCACCCTGCCATGCAGCTGAATTCGGGGTCAGCTCTGGCCCAGCTGTGGGGGCGTATGCGGTCCTGCCATGCTGGGATGCTGTCATTTCTGCAAGCACCACGTCGTCACCCCACGTGCAGCCTGGAAAAAACGCCTCGAGCATCCCCTGGGCATCCCAGCATCCCTCTGAGCCGAGAGCCTCCATCCAGGGAGGGGAAAGGCCACTGACTCACTCACCACGCCGTGAGTCAGCAGCAGGACTGGGACAGGAACCGCGGCCGGACACTTCTGCCCCATCAGTCATGCTCCTCCCCGGATGGATCCTGTCGCCCCAGGCAGAAACGGGCTGGGAGAGGAGGGCAGAGCTGGGTCGTTTGCATGGCAGGAGCTGGCAGGGCTGGCATCGGACAGGGCACAATTTACCCCTGCCTTCACGTTTCCGCAGGATCCACTGGGGAGGAAGAGCAGGGTGGGCTGGGGGTGCTGGATGAGGAAAGGGACCGGAGGGAGACTCCGGCGCGGCAGAGCTGCATGTGCCGCATCAAAGCAGCTGTGTGCCGGGAGGAAGCCCTGCAAGCACTCACGGAGAGCAGCCCTGGCCTGCGGCTCCCTGATGGGCCATAAATTTCTCCTAAGAATTGTGGCGTGCTAAAAAGTTTCCTCTTGTTAGAGAGCGGGGGGTGGAGGGAGGAGGTAGCAGCTCCTGCGGCAGCTCCTGTGGCAATGTAGACATTTCCAGAGTCCCCCAAATGGGTGTCTCGTGGCAGGGCCTGATGTCTGCCCAAATCCTGTGTGCCCCCACTGCTGGGCATCTCACATGGACTCTGTTTGCCCCACTCTCACGGGCTTGTGCCCCTCATCCCTTGGATAAGAGGCAGCTCAGCAGAACTGGGACTCCACAAAGTGGGAATGAACTGAGGCTGCCCAGGTCCTGCAACTCCTTTTCCTGCAAGCTTCCACCTGGGAAGCCTGCTGAAAGATCTGCATTTCCAGCTTACCATCCCCTGCAAACAGTGCCAAAGGTCCATGCCAGCCCCAGGGTGTCCTGACATCACTCCCAGGGCTCCCTGGCACCAGCTGGGAGCCAGGACCAGGCATTGTGTCCAAAGTGCTGTGTGGGCATCTCCAGGGCTGACCGGTGCATCCATAGGGCTGGCATGGTGTGGGCAGTGGGACCTGGTCCCCAGCTGGGGCTGCTGGTGCCACAACCCCCTGGCTGGCACAGGAATGGGTCTCTCCAGAGCCCTGCATTGCCTCCATCCATCCGTCCTCCACCTGTCCCCCTTCCCTCTGCCTGACCCGCGGGGTCTCTGGTGTCGCCGGCTGACAGCCGATCCGGCTGCCTCCAATCCATTCGTTCCAGGGCAGGAACAAAGGCGCTTTGTGGGCTCCCCCCAGCCCAGGCCGGGTGGGGGGGGAGTCCCAGCTCCGGAACTGGGACAGACTTCCCCGCGCGACAGGCGTGTAATGCCTTCCAGACCAGCAGCCCCAGCCCTCAGGTACAGCCCAGGAGGCGGAGGGGGCCTCGTGCTTCCCACACTGCCTGGGGACCCACCAGGTCACCCTGATACAGACCTGATCCGGGAAAATGGGGAAACTCTCCTGTTCCCCCAAATGTTTCACAATGCCCAGTCCCCATGAGACTCATTGCTCCCCCCACCCAGGGGCTCCAGGCCCTCCAGGGGCTCCTGGATTTGCCATCTCTGGTCTCCCAGTATTGGGGAGCAGGGATAGGCTCCCCTGGGATGAGACCCCTGCCTCACTGGGCTCAGCATCAGGCAGGAGGCAGCTGGACTCAGAGGCTACGTGTGCCCAGCTGGACAGGACTGTGCTTTTGGGATGGGACAGCTCCCAGGCCTGTGGCCTCACTGGCCTGAGCACCCTGAAACTGGGGAGCCACAGGGAGAGGGGCCAGTCCTGGACATCCCCCAGCGCTGAGGTCTGGTCAGGGGCAGTGGACTTGGGGCACTCAGTGGGATGGGATGGGGTGGGATGGCGTGGATGGGTTGTGATGAGATAGGATGGGATATGATAGGACAGGATGGGATGGAATGGGATGGATGGGATATAGTGGGATGAGATGGGGTGGGGCTGAATGGATCAGTCCAGCACTGCTTCACCAGGGCTCAACAGGGTCAGGCCCAGTGTCCTGGCAGCCACATGTTCCAGCCCTGCCGCGGGTCTGGAATCCATTTGCCTCGCCGGCCGTGGTGTTTTCCCAGCAGGGCTGGAGCAATCCCGTGGGGCTGGGGGCAGCCCTGGCCCCTGGCCCATCTGCTCCCTGTTTATTTTCTTACACTTAAGTATCACCTCAAAGATAAACACTCCCTGGTGTGGGGGGCAGGGGGCATTTCCCTGGCAGCAGAGGAAGGACCTGGCCCTCATGGTGCCCAGGACCCTGACCCCACAATGCCCCCCAAGCAGGGGATGCCTGCTTGGACTGGGGTCAGGGCTGCAACCTCATGCTCAGGCCACGTCCCCTCCATGCTGTATGTCCCATGCAGGGTCCGGTGAATGCCTGACCCACTGCCTGGTGCTGCCCTCTGCCCAGGGGTCAGTTAGCTTGGCTGGATCAGCTGGGAGAGCTGTGATGCCAAACCCCACCATGTCCTGGCACCCCCTCAAGCTGGCAGAAGGTTTGTGATGCCACAGCTTCAGCTGCACCTTGTGCTGCCTGGCTGAGTCAGAGCCCAGGCCACAGTGCTGGGGGATCTGGGGGGGCCCAGGCAAAGAGACTCACGTCCTGTACCACACGCCTGCCAGGCAGCACAGGAAACCCCAGCTGCTGCCACGCGTCCTCCTGCCCCGTGGCCACAGCATCCGCAGGCAGCTGGACAGTCCAGGGAGCTTCCCATGGCTCCTGCTGTTCTCACAGTCAGGGATGACAGCTCTTGTCCATCCATCCTTCTGTGTGCAGCATCTGGCGAGGCGAGGTCACACATACACACATCTGTGCCAATGTGGGGACGTCACTGCAGCAGGAGGTGGTGGCATTCGGGGTCTACATGGCATCCACATGCACATATCCACATGCAACTGCACAAACCCGTGCACACACCCTCATGCTCACGTATATGCCTGTGCACACACATGGATATACACATCCATGCACACTTGGATGTACAGATGTGTGCAGCTGCACACCCACATGCACCCACACACACAGTCACATGTGTGCACACACGTGTGCTGTCCCCACCCCACAGTGAGCCATCTCCTGTCTGCTGCTCCTTCTCTGCCTGTGCCCTGCCATGTTCCAGAACCCGCAGGCCACCAGCACCCCACACATGGCCATGCCCCCCAGAAAAGCCCTGGGGCAGTTCGGCTGGGCGTGGGGACTGGGTGACCCCCCCAGCCTGTCCCCATCAGCTGGTGGCCATGTGTGGGACGTGCAGCTGAGTACACAGCCCCTGCCATCCGTCTTGCCGCCTGTCAGGGCCGGGGGCTGCTGTGGACCCCCAGCCATGGCTCAGCAAGACTCAGGGGTGAGAGGGGGGCAGAGTGGGGGTTCCCCTCTCTGTGCAGGCACCTGCCTTCTCCCTGACTGCTCCCTGTCTGCTTGTTCCCTGTCCCTTGGCCTGTCATGCCAAGGGCCTGCCCATCCCCAGCTTTGCCCCTGGCACTGCCTGAACATGCTCTTTTGTGGGGATCTGCACCTAGGCAGGGGCTACAGAAAGAAGTTCAGGGTCCCTCATGGGGACTGATGCACGGTGAGAGCTGTCAGTGTGGACACAGTACAGACCCCTGCCCACCCTCATTCCCAGAAGGATCTCTGTCCTCTTGCTCAGCCCGCATGTCCCCACCCCAGTGGGACCCACAGCCCCCTGTGTGGCCCTGCATGTCCCCTGCTCCAGGGGGACCCCTGGCCCTTGGTGCAGCCCTACATGTCCCCAGCCCTAGCAGGACCACCAGCCCCCAGCTCATCTCTCTGCCCCCCACCGCGTGATTTACAGGCTCTGCACAGGCAGACAAATGGTGAAGGAAAACAGGGCAGGGGAATCCCGCCAGGCGGGGGCTGCCTGTGGCCCGCGGGGGGCAGAGGGGCCGTTTGCTCACAGCAGCAGGATGGGAGGCAGTGAAGTGGTGCCAGTGCCAGGCAGCACAGCTGCCCCTGTCATGGTCCAGCAGCCACAAGCCCTGGCAGCACCAGGAGAGCCTCTGGGGGACCCAGACCCCAGGAGCCATACCGTGAGCTCCAGTCCTGCAACCATAGGCTTTTAGCCATGGGGCACTGAGGAACACGATGCCAGCCCATTCCACAGCCCCCAGGGCACCCCACTGACCACCTCACTGGGGTGTTCGTGATATGCCAGCTGCATTCCATGGCCACTGTCTCAGCCCTGGCAAGCCTCCAAGATTTCCCCCAGCGTCCGTCTCTGGCTGTGGAGCTGCCGGACAGTGGGGACTGCAGCTGGCACTGCCAAGTCCCCCAGCCACATCCCCAGCAGCCCTGGGGCCATCTGCCAGGAGCCAGGTCCTGCCCTCTACATGTTTTTGCCGCTTGACCTGCATCATACCTGGAGCACCGTGGAGGAGGAGGAAGGGGAGGAAGGCGGGCAGGAAGCCTCCTGCCTCCTTGGTTCAGCTGGCTACCCCCCTGCCTGCTCCTGGGAGCATTGGGCTCAGGGCTGGGGGTTAAAGGCAGAGTGGGACTTGCACAGACACCCCTGGTGAGGAGGAGCAGGGCCATGGTCTGTGGTATTGAGTGCCAAGGAATGACAAGGAGCAATGGTCAGGCGGAGGCGCACCCCCAGCCCTTCCCAGGACACCGGGGATTCCTGCTACTGCCAGCTCATCTCTCTCCTCTCAGGAAAAGACTGTGTTTCCACTGCCGGCACACACCTTCCTCCTGGGCCGGAGGAAATGTTCCTGGCAGTGCGGCCGGCAGTGCTGCCCATGCCTCTCCATGTCCCTCTGTCCCCTCCCATGGTGGGCAGGCACGGTGCCAGGCCCTGGGAACAGAGGCGCAAGGAGTGCATCCCTGAGAGGCTGCCTGCCCTTGCTGCTTCCTGCCTGCCCCGGGCATCCTCCTGGGCACAGACCCTGTCCCGATGGGGTGTGTCAGGGTGTGGGCAGCAGCGTGTCCCCCACTGGCATCCCTCTGATAAACACCCCAGGCACTGCACCGGTGCCACCCACTCCTGGTTGCCTTCCCCATCCCAGCTCCTGTGCCCCATGTTCATCTCATGCCACCCCGTGTGAGACCCAGGGCTGGCAAGGGACAGCCAGGCAGGGGCTGGGGACACGCTGCCTGTGGGCTGACTGTGTGTGACATTGCTCTGCAGGTGCCAGAGGCCATGGCACAGGGAGCCCTTGTCGGACAGTGTCCCTGGCACTGCCACGGCTCAGTATAACTGTGGGCATGACCTGGGGTCAAAGTGCCTGCAGCCAGGCCAGCGTGCCGGAGTAGGGCCAGGCCAGCGGCCAGAGCCAGCTCTGGCTCTCAGGGCTGGGGTGAGGACGCTGGCCGCTGGCCGCTGGCCGGAGCTCGGGGGGCCGGCTGGGGGTGGGCTCCGGAGCCAGCCCCTCCCCGGCCGTATAAATCCCGATTCCCCCTGCAGACAGTCGTCTCAGCCCTGCTCAGCTGCCGCAGCGGAGCAGCAGGGGGAAGGCGTCCGGAGCCGCCGTCGCAGCTGTGCCGGCGGGGGAAGGCTCCCCGCAGCCCGGGGGGTCCCCCCAGCAGGGCCGGGGGTGCGGGCGGGCACCCCACCATGGCCTTCACCATGCTGCGCCCCGTGGCCGCCCGCGTGCTCTACCCCGACCTCAGCATGCTCTCGGAGGACGAGGAGAACCGGAGCGAGAGCGACACGTCGGACCAGTCGTTCGGCTGCTGCGAGGGCGCCGAGGCTCGCCGCAAGCTGCCGCGGAAGCCGGGGCCGATGGTGATGGTGAAGCAGAGGCAGGCGGCGAACGCACGGGAGCGGGACCGGACCCAGAGCGTCAACACGGCCTTCACCGCCCTGCGGACCCTCATCCCCACCGAGCCGGTGGATCGGAAGCTGTCCAAGATCGAGACCCTCCGCCTGGCCTCCAGCTACATCTCCCACCTGGCCAACGTGCTGCTGCTGGGCGAGGGCTGCGAGGACGGGCAGCCCTGTTTCAGTGCCATCTATGGCGCCAAGGGCGATCTGGACAGCAAACAGCCCCGCAGCATCTGCACCTTCTGCCTCAGCAACCAGCGGAAAGGGGTGAGCGGGGTTCTGGGGTGGGTTAGGGTTCCTCCCGCCCCTCCTGACCTGAGTGCGGCAGGAGGCTCAGCATGTCCCCAGAGGGATGGGAGGCAGCAGACCCTGCCTGGGCTGAGCGGGGCAGGAGACTCGGCATGGTTCAGTGAGAACCACAGCTTCTGGCTCCAGCTCCCACTGGAGGTTTTGGCTGCTCCTGGCCAAATCCTGCTTGTAGCCACACGCCTACAGCTCTTGCTCACGTCAGAGGGCTGGGCTGCTCCCCCACGTCCATCCGGGCTGGGAGGTCTCAGGGGTTAAGCAGTCACCCCGGAGCTGGCGGCACTGGTTGTCCCAGGGGGAGCTTAGAGATCGCTGGCTGACCTCTTCCCTGTCCCCATCCTCGTCCTCATCCCCATCTCCATACCCAACCCTGCCAGCCCACCAGCACTGCAGCAGGGCTACTCCAGCAGCTCTCTGATGTGATGAGGACAGGCAGAGCCCAGCAGACACCCCTCGAGGGGTGCCAGACAGAGTTCTCCATCCAGTGTTCCCATGCAGGGTCTGCTGGCAGCACTGGCACAGCTCTCACGTAGCTGAGTTGGGCCATGGCAGAGCACCCCTGCCCTGCCCACCTAGCTGATCCCCCCCAGCGGCCTGTGGCTCATGGGACACCTTTCCTGCAGTGAGCCCACCCTGCTGCCCATGCCAGGGCACCCTTGATCCAGGAATAGCTGTGCAGGGTATGAGGTGCATGGTGAGGGGTTGGAAGCCGCCCGACCTCTTGGACATCCCTTGGCGACCTCTTGGACATCCCTTGGCAGGGCTGTGAGCAGGGTCTGCTGCACTTGCCACTGTCCCCACAGACCCTCAAGGTGTCCCACATGTGACCCCAAGCAATACAGCCATGGGTCACACTCCAGCCCTCAGAGTTTTTTCACGTTTTGCTGCTCCATTTTTAATTGCTCCCCTGCTCCTGCTGCCCCCTCAGCAGCCTCTCCAGCCCTCCTGGGTCCTCTGGCCCTGGTCCCTGGCAGAGCTGGGATCCTCTGGGCTGTTTCCCGGGGCTGGAGCCAGGGGTCTGGCACAGTGCTAGATCCCCCAGGGGACCCTGTGGAGGCACTGGGGCTGGAGGGCTATGGCTGGAGCTGGGTTGGGATATGAGTCTGTGCATCCCAGCCCTGAGGGGCTGTACTGGGCTGGAAATGGGCAGGGCTGGAAATGGGTTGTACTGCACTGGAAATGGTCTGGAAATGGGCTGTACTGGGCCATGCTTGGCTGTGCAAGGTTGGAAATAGGCTGGGCTGGGACTGGGCTGTGTTGAGCTCTGCTGATCTATGCTGGGTTATACTGGAATGTTCTGGGCTAAATCTGGACCATGCTGGTCTGTGCTGGGTTATACTGGGCAGTACTGGCCTGATGTTGTTCTCATAAACTGGGAGGTGGGGCTGAGTCTCCCCATCCCACTTTGGACTCTGTGTCTCTCTAGGGCTGTGGATCTGTCTTGGGGACGTGTGTCTGTCCTGAGGTGCTACTGGCCCTGGCCAGAGGTGTGAACCCAGTGGTGCTGAGCAGCCATTGGGCCGTAGGGCTATGTCCTGCAGGGTGACAAGGCAAAGGGGGACTCACCTTGCCGGGCTCCACCACAGCACCCACCTCCCAGCCACCCACCCAACCACTCATCAGGCATGGCCCCGTCTGTCTGTCTGTCCACTCCAGGCAGCATGGAGCCGCCCCAGGACTGAAGCACTGGCCATCTCACAGCGGGTCTCCATGGAGGAGTTGGTGTGGTGGATAATGGGCAGGAGCGGGGTGCCCACCACCCAGATACCCCATGGTACCTGTAGCTCTCCCTCCTCTCTCTGCAGGGCAGTCGGAGGGACCTCGGGGGCAACTGCCTGAAGGTGCGAGGGGTCACCCCCCTGCGAGTGTCGCGGAGATGAGCCGGGGCCCGGCAGCACCCGCCTGAGACAGCGGCAGAGGCAGACGGAGCCCGCACACGCCAGCCCAGAGACCGCAGTGGGGAGGGAGGGAGCTGCTCACCCAAGGTGGCAGCGGCCGAGCCCAGGCTGGCACCACACCGACACTGGCCCTGGAGCCGGCAGTGGGGCGGGAGGACGCTCCCGTGGCCGAGGCTGCCCACGCGGGGCAGGGCCGGGGAGGGGGGTCCCCGCGCCCCGGGGCTGGACTGGAAGGGGCCTGTGTGCAGCCAGCGTCGAGGCGCTCTGGGGGGACGGTGTCATGGCCCTGGGGACGCTGGTTGTGCACGTGCAGCCGCTTGGAAAATAAAACCTTATTTTTCTGATGGGCCGGTGCCTGTCTGACACCCCAGTGTGGGGTGAGGTGGGGGTCCCCGAGATGGCCCTGGACCCCCGGCCCTGCACTGCTGTTCTGTGCCGCTGTAACCAGTGTGACCATCCCAGCCCTACCCACAATGACACTCGTGTGCCACAGTGGCATTCACATGGGGTGATACCCCTGGCTGAGCTGTCCCTGTGTCCCCAGGCCTTGATGACAGCTTTGGCCCTGCAAAGGCTGTAGAAGTCCCAAGGGGGTCAGTGCCATGCCGTGGGATGGGGATGGCACTGCCAGCCCCGTGCTGCAGCCACGGGTGCCCAGGTGGTGGGTCAGGGTTGGTGTAACTGCTTTTGTGCCTTCCCTTCCACCTGGTACATCACGACTGGCGCGATGTCACTGCCACCGCAACTGCCACAATCGCCACCGCTGCCACTGATACGATGACTACCACCAGCACAATGACTGTCCCCATTGTGACTGCCACTGCCACCACGATGACCAGGCAGAGCTGTGCATGGTGGGGCTGCAGGCAGCAGTGCCTGCATGGGGTCAGGTGGGGACATGGGGGGGTTCCCAGGCCAGACCCCCACATGGGATTCTGCTTGAGGGGGCTGGACTGGCTGGGCGGCGCAGAGAGCCGAGCCTGGGAATGGTGCTGTGCCGGAGCTGCTGGCTCCCAGGGGCCAGCATATCCCACGGAGCAGAGGCAGCTGTGGATGGGGCGGCTGGGGGCTTCCCCCAAGGGCTGAAGAATTGGAGCTGCCCTATCTCCCTGGGGTCGCGGAGCCAGCATGGACCAGGGGGAGCACGCTGGGGGTCCTGCTGGAGCCTGCCCCGGGCAGGGTCTCTGTTGGGAGCCCAAGGCACCTCTTGGCCCCCTGCTCACCGAGGTGAGCCTGCCCCGGGCTCCCTCCCCCGGGTTTGATTTATGGAGCTGACAGCGCGGCGCAGCTGTGAGAGCTGGTCCCAAGCAGGGACCGGGGTGGGTGGGAGAGGTTTGTTCTCAGCGTGGCTAATGTGTCCCAGACCCCAATAAACAGCCGTGAGATTCTCCAAACAGCCCAGGACACAGAATCCCTGCCCCCGGGTTTATCGGGGGGCAGGGGCCGTGGGGGATGCTGTGCTCTGCAAACAGCCCAACCCACACATGAAAGGGGACCGTCCTCGTGAAGTAGCAGCTCTGGAGCCCCCCAGGGGGCCAGCAAGGGCCGGTGGTCCTGGTGCTGGGGGCACAGCAGGTCCCAGCACTGAGTGTATAGGTCCCAGTATGGCCCAGGGCTGAGCACCAGTGTCCCAGGACATCCCAGTGCCAGCAACTGGAACCTCAACGAGCTCCAGTATGAAGACCATGAGCCTCAGTGAATCCCAGCACAGGAGCTGTGCATCCAGTATGTCCCAGTGCCAGAGACGAGGGCCCTAGAAAGCTCCAGTATAAAGGCCATGCATCCCAGTATGTCCCAGTGCCAGAGACTAGGGCCCTAGAAAGCTCCAGTATAAAGGCCATGCATCCCAGTATGTCCCAGTGCTGAGGCTGTGGGATCCAGCAAGTCCCAGCGCTAGGGCCATGGATCTCAGCACCCCCCAGTGCCAAGGATGGCACAATGACCCCAGAGCAAGCTCCAGCATAACAGCCCTGGGTCCCAGCACAGCCTAGTGCAGAAGTTGGGCACCCAGTAACATCCAGTGCTGGGATTGTGGATTCCAGCACATCCCACTGCTTAGGCTATGGATCCCAGCATGTTCCAGCACTGGGGCCACAGGTCCCAGCATGTCCCAGTGACAAGCCTGTGGGTCCCAGTACATTCCAGCCCCTCCCAGCACCGTGAGAGGGAAGCGGTGACTCAGAGCTGCCGGGCTGGTGGGAGCCGGGTGCCCCTTTGCCCCGTGTGGGGTGAGTGCCGTGGCCACTGATCGCCCACGGCCACCGCCAGCTCCCCAGCAGCCACAACCCCGCACTGAGCCCAGCCACACTCCCCTCCCATCCTCTCCCCTTCCTGCGTGCGGACACCCTTGGAAAGGCTCTTGGCCGCTTTCTCTGAGACAGGAAGGTGTCCCCGAGTCTCAGGAAGGAAAAACACTCAGTGCTGAACCCACAAAGACCGTCTCCGAGGGGCCAGGGCTGGAGAGGCTCCAGGCCTGACATCACCTGGGAACTGGAACCAGAACCGCAGCTGCACTCCGCGCCTGGTATTTTTTTTCTTTAACTTGTGTTTTTAAACTTTCTTTTTATAGATTTTTATTTAATTATTTTTTTTCCCCTTTCCCTTCTCCATTCCCCTCCCAAATATTTCAGCCTCCCCACAGGCTGGCCAGCCAGGCTGGAATGCAGCAGGGCTGCACCCGCGGGTGCCGGGAGCTGTCTTGCTGATGGGGTGGATGAGGCTGGGTCTGGCCAGGCAGGAGCTGCTGGAGCCGTGGGCAGGGGGTCAGGCTGGGGCTCACCCCCAGTGATGGGGACCAGGACCTGATAGCCTCTGGTACTGCTGGGCACCAGGGCTGCTGGAAAGGGATCTATGGCCATGCAGGGACACAGGAGGGCCTGCCTGGCCATGGCGTGAGGGAGGACGGAGGGCAGAGGGGTCAGGCAGAGCCTGCAGTTTGTGGGCAGCTCTGCTTTCCTGACCCACCACCCCCAGATGGGGCTGCGGGGTCAAACCACGTCTGAGCCTGAGTCAGCCGAGCAAGAGGAGCCAGACAGGGACAGAGGACACAAAGGCAGATTTTGGGTCCAGGATCCAGCCCTACTCGTTCCTTGTCCTTTGGCAACACCTTTGGGTGCTGCCTGACCCTCCCTGGGCTTTTCCCAGAGTTGAGGCTCATGACAAAAACCTCATTGTATCCTGGAGCAAAGCTCAGTTGCTTGTTGCCTGGGGAATCCTCCCTTTGACAGTGACAGCCATCAACTGAGTGCCACAGGTCACTCCCAGCCCTGTCAGACCTGGGGGCAAAGGACTGGGAAGGGGCCCCCAAGGTCTAGATGGCAGTGAGTGGGGACAGGGTGACACTGCTCTGCTGCCCAGGGCAGGGTGGAGAGAAGGATCAGGGAGGGATGGGCAGTCAGGGATGGGATGGTGGGGGAACAGGATGGGATAGGGTAGGATAGGATGGGATGGGGTGGGGTGGACAGACCAAGAGGCAGCATGGTGGTCCTCCAGGTTGGGGTGCTGGGCAGTCCCTGCCTCCCCATGACAGCAGACCCAGACTATACTGACCCTCCAGCACCTTGACAGGGTCCCTGGGGAAGAAAACAGGCAAAGGGTCTGCCTGAGACCCCCAAAACACCTGCCAGATCCTCACCATCACAAGGGATGCACAGCAAGGATGCCCCAAGGTCCCACACATCCCAGGGGTGCAGTGGACACTGCTGCAGGGCTGCCACCACCTCACCATGTCCCCCCACGCACCGGACCCCTCAGAGCCATTCGCCCCTGCTGGGACCTCGTGCCGGCTGCGGTCCCTGGGGACACAAGCCCCACAGCAGGGACAGGGTGTGAGGCCGTGGCGCGGGGTGAACGCCAGGTTAATCTCCCGCTGGAGCTTCCCTCTGCAAACAATAAGACAATGCCCGGCCGGGGCCGCCTGCGTAACCAGCGGCGCGGAGGGGAAGTTGTAATATTTGGATTTAGCACTCAGTAAATTAAGGAAGAAAAAGGAAAAAGCGCTGGGGGTAATCAGAGTAGGGCTGGCCCCGTGCCCTGCCCCATGGCCAGCGGCCCTGGGGGCTCAGCTCAGCCTGGGGACAGCAGCTGAGCAGGGCCAGTGGCTCTGAGTCAGTGAGGCCGGGCACAGCTGGGAGAGGGATACGTCCCTGAGGGCCAGGCAGAGAACAGGCATGTCCCCACCATGGGGACAGCAGCCTGGAGGGTCAAGGCTCAGATACCCAGCAGGACTGTGGGCAAACATCTCCTGCCATATCAGAAAAAAGGGATCTGGGCCAGGAGGTTATTTTAATCCAGACCTCTTCATGGGAAATAAAATCCTACTTCTGCAGCTGGGGTGGCTGGGCAGGAGAGGGCCTAGGGGGGCCACCACCTTGAGCTGGCAGTGAGTGGCAGGGGTTGACAAGGCAGGGGCTGTCCCAGGATGTCTCCCTTGCACAGCGCCTTTCCCAGCGCGATCCTTGCAGTGGCGCTGGCTCCCTGGGATCCCACGGCAGGGCCCACACTCAGTCAAACAGGCACTGTGGTTGGAGATGGGGCTCTGAGTGGTGATGGAAAAAATTCTCGTTGCAGGGGATCCCTGCAGATGCTCGGGGCAGGGACAGTACTGCAGGGATGGCCTCAACCCCTCCAAAACATGGCCTTCCCACACACTGGCAGCCCCACTCCCCCAGGGCTGCTGCTGCCTGCCCTTGCCCCAATGGGGTGAACAGGGCAGGGACACCCCAGTTTGGGGAGGCAGGGCTGCACCCCACCCTGCAGGATCTGAACTGGCGTCTTGAGAGGGCTCCGTCCCCCCCTGTGCCCTGGGAAGACACTTCCCCCACTTGGTGACCCCCGGGTGGGGTGCGGTGCAGGGCTGGCTGGGGGAGAGGTGACCAGCGGGCAGCAGCGGCACGGGAAGGCCTTCGGCACCGTGCCTCGCGCCGGGAGCCCATTTCCCCACAACAGGGGCCGTTATCAGCGGCAAATCCTCGGAGTGGTCCCAGGGGGGACCTCCAGCCCTTCCCCTCCACCTACCCCACCGCTCTCCCGCTCCGGCCCACGTCAATGCCGCCGCGAAGGTGTCGGAACAATCGCCTGACAAAGAGCTATTTTTAGGGGCCGGGGCTTGGAGCGAGGATACGGCCCGGCCGCTGACAATGGGGGGAAGGGGGCCGGGCTTCCCCCGTGACCACTCGGCAGCAGAAGGACCTGTAAGATTTCCTCGATGACCCAGGCCCGTACAATACAAGGAAAGCGCGAGAGGGAGATACCCCCGCCAGGACGAGCTGCTCCTTTACCTAATGGGAGTGACCCGGGGTGAGGGGCTGCGAGGTTTGGGCCAGCGGCCTCCCCTGGGGGAGACTCCCACACCGGGAGGGAAGTGGGGTGAAGCCTGGCCGTGCTCAGCTTTCCATGAGGTCGGGGTGGGGGGGGCCAGGCTGGCTCCCTTCTGAAGGGCATGGGGAGATCTGGGGGGGGTCAAAGGGGTGCAGACATAGCTCAGCACAACCCCCTCCCCTCCAGGCTGGCTCACAGCTCGAGCCAGAGCCTGGACATGGCGGGAGGACGGTGACCAGCCCAGAGCTGCATGTCCCCAGCTAGCCCTGGTCCGAGTGTGCCAGGAGGCCAGGCTCCTGCTCGTGCTCAGGCTGAACCTGGATGCCTTTCCTCCCTCCTCGGGGTCTCCCCCAGCTCATTCTGCGCCAGACGGGTCGGTAGACCATCTGCTCTGGCCAGTCCTTGGGGGGAAAAGGGATGTCCCGGGCTGCACGGCAAGAAATTGGGCTAAAAAGGTGAAAAGCAGGGAGAGAAGGTCATAGGGTGCTGGAATAGGTCAAGGCTTGGCCTGGTTGCTGGCCCGGCTGCCGGATCAGCAGAGGGATAAACCCCTTCTGTGAACTGCGCCAGAGCCCCCACACCCCGGGCGGGACCCCACCGCTCTGCGGCGGTCCCGGCGTCTGGGAGGGCCGAGGCAGGGCCGGTGGAAGGGCCGGGAAAGGGCTGATAGGAGGGCCAGAGAAGGGCTGGAGAACGGCGGGGACAGGGCTGTGGACGGGCCAGGACAGGACGGTGGAAAGGCCGTGGGAAAGACCGGGGGAAGGACCGGTACCGGGACAGACGGAAGGGCCGCGGGAGGCGCCGGTACCGGGGCACCTCCGCAGGCCGCAGTCGCCCCCTGGCGGCGCGTCCCGCGCACAGCCCCACAGAGGAGCTGGGCCTAAGCG
>VZTG01000994.1:442143-477880 GCA_013397845.1 Melanocharis versteri | reverse complement strand
CCGCCTGCTGCCCACGGAGGGGCTCCGAGTCCCGCGGGGAGCGGGCAGGGGCTGTGGAGGGGCCGCCCCGCTGCCCCCAGCCCGGTGCGGGGCCGCCCTCGGCCGCGCAGGAAGGGCAGGGCCTCGCTGAACGGGAGCCGTCCTGTCCCTCAGCTTTCCCAGCTCGCACGTTAGGGCCGTGTAGGTGTTATTTAACTAAACTGCTTGGTCTTGCCTCTTCCCCGCCCTGCCCGGAGAAGCGGGGAGATGCGGAGGGACATGGAAAGGCCTGTTTGTGCTCGCTCCCACCCCCGGCTGCGCAGGGACTCCATTCTGGGCCTTTCTGGGTGGAGGGGAAGGTCGTTCTCACGGCTTTCCGCACCGGTCTGTGGAAGCAGTGGTGGTCAGTCTTGGCCCCGCTGTAATTTAGTTAATTGTGCCTTGGAACCGAGGGCTGTGTGGTTGTTGGTAAAATATGGTGTGTAAGAGAGGGGTCAGATAAGATTATGGAACCCCGTGTGTGTCAGGTCACTTTATTTTTTCTTACTAAGCGCTTTGGGTAAAACCAATAAAGTTTGGATGGTGAATATTCAAGTGAAGCACGGGGGCAGGCAGTGATCTATGTTCTCTGGTGATCAGTTGCAGGACGTGGGGGAATGACCTGGAGCTGTGGTCAGGTGGTTTAGATTGGATATTAGGGAAAGGTTTTTCCCCCAGAGAGTGGATGGAGACTGGAACAGGCTCCCCAGGGCAGTAGTAATGGCCCCAAGCCTGAAGGAGTTCAAGGAGCATTTGTGCAACGTTCTCAGGCACGAGGTGGGATTGTTGGGGTGTCCTGTGCAGAGCCGAGAGTTGAACTTGTTGTTCTTTGTGGGTCCCTTCCAACCCTGGTACCCCTGAGAGGGGTCTCTGATGGTTGGGATTTCTGTTGCTCAAACCTGACCCTGGGCTGGGGCCTTGGGGAGCTGCTCTTGCGCTGACCATTGGTGCCAGGCTCTGAAACTGGGCACGTATCCCTGGAGAGGGCTGTGCCATGCGCTCACCTGGCTCCTCATGGCAGCTCAATCCTGGGTGCACTCCACAGATGGGTTGGGAAGAGCCCCTGCCAGAGGGGACTGGGCACAGTGGCAGCTGTTCAGAGGAAAGCAAGTGGACACCCAGCGTTTCTGCTCGGGGCTGGGAACGATTTCTTTGTTCTTTGAACACACTCTCTCTTCTGAAACAGAATTGCTCAAATTATTCAGACTCGGAGCTGGGGCTTGTGCCATCCTGCCAGCAGACCTGGGTGTTGGATGTGAATCCAGCATGGATTCTGGGTGCATCATCAGCTGGGGCAGAGGAATCGCCCATCCTGTGGTTGCTGGTTTTGGTGTGATGTAGTAAAAGGCAAAGTTTCTGCTAGGAGAGGAGAGAGTGATCTTGGG
Organism: Melanocharis versteri; assembly: GCA_013397845.1. Taxonomy (NCBI): domain Eukaryota; kingdom Metazoa; phylum Chordata; class Aves; order Passeriformes; family Melanocharitidae; genus Melanocharis; species Melanocharis versteri. The sequence continues at coordinate 476,477 of VZTG01000994.1, read as the reverse complement.
AAGACTCAAGGCAGGATTTGGGGAAAGTGTGAAGCTTCATCAGTTCCTTAATTAGCCCTAAAAGTAGGATTAGGGTGATGTTTCAGCTCTCACAGCACATACTCTGTGGAAACACACACCATGTCTGTAACTGGAAAATGCAGACTGGAATTGGGATGTCCGATCCCAGGTACAGGGCAGGCAGTGCTCTGTGCTCAGGAGAAGATCTGCCTGTGCCTTGTGGCTGGAATCCCTGTTCTCTTTGGATGACTCCAGGCAGGGAAGGGCTTATTGGAAAGGTCTAGACCTTTCCCTGGGCATGAAGAATGTCCGTCTTTGGTGGTAGGCAGTGATGCTTTCCTTTCATCTTGCCAGTGAGGAGAAATTTCCATTATTTCACCTTTTTCTGGTGATTTATGGCAATACCTGGTAATATAATTTCTGTTGTTAGTGAAACCTGCTGTCTTGTTGTTCCCAGTGTGTGTGGTGGTAGAATTGGATGTACATGTCCTGCACTCAGACCAGAGAGCTTGGCCAGTCAGCTGCTGCCCATGGGGAGTTGAAACAGGGTTGAGGAAAGGAACACAGTCTTGGCTTTGGCTGCAGCAAAGGAGCAAAAACTCATGCAGCTGAAAATCTGGGTGAGGGGATGAGGCACAGAGCATGGACAAATGTGACGAGAGGTAGGTGTTGGAGGAGAAAGCAGACCCTTCCAAGTGGGAGGTTCAGAGCAGGTTTTCTGGGTTTGTCAGGGCTCATGGGTTCATAGATTGAGGGAAAGTGAGGCTTGTTGGATGTTGGAAATATGGCTCTTTGGAAAAGTGGTAGTAAAATTGGCAGTAGGTTCTAGCAAATATGGAGGAAATTGGATCATGGAATGTTGCATGACATTAAGGTTGTTGAGCTTTGTGCAGGGGCAGTTAATGGTACTTGTTTGCTTGAAAAAAGCTGGTGAGATGTGAGAATGAAGATGCAAACCTGGGATTGGGGATTGATTTGGTAAAATACCATTTCCTGGCAGTGAGACACATAAAGACTTTAGTGTTTGATATTTGGGGCATTTTCAAGTAATGCAGACTAGGTTCATCCGCGTGGAATGGGTTGGAAGTAGGAATCTCTGGGTATATAGGATGCTGAAAGGTGGTTATAGATTTGTGGAGTTGTAGAGAAGGAAACTTTCTGCTCTGATGAAAGGGATATGGACCTAACTTCTCCCAGTTTTATTAAATGGTGGATGTCCTTATACTTCCATTTTGGTTCTTCTCCATTTTCTCCTTACAGAACTAATTTTCTCTTTTTGTCTTTCCTCATGTCCTCTGAGGAATAAGGGAAAGGAAGACAGGAGAAGCAAATGGGTGACATTGTGGTGGTGTGATTAATTTCGTGTCACATTTCTGAAGAGGCAGGGATTTATTTCTGGGTTACCAGACCTGTCACCTCCATTGTTCCTCCATTATGGAATTGCTTATATTAAGAATTGTGTTTTAGAAACTGTGCATGAGATTGATGCTGTCTTAGATCTTATTGTCCCATAAGGGTCTTGAAAGAAACCCCCCCCAAGATTTTAAGATCGGGAAGGACTGCCTTGATTCAGTCAGGCTACAAACATTTGTTCCAAGACAGCTCTTGGATAATTTTTCTAAGCTTGGATATCTCCTTCCAGGGGCTTCCAAGAGCTGACTTCCCTGGAATTTACAGAATGTAATTGGAGAAAGGGAGTTCTCCTTTGAACCTGAAAAAACTGCTTGGAAGAGGAGGCTACAGCTTTTTGAGCTGGTGTTAGTGCTGTTGCTGAATGTAGAGTGTTTTTCCAAGCTGGTTTTTGGCCCCTTTTGCCGTCAAGGTGCCAAACTTACATATTGGTAGAAAAAAATTGATGAGAAGTGGGATTGTTGATGTGGTCATAGGATCAGTGGTTCATGGATATTTATTGGTCAGGAGTCCAGTAGAGAAGCAGCAACATGAGCCTAGCACAAGTCTCACCTGCTCCTGTGTTAACACTGTTCTGGACAAATGATTTTATTACCCATTTCATGCTGCTGCTTTGGGAGGCTGAAGAGCAGAAGGGAGGTTTGGAGTTCTTTGTGGTCTTGGTACCACCACGGACTCACATCTGGAAGGTTACGACTTTAATTTTCCATAGAGTTTATTTCTGAGATTTAGGTTATGTCCTCCTTACTGAGTTCTATTTTTTAGTTAATATTACCATTTACAGGGAGGTGGTTTCTAAAGCAGACTCCTGTCCATGTAATGGCTGCATCATATTATGGCAATTTATTTCATGTGAGTGGTGAATAAAACGTGTGTAGATGGAAAACAATTTTGAGCCAAGGCAAGAGTTTGGCTGCAGGTTTCCCATTGGATAGTCTTGAGTGTTAGCAACAGACCTAGAAAATTGAAGTTACTCACTCTGTTTTTGCAGAGAAGTAGGCTCTGCCCTTGCACCTTCTGGAACAACCAAAGGCTAAATTAGTCCTCTTTTAATTAAGCCAAGTGCAGGGAGAATCCAGCATGCTGACACAGAATTACGTGCCAGAACTTGCTTTCTCTGAGTGGGAAGGGTCTTCCTGTGGTGGGAAGAAGTAGCCCTAAATCTTCCTGTGTGTCCAGGGAGCCAAAAAGGTGCCGCTCCCTGTTGTTACCAGAGCCTTTGGAGAAGGCATTTTCTCAGAGCATATTTGCACATGAGCGTGTGAGTTGTCAGAAAGTCTTTATTTTTAGTGTTCAGAAAATGGATGAGCGTGGACGCGCACAACAAATTAATTTCCAGTCTAGAAAAGCAAGAGCTCCTGCAATGTTTCTTCCCTTGCAGCCTTTGTCACAGGTTTCTCTATCTGTTACCAGTGTGCTGTTGAATTCCAGCCTTTCTTCCACACTTGGTTGTACTCCAGAAGGAAAAAGAGGGCTTTTTGCTCACTCTGCAGCATCTAGATTAATTTCAACTGAGCTTACAAATTAAGTTATAAGTTTTGGCACAATGGCTTTACTGGGGGCTTGCAAGGTGTGAAGGAGAATGCTGGTTGCTGGAGTTTAATAGGTATTTTTTTCCATTTGATTCTTGGAATGGTGGTAGCTAGTTTCATCTTGTGTTAATAATGATAAATTTTTAGAGAATTATGTCAGAACTTCACTTGCTGGCAGGGGTTTGCACCGGGTGTCTCTTGCTGAGCCTGCTGGATGCTGGCTGAGGGATGAAGATGCTTTGTGGTGCATTGCCTGCTCCATGGAACAGCTGATCACAGGGATTTCCTGAAGAAATAGTTACAGGCAGCATCCTCTGGTTTATCCTTTGGCTCTGGTAACTGTTCCTGCCTCTAGGAACTGCATGATCAGATCAGTTAAAACTCTCTAACTTTTGCAGATGGTTGGTACAGGTCACTTTCCTGAGTTCTGCCTATATCCCTCTCTGTACATGAACCGTAGGAGTCAAATCAGCTGAACGATTGTCCTGGCAGTACTCTGTGCCTACTAATTAATGAGGAAAACAACTGTGTCACTTAACAGCAATTAGGGAGGTAGAACTTTCCAGAGGATGCTGCCAGTGGAACCTGATGTCAGCTGTGAAGAGCCTGTAGTGCTGCTGAAACATTCCCCTTTGTGAGCCTCCAGGAAGAATTCCCTGGTGTTGCTAGGGTCTCAGAAACTGGAGTTTTGGTAACTGGAATACTGTCCAAAGTTCCAGCAGTAGGAGATTTAGTTTTGTTAGTGCTCTTGGAAGAAAAAGAGCTGCTTCCTGTTGAAGTATTGCTTTGGCTTTAGGGCAGACCTAAAGGGATATTCCTCCAAAGAAAACCCCCTGCCTTTCCTGCACTCCCTGCTCAGCCTGAACTGTCAGTTTGGGGAAGAGGTGCAAGCAGAAGAGTTTTGTCGTTGGTTTCTGTTTGGTGTGTGTGTACAGACAGGTTGTTTTGGCAATGCCTGGTTAAATTGCAGCCATTTTTATCAGATTGTGTCAGGAGCCCTTGGCACTGGCAGTGAGGATATCCGCTGGGTTTATGGGAGGCTGGGAGCGGTGGCAGGAGAAGCCGCAGGCACTGGAAAGAGGCAGAGCCTGCACTAGGGTGCTGGGGCTTGGGTATCTTGCTGATGTTGCTGCCCCCTGCAGCTGTGTGGCCTCATCCAAGGTCAGCTTTGGGGTCTTTGTGTTTTGGGGTCTTTGCCTTTGCTCTGTGTGCTCTCGACTAACTTAGCTCTGAAAATATGAGTGTTCATGGTCGTGGGAAGTTGTCTGTTCTGCGCAGAATCCCTTAGGAGATGGAGTGAGCAGCATTCCCATCACTGCTGCTGGAGGTGATCCCAGTGTTCTGCCCCAGGTCCACATGCTCTTGCAAACACTGATGTTTGGCAAAGGACAGGTGTCCAATCAGGCTGAGATGGTGGAGACCCATAGACAGTCTGTGTGAGCTCTGCTCAAATTCAGCTGTTACAGATCTGAACAAAAAGGAAGACAAAGCATGACAGACCTTCTGCCAGGAGAGTGTGTGGCACCAGAGCCACTGCCGGGGCATCCTGGAGGGTGACAGACATGTTAGACACTGCTTTCCGAGTTGGGAAAGTGGAACAGTGAAGTTTTCCCCAAGACTGTGAAGAGTATCATAAAATATGGAGTTACAGTAAAACCATTCCTGTGGCTTCCATATAGATTGTGATCCTCATTACAGGGGATGATTTCTTCATTGGCAGCAATCGTGAGGAATTCAGAGAGGAATCAGTGGAGCTGATGAAGGAAGAGGCAATCTAAATTTAGGATGTTTCTAGTGCAGAATTACTCTAAGATGTTTCTTCCAGTGTAACTAAACCTGTCAACTGCTTTCCCTGCAGAATGGCCATGTCTTGTTTTGAATTAATCACAGCAGTTCATGTTTCTTTTTTAATGGAATGTTGAGGTCATTACATATCATGATTTGTTATTTCTCCACAGTCAGGCACAACCAGCTATTTAAAAGAAATCAGAAAAATAATTTTGGTGGAAAATGCAGTTAAAGCAGACTGTGCTGTTCCAAAAGAATACCCAGAGAAAACTTTGATTTCAAACCAAAGCTTTTTTTTTAACTCAAATTTTAAAATCTACTTTTCGATTGATGTTGTCCCTTTAGTAGGTAAATGATCTTCAGGAAAGGATGTAAAATGTCAGTTTTGTTAATCCAGGCTTGTTTCTATTTTAGCTATAAAATCGTAGAAAAATATAGGTTGCAAGGGACTTCTGGAGGTCATTTGTTCCATACTTGTGTTGCTGAAGTTTCAGCATCATGAGAACACACAAATCAGGTTTCTTTTGTGAGACAGAGCATATTTTTTTAAAAAGTTGATTACTATTATTTCTTTTAAAGGTAAGCTGGGTGTTGATTGATATTGACTGCCAGCAGGCTGTACTGTAATATTTAGGCATGTCTTGATTTTTCTGTTTCAGTGGTGTTTTTCCAGTATTAGATATTCTCCAAACTCTGAAGGATCGAGTGTTCTTCCCTGGGAGGATTACAGGGCTATGTGAGCTATGTGAAGGAAATGATCAACAGTTTTGTCTGATAATTGTAATTCTTGCTCACCCTAACAAATCACATTTTATGCTCATGATTTTAGAGACTGAGTTTAGGCCTTCTGCTATGAAAGGTAACATCTCGCTTGCAGCTGTAGATAAAAGAAGGGGAATAACCTTTCGATTCCAGACTCTGCACTGTAATTCTGCTCTTCTCCACTGACTGAGCTTTTCTTCTGTTAAAACAAACCCGCTGCTGTCTCAGCCTGTTTACAGTCTTAGGCTGGCACAATCGCCACTGTAATGAGCTTACATGGGGAAAGTAGAAGTGAGAGGAAAGTCTCTGGACCTGTTTGGCCGATCTGTCCACCTTGCTTTCTCCTCAAGAGGAAGGTGAGCTTGTCTGCAATTCATAAAGCAACAGAAATGCTTTCTTTGCTCTTCAAGTTCGGCTTGCTGCAGTTCAGGGCCTGTCTTACTCCTTTGGGACTGCTGTGGGCTCACTGAAGCAAAGTTCAGGTGGGTCATCGAGAATAACCAGGTTTATGTGGTGTTGAACAAGGTTTTCTGGGTTCACTGCACTCTTTCTGGATGAACTTGGATCTTCCTGGCAGTATACTGCTCACACTGAGGGCAAGGCGTGCTGTTAGCAGCAGTCCACAGGGAAGCCAGTGTCAAGCGGTGTTTGTGTTCTTGGGTACATTATTTATACTCCAAACCTTATCCACAAAGGTCATCACTTGGATAGCACTTGCGAGTTCCTTGGGACACCAGTCTTCTGGGAAGTTCTTGGATTTCAGCTCACTGAGAAGCCTGTGTGAGTGCTGCATTGTACTGGGGCAACTTTGTAGGTTTTAAGTTCTGAGTGAGTAACTGCTTGAGAGAAGTTTCATGCCAAGAACATTTCCATTTAAAAGGAGAAAAAAAAATCATTCCAGTATCTCAGTTATTCTGGACTAAAAAAAAAAAGGCAAATTTTACTAGAGGCGAAGTAGGTGTGTTTCTCAGAAACTAATCTGCGTGGATTTCTTAGCTGTGTTTTGTTGCTACTTGCTCCAAGTGCATGCTTCTGGAAGGACAGGGGGTGTAGGAAATTCCTGTACTAATTGGAGTAGGTGCTGGAAGTATGGATACTTCACAAAATATCAAATTCTCTATGGGGGCATGGTTGCCCTTAGAATTAGAGTGCATTGTAAGGATGATAACATCCCTTTTTAAAAATGCGGGGGTTTGTAACTGGTTTAGATGAAAATGTTTTAAAAATCAGATTCAAAGAGAACATTTGAGAGGCTTTTTACCATTTTATTGAACTTTAGGCATAAAAGGTCTAAGCTTGCCAAACTGTTCAGACAACAGGCTACTGTTAGAAGAATTCAAACTTTTAAGAAGTGATCTTTTTTAATTACTAGGCCTTCCAATTAAAAAATTCCTATATGATGGCAGGACAATTGTTCGTCTCTGGGCTGGGGCTCTGGGCACTCCTGTGGAATCTCTGTCAGCAGGACAGGAGCTGTGTTTGGCTCTGTTCTTGTGTGGGATGAGCAGGGTTCCTCTTGATAAGGCTGCTGTGTAAGAAATCAGCTAATTATCAGTTTGCTAATACTCCCAACGGCGTTTTTGAGGACAGGCCTCTGTGGGAAAAGCCAACAGTGAAACTTTGGCGTGGTGTTCCTTTGCTGTAGCTGTCGTGTGAGCCTTTCTGGGTGATATCTGTCCAAGGGGTGTCACCACAGGCGCTGAATGAAACGCCCTGCTCTGTGTCCTTGCACAGGCAGGCCTTGGCAGTGAACAGCATGTCAGACTGTGGTTGGGAGCTTTGTCTTTCTCTCTCTGTGACCTCTGGTATGTTGCCTAAAGGCTCATGGTTGTTTCCTAGTTAAACACTTCTCTACCAGAGAAATTAAGATTTTCGTGTTTTTGGAGATGCTCAAGGCCACACTGAACCCTGATCCCCTGATCTCACCACATCTACTTTGATTAGATGATGTTGAGCAGACTCTCCCAATATAAATTACTCTATGGTTCTGTCATTAATGCAGGAATTAATAAATGGCAACATTCTGTTTGGATTCTGCAGAAATAGAACTCATCTTTTATAACAAGCTCAGGGCACTTCTCTAGATGCAGTCGCTGCTCATACTGTAGATTTTTCTGCTTTAAAACTGCAGGCTCGACTAACGCTTGCATGTCAACACCTGTCCCCATTATCTGTCCTTATTTGTGTCATTCTCTTCTGCCAAAGAGCTTGGATCCACTGCAAAATAATCCCCCTCCAGGGGCACTGAAGGCAAAAATCTATACAAATTCCTTGGCAGTTTTGAGCAGAGTGAGTGAGCAGCTTTCAGGCAGGGTAAGTTTGTGTATGTCTGTAACTCTGTTGGCTTTAAAATTAAGTTATCTGTGCAGACTCTCTCCCCTTCCTGTGTAAGGAACAGTAGACAATAATACCTACCCTCGTAAATAGACATTGTGTGCCATTCTTAGAAGCTGCAGTTGATGATTTCCTGAAAAAGCCCTTCTCTGAGCAGCCTGTTACAATGTGCTGCTTGAGCTAGGCTAGAGCTACGTGACAAAAAATAGCCACTGTGAAATTTGATCTATCTTTAGATAATGTGATTGATTTTTCTCTTCTTCTCTTTTTTTTTTTTTTGGTGCTGAAACTGATCTTGCTAAGCTGGGTGAGGGGAGCAGTCACGTGTGCTTTATTGATACTGGTTTGAGCTAAAAAATTAAAATTGCTAAGTCATCTGAGACATGTATAAGCTCAGTTAATTCCTTCACAAGGAGTATTGGGTAGAGGAAACAGGCCAGTGCATCTCCTGCTAGAAGCACATGGAGCGAGGAGAAACAAAAACACAGTTATTGAACTTCGAAATCTAATAAATTTCGCTGTACTAAACTGTTGTAGTAAACTTGCATGCTCTAGTAATGCCTGGGGACATCTAATTTCTAAGTGTCTGAGTCATGCCACATAAATGCTTTGAGGTCTTAGATGATTGCTGCCTCATCTTCTGAAATTGTATTTTGTGAGAGGACTAGCATTTTGTCCAGGAGTAGACTTATTATATTTTTAGGAATACTTCATATTCTTCCATTAGACGGACACACAACTGAAGTGCCCCATCCTTCTTTTATTGGTCTAAGGCCTCAGTCACCCTTCCATTGTGGACTCTGGGATAGTGCTGTGTCCCTGTTCAACCTGGGGACTGGATTACTGCAACCCTGTCTACCTGAAGCTGCCACCAACACCATTTGTGTGTCAGTAGGTCAAAAAATAACCCAGTGCTGAGCTCTGTCCCACCTAAGGAGGCTTCGTCCATGTCAGAGAGCCCTTGCACGCCCTTCTGCCTCTGGATGCAGGACCAGCTGCTGGTCGGGTTGTGGGGCATGATGGACATCAGATCCATGTCCCCTGGGTCCTCCACCATCTTCACAGCCAGTGGTTCTTGCTGGGTCCTCACAGGAGCTGAAGTGCTGCAGACCTCAAATAAACAACTGGACTGTGCCTGTAGAGCAGGGGTTTGCTTCTAGAGTTTTCTTCTGGTGTGACGTGTCCTGATAGCTTAAGCTAACTGCTCCGAGCAGATTTCTAGGTCTTTCTCATTAATGTGTGATTAATGGCGCTATTACTTCCTCCTGCAGTCTGGCAGTTGCCCATTTTCTGTGAAGGGATAAGATTGGCATAGCAAATAAGTATATTAATTTAGATAACAGTGTTGCCCACTGTTTGAGCATACACACAGGGCTGTATGGCGCTGCCACGGGTGCTGCGGCACAGCAAACAATGCTCTTCCATGCTCCAATACAGCTCCCTTTCTTGTGAGTTATTTTGAAAGCTGACAAGGGAATTCTTGCATTTAAACATCTAAAAAGATGTTAACTTCTGCTTGTGAAAGATTTGAGAGATGTAAAGGCACCGCATTTGTCTTAGGTCGGACAATATTGATACAAAACTGTAGTGAGATACTGCTGTCTTAAATATTCAGATCTGGATGATAAAATACCCAGACATACAGGATAAAAATACGGTGTTCGTCTCTGACATACAGTAACTTTCTTTTGAATGATTTTGACCGGTCTCAATACTGATAAAACTTATCAGAAACTTTGCAAAAATGGCATTGTAAGGAGGAAGGATTGGAGGTGCTTACCAAATGCTTTGGGCAAGCAGAATGCAAAGGAACATCTTCAGACTCTTGCAGCAGTGCATTTCTTTCATGTTTGAGTAAAGCATCATCATCCAGCACAGATGCTGCTGTCTTTTGGACAGTCACATTTAATGTTTTGACTGGAGGAAGTTGTGACTAAAGCTGGTTCCCATCTCTGCAGAACTGATTTGGTTACATTGGATGGCCCAAGACTTGTGATGGGGGCGAGGTTGCAGCCTGTGGCTGTTGCTTTCACTCTGGAGTTGAAAGGAGGGGATCTGTCTGCAGATACAGAGCCCATGGCATTCTTTCCTTTTGGAAAGTTACCTCTACACCCAGCAGTTGGGAGCAAGGTGCTGAAAGTTGCGAGGCAGGGAGGTTGGTTTGCTAGGGGCCTGTCCTGTGTGAGGGTGAGCAGACAAATGGCTCTCAAGCTCTGAGGAGTGATCCCAGGCCTGTGGCTGGGCAGGCTCCAGCCTCTCCTTTGCAGCAGCTTTTAATGATTAACTTAAATACTTTTGAAGTACCTTGAGAATTTAACCTCTGGTTTATATTCTGTCTGCAGGTGGAGGGATCTGAGGCCTTTCTTCTCTGTCAGCACTGCAGACCAGGTCGCCTCTGATTTCACATCTCATTTCCGCCTGCCAAGCTGTCTGATATGTCGGGACCCGTGCCGAGCAGGGCCAGAGTTTACACGGATGTGAACACACACAGACCCCGAGAGTACTGGGACTATGAGTCTCACGTTGTTGAGTGGGGGTAAGTCTCTGGACTGCTTCTGGGTGTCCCTGCACCAGGATCAGTCCCTCTGGATCCTGCGTAGTGGTACTCGGGTAGTTCAGGCACCTGTGCTGCGTGAGGCTTTTTCACGCTTCTTGGCAGATGGCAGGTGAAAGGATCACAATTTCTCTTAAGAAAAATGTTTCTTATCAAACTTTTAAATCCCCAGTTGTGGAGGAACATTTATAGCAGCTTCCTTAAAAGTTTGAAGAATTTTTGCCAGATAGTCAGGAAACATCCCCTTTCAGAGGGAAGAAAATCTTTTTCTGAAACAATCCAAACAGTCCTGAGTGCAGGGCTGAAAAGAAATGAAAAGACTTTCAAACAGAAGTTGCTGCTGACTTGGATGAGTGAAGAGACTCCAGAGACTTAAATAGGTACATGCTATTTTGTGACTTGTTGCTCAGCTCTCTGTGAGGGCCTGGAAAAGACATGGCTGCTTCTCTTTGAAGGAAGGAGGTGTCTAAATTGAGCTCATGACTAAAGTGTCCCAGAATCAAACAGCAGTGGTGGCAGCTTCATAGCTCTGCGTTCCTGCTGGGGTATGGAGGGCCCAGACAGAGTTCTGGCCTCAGCTGTGCAGTTCCCAGTTTCTGGAATGTACACAGTCGTCTGATCATAAGTGCTGCTTTGTGCCCAGACTGTTTTTAAACAGCCTTGCACTTAGATTTTTACTCTTACTGGCTTTGTTGAATTTTACCAGCATTATACAAGGAAAAATGGAGCTTCCAAATACAGAGAGAAGGGATAGTTCAAGTTTGCTAATGCCAAAATACATAGTTGGGCTTTCAGTCCATAGTTTTGGCTTGAATCTATCTTGGGCAGATAGAAGCTCCCTGTTTCTCTCCTAATTCTTAAATCATCCCATTCAGGAGAGGTAAGGCACTAGTTAATCCCCTTTGGGAGGTGAGGCAGTGATTGTGTTAAGGAGCAGTTTGTAAATTGTGATGGAAATGACTGAGCCCTTTGGAACTCTAACCTTTTCTCTCCACAGAAATCAAGATGACTACCAGCTAGTTCGAAAATTAGGCCGAGGCAAATACAGCGAAGTATTTGAAGCCATCAACATTACAAATAACGAAAAAGTAGTTGTTAAAATTCTCAAGGTAAGCTGGGGATTGGGCAAAAGATAAAATCTGTCTTGAGGTGATCAGGCGGCCAGAAAGGGCTTTTTGATGTTCTAAAACTGAAATCCTTAAAGCGTGGCTTTGGAGTGTCACTCAGTGAAACAGGCCATTGTTTTGAGCCTCCTGACATAAGCCCTGTGCTTGGCTGTTAAGTCAGATCTCTGCCTGTAAGGAATTAGGCTCTGTCTTAAAGAAGCCCTGATGTGCAACACCTTTTTACTTGGAGCTAAGCAACACTTCAGCAGCTGACTACAAAATCCTCAGCTTCTCTGAGTGCCAGTGTCCTGGCAGGTACTCAAGGCAATGGCCTTCATTTAGTGACCCTCCAATAGCCCATGGACTTCTCACAGTTAAACATTTGCCACATGCCAGTTAAGAAGTCTTGGAGTATCACAGAACTGTTTGGGTTGGAAAAGCACTCAAAGATCATCAAGTCCAGCCAACACCCCAGCATTCATGTCCCCAGGTGCCACATCTACATCTTTTAAATCTATTCAAGGATAGTATCCTCACCACTGGAGCAGCCTGTTCCAGGGCTTGACAACCCTTTCTGTGAAGAGATTTTTTCCTGATACCTGTACCTCCCCTGGCATGACTTGAGGCCATTTCCTCTTGTCCTATCAGATCATGTTCAGAGAGCTTTTTAAAAAAATGCCATCTTCCTGCCTCTCCTTCACTTGGAATTATAGTCTGTAGCTGTCAGGGTTGTATGGTTAGAAAGGAGACAGCAGACATTTGAGCCCTTACTGGTGTGATGCATACTCAGGTTAAATTGCAAAGCTTCCAATATATTTTGCTGATCTGCAGTCACCTGGGTGTTGTCATCTGGGTGTTGAGCTACTAGCCTCACTTTACTGCAGGGCTTTATCTTACACTTTGGGTTTTTATTCTTCAGCCTGTTAAAAAGAAGAAAATCAAGCGTGAAATCAAGATCTTAGAGAACTTGCGAGGCGGTCCCAATATAATCACCCTTGCAGATATAGTAAAAGATCCTGTGGTGAGTAAGGGAGGAACTCAGGGGGTACACTGGGGTTGTGGGTGAAGTTGCTCTGTTTGCTTTCAGCTCTGACCTGGCTTTTTGTTTTCCCCTGCTCTTAAATCCTGCTTTTGAATTGACTAATCAGATCAGCTCTTAATCTGATAAACTTCTTTTAGAGAGCCCTTCCCCCACAGGTCCCTCCAGCCCCTCACTCTGTGAGGAAGAGATACCAGTGAGCTGAGACAAGTTAATTCGCTCTGCAAACAGTGCTGCCAGGGGCTGTGGGCTTAGGCTCTGCTCTCTCTGTCTGAGTGGAATCATAAATACGTCCAAGGCAGAGGGGTTTTGTGCAGTTTTAGGAGAAAAAATTATTTAATTCATTATCCTAAGTGGAAACATAACTTAACATGGCTGAATGCTTTTTTTTTCTGTTTCAGTCTCGAACACCCGCTCTGGTTTTTGAACATGTAAACAACACAGACTTTAAGGTACAGTGTGGAATGTGACTTCTCTTTTTTTTTTTCTGTTTGAAAACCACTCGTCTTTCTGGGAAAGGGAAAGTACGTAGGACAGGCATTTCCTTCCAGCATAGGAAATGCTTTTAAAGGTAAGTGCAGTTGGGACAGAGGTTTGTAACTAGCCCATCAGTATCATTTTGCCACAAAAGTTACAAGATGAGAATGCAGATTCCAAGAGGTATTTAACCTTGGGAGCAAATCAATCTTTTGGCCCATCAGTGCTTGTCCTTTTGAGGCATTTTGCTTTTATGCGTACAGCTATTTATTGGAACCACTTTAAATGTAGACAGCTGTTTCTGTGGCCTTCCATACTCCTGGGAATAGGGATTTAAATGTTTCTTTGTCCCCTCTTACTGACCATAGAAAGGCTATGCAGTGCCATCCATCATGCTTGTGCTGGGTGGGTACAACCAGAGGGAGATAGTGACAGGAACCAGGATGTACTGTCTGAGCAGAGCTGGAATTAAACTATGTATGGGATTTGTAAAGGGAGAGGAACAGACTGATCAGAGTCAGGTGTGGGATCAGAGTAACTTGGGAAACTTGGACTATACCTTCACATGGGTTTGGAGAGTGACAGCAGCCCAGAACAGCGCTGGATGTTCTGGATTGGCAGGGATGTCATGGGTTTTTTGAATGTTGAACACTGACATGATGTGTTTGTGTCCCACAGCAATTATACCAGACATTAACAGATTATGATATTCGATTCTACATGTATGAGATTTTGAAGGTAAGTTGGTGTTTTGCTGTTTTGTTGGTTTATTTTTAGTATTTGCTCTCAGCTAATCCTGTAGAGATGGTTCCCATGTCACTGATGATAATGACATCATATCACTAAGGGAATGAAAGAGAGAGCTTATGGAAGAATTGGGCAGAAAAATATCAAGTCAGTATCTATTTTTTGGCCTTGTTTCTGCGACAAATTCTAGTCCTTTTTTCTTCTTGTTTTCTTTTGTGGCTAACAGAGCCTTTTGGTACATTGAGATACCTTAAAATCCTAAATCAGGAGTACATGTAGCCTCTGAAAACAAAACTGAGCTGTTACTGGCTGGGTTTGTGCTCTAGTGTAATGTGAGTCAAATGTCTTCATCCATTCTTCTGAACTAAGTAATTCCTCCTTAGGAGTATGCAGAAGGGGAGCTTGTGTGATCGTTAGTGCCTAGTAACTATGCTCTTAGAGACTCTGAAATTCCAGTTTTTCTGGGGAAGCACATGAAGTGAAGACACTTGTGTTGCTGGCACCTCCCTTTGAGAGAGGGCTCTAGAAGCATTTTCTGTGATCAGTGAGTCTAGTCCAGGATCTAACACTGGACAGTCTTGTCATCTAGTTAGACTTGACATGTGTGGAAATACTTCTAAATGTGGTTGAACTCGGGTCATTCTTGTGACTCCAGCATCTGTTTCCTTTCACCTGCAGGCTCTAGATTACTGCCATAGCATGGGAATCATGCACAGAGATGTCAAACCTCACAATGTCATGATTGACCATGAGCACAGAAAGGTAGTGTAGGGTGGCTGGGGGGAAGCAGGGAGGGGTCCTGCTTTTCTCTTGGCAAACTGGGATCCCTTTTGGGTATTTCTGTGTAGTGGTACTAGCAGAATTCTTTGAGGGGGACTCTGCTCTCATGGTGTGCACACATGTAAAATGAGAGTGTTGTGCTGCTTTTTGAGGCTTTACTCGGTCCCATGTAACCCATGGGCAGGGTTGTAAGGAGAGGTATTTTATTTAGACTGCTTGGTGATATGGGTTTGAATGATGCTTGGTGATATGGGAGAATATGTAAACAGACACTCTGATCAAATTAATTGAAAATTGGAGACTTACAAATTAACTTCAGACTGAGTTCACCAGTGTCATTCAGCCAATGAAAAGCTGGAGCATCTCTTGAGCCTTTTTTCTTTGTTTTCTACCATTTCTAGCTTAGACTAATAGACTGGGGCTTGGCTGAATTCTATCACCCTGGCCAAGAGTACAATGTCAGAGTGGCTTCCAGATATTTCAAAGGACCTGAACTTCTTGTAGATTATCAGGTAAGAATTACCAGGACTTCTTACTGACTTTTCATATAAAAGTCAGTGCCATTTCAAGGTAATAAACCCAACATTCAGAGGTCTAGGGAGTTGAAGCTAAAGACAGTCTGTTCCAAAATGTATGGCAGAAAGCAGTGGCCATAAAGCCACTGAATGAAAGAAACTAATGGGTAGTCTCAGGACCTGAGGAAGAGCTGCAGAACTATCGTTACGGATCTTGGAATACAAATGTTGAATATTTTTTTAGCAAGGCAGTGTTTGCAGTAAAGTACAGGAATGAAACAAAGCCCCTGTGGGAACAGCAAGTACTGCATGAACTTCTAAATTAAGCTATAAAAGCATCCCCTTATCTGATGGCAGTTTGCATTATGGAAATCACAGTGTTCCTGGTGACTTTTAGACCATGCTGGTTCTGGAAAAAGGCACATCCTCACCTGCCCATGGACCCTGGGGGGTCCACACCTTTTGTTGCTTGTTGCAATGTTTCCTTTCCCAACACACATTTCTTGGTGGTTTATAACATTGGAGTCTGCAGTGAAAATAGAAGAAAGCTCTGATCTTTAATATGCCGGCGAACAGGGATGGAACCAGGATACCTGCTGTCCTGCTAATTGCTGTATCCCAGTTTGAGTAACTGGAGCATTGAGCTGAACAGTGGTTTAGGGATGAAGATAGTTCAATTTGTTTCCAGCAATAACATAGCTGTGTTCATATCACTGGAGGGGGGGTGGGAAACCCTGTTAGTTTTGAAGGTCTGTTCTGCTTAATTCATTAGAAATTGAATTGTCCTTCTGGTTTTGTACAGATGTATGATTACAGTCTGGATATGTGGAGCTTGGGTTGCATGTTGGCTAGTATGATATTCCGAAAGGAGCCATTTTTCCATGGCCATGACAACTATGATCAGGTGAGAGCTGGTCATGTACAATGTCTGTTCTCTTAGCACCATGAAGGTTTCCTGCTTAGGCTTCTCTCGAGTCATCCAGAGAATTTTTAAGCCTTTCTCTAATGGCTTCTTTGCTCAGTTGGAAGCCACATTCCTTTTCTCAAGTGTGCAAGATTATGTAACCAATTAAATAGAAATGGATTTATAGAGCTTTGTACTTAGAAGCTCCTCAGTAGGTGTCTGGGAAAAGCTGTAGAAATAGTTATATTAAGGCTGGTGTGTTCTAGTGCATAGTTTGACTATTCCTGAGGTTATGTTATGTGGAAAGCCTCTGCCACTACTCACTCTCCCCCCACTCTGTATAGAAACTGTGAATTTGGTACAGGTTTATACAGATTCTGAAATCTTTGATGTGTTGCCTTTAGGCCAAAATTTTTCTATTTAAACCTTTATCACATGCTCAGCATGTGACTGCCATGCAAATATTCTGGAACAGGGACCTTCTATTCCCAAGCCTTTATTCTGGATCTCTGTGGGGTGGTGCTTCACCTTTCACATGCAAGATCCAGAGTTTCTGCTTTTTTGACCAGTTATTCTTGCCTTCTCCTCTGTTGGTTTTGAATATTTTCTTGCTACTAAGAGAGGTAGTGTTGGAAGGTCTCAGGTTTTAGAGATTTTAGGATCTGTGGCTCCCTCCTGGCTGCCTTGGGGTACTGAGCTCCGGCTGTGAGTGGAGGCATGTTCCTGATGCCTGGGACTGTGTGACTGGGGAAGCCAGAGCCGCAGGCTGACCCTGTGGCTTCTGATTCACACTGCTGGGACCAGGGTCAAGCTCCCAAGGGAATGTGCTGCTGTATCTTCATGCAGGCTCTGGTATTATCATACCTTCACAGCAGTGACTTGTTTTTGTGTTTGTTCCCAGCTGGTGAGGATAGCCAAGGTGCTGGGGACAGAAGATCTGTATGACTACATCGACAAATACAACATTGAGCTGGATCCACGTTTCAATGACATCTTGGGCAGGTGAGCCAAGGTCTGGAGTCTTTTTGGTAGACCCAGACAGTTACAGCTTTGTCAACAGACCTTGAAATGAACAAAAATTTGTGGGAGAAATCAGAGCCAGGATTCTGGAGAACTGTCATTTGGTGCCTTTGGTCCCTTTTGCTAGTGCTTCCCATAGTCCTTTATATGGAAATGGACCTGAGGAAAGATTTTTAAATGTCATCCAGGCAATAAAGGAACTACTGGAGCAGAAAGCATGAAGGGCAAATGCTCTCTTCAGTCTGGAGGGGAAAAAAACAAAACAGTGGTTCTCAGTATTACAGTGCAGAAAGTCAGGTGCTGCTAAAGATGGCATTTATATGTTGTTTTCCCCTCACAGTGGTACTAAAATTAAAGGAACTCATGCTGGGTGCGTAAGAGAAACGCAGAGCCTGCAATTGTAGGCCTGTAATCCATTCTGAACATTAGTTTTGCTGCTGTCTAGGGTCGTGGCAGGGCCATGCAGGGGCTGTGGTGGCCGAGGTGGCTGTGCTGGGGCTGTGACTGCTGTTGCCACCGCGTGGAGACACAGTGACACTGTTCCATGTTCCGGAAGGTCTCGGTCCCACGGCTGCCGCGCAGAGCAGCGGCCTCCCTCGGGGCTGGACATCTGTCGCGGTTCTTGCTCCTTAAAGAAGTGAGTTTTGGCATCGCTGTCCCCTGCCTGGCCTGATTTGGGTCTGTTTTCCTGCAGACACTCCCGTAAGCGATGGGAGCGCTTTGTCCACAGTGAGAACCAACATCTGGTGAGTCCAGAAGCTCTGGATTTCTTAGACAAGCTGCTGCGATATGATCACCAGTCACGACTCACAGCAAGAGAAGCCATGGAACACCCCTACTTCTGTAAGTATCAGCTGCTGTCCTGAGAGTTCTGTCTCTGGGAAATCTCTTTTCCCATGGGTTGTGCAGATGGGGGAACTGAGAATGGCAACAATGATAAGTCTGGTCTCTGCAAATAGTTGTGCTGGAGCTGAGGCTGCTGGTCTCTGTGTGCCACCTCCACCAGCCAGGGAATCAGTGTTGGATGCCTGTGTTGGGCCCATGAATCAGTAGGTGATATCAAGGGAAGTCACCTAAACAGTGTGATTTGGGGTTGCTTTCTGCAGGTGTGCATGGATTCCTGTGTTTGAATAAACCCAGAGAATTCTGCTTTGTTGATAAACAGGCGTTTTAACTCCTTCTGTTGCTAATTTGCTTAGCTACTGCTATATTCAGGTCTTGATTTTGCAAGCAAAAACGTAACTTTAACTATTAAATGCTTTTAAATGGTTTCTGTTTTTCACAGATATTAATATTTAGGGGTTTGAAGCAGCTGCAACAATGCATAATGTCAATATTTGCTCAGGTTGTTTGGTTTTGGGGTTTTTTTTGCTGCTGCTGCTGCTGCTGCTGAAGGGACCCCTGTAATTAACAAACAGTTGATCTGTGTTACACCTGTTGGAAAAATCCCAGGGAAATGTTTTGCAAGTATGAACATTAGTGAAGGCAGTAGCTTGGAATGTGAGAGTTGGACTGACAGTTCATTTACTTGAGTCCACAAAAAGATACAGGTTGTGCTGAGCTCAGCATGAGGAAAGGCAAAGTTTGGAATTCCCTTGTCTGACATAGAAGGCCTGGGAGGCAGGACGGGGTCATCCCTGTCCAGGTGAGAGCATTATTTACATGCAGCTGACAATAAAGAGTTAGTAAGTTGTGATCAGGTCATGGAAGACAAGTTCTAGTGACACTCCTGTCAGCTCACAGAGATGTGAGATGTGTATAGAGACACGACACATGATTGTAGTTTGTGATAATCTTTCTGCTTGCTACACCCATATTCTGGGTTTGGCTTTCTGCAATTACGCAGTTGCTTAGCACAGAAGGGTCAACTTTGCCATAATGTCCTCCAGCTTTTTCTGTCAGACAGTCCTGCTGAACCCCAAATCACATCATTTAGCTGACTTCCCCCAATATCACATGACCATGGTACTTTCTTGAGTGCTTCCCACTGGAATTGGTAGAAATGTTTGTGTTTCAGTAGATGATGGTTGATGTTATTTGACACAGGCAGAGTGCCAGCCCTGGCTGAGCACAGAGGCCACGGGCAGTCTGTGTGCCTCAGCAGCTCTCTGGCAACACAGCACTTACTGGTAGTGTGCTCTTCCTAGATCCCATTGTGAAAGACCAGGCTCGGATGGGCTCGTCCAACATGGCGGCTGGCAGCACTCCTGTCAGCAGTGCGAGCATGATGTCAGGTCAGTTCTGTCAGGTCTTCCTGGTGCTTGGTGAGATAAAGCATTTGTACCTGTGGGGTGGGTGGGAGGATCCAGGAGGGAGAGTTCAGCAGGCGGGGCAGTGTTGGATTATCTCGCAGAACTGGGGACAAGGGCAAGGAGAGCTGCAGAGTGGGTGGGAGAGTCTGATAAGTAAGGCCTTGGGCAGCCTGACCTGTTTTTCTGGTCTCATTTTAAGAAGTTCTTCGCAGTTGATTTTCTGGCAGCAGCTTGAAGGACAGTCCACTGGCACAGGCTGCCCAAAGAAGTTGTGGCTGTCTGATCCCTGGAATTGTTTAAGGGCCTGGTTGGACAGCGTTTGGGGCAACCTTGTCTAGTGGAAGGTGTCCCTGCCCATGGTAGGGGATTTGGAACAAGAGGAGCTTTAAGGTCCTTTCCAGCCCAAACCATTCTGTGATCCTGCCACATCTCTGCTCATCAGTGACATTCGAGTGTGTGCAAATCTGTGCCCTTCCCAGAGCTGCAGAGAACAGTGACAGAATCGTAATCTCAGCTTATTTTGGCAGCTCTGAAAACATAACTGACCCACAAAGCCCCCACTTGACTTCAGAAGCTGTCCTGGATAGCAGTGCGCTGTTTTCACTCTAATTCCTGCTTACCTGTCTCTCTTCCAGGGATTTCTTCAGTGCCAACACCTTCACCCCTTGGACCTCTAGCAGGCTCACCCGTCATCTCTGCCACCACCACCCTGGGGATGCCGGTTCCAGCTGCTGCGGGCGCCCAGCAGTAGTGACGGGCTCTGTCTCCTGCTGCCTGAGCTGAGTCAGGTGGGGAAGAGGTTTCCCCCTCCACCTCTCCTCAGGACGCAGCTCGTGCCTGGCAGGGGAAGGGAGGGGATGAACGCTTTGGAGACACCGTGTCTGAACTGTTGCTTGTGGATTTATAGTAGTTCAGTCATTATATACAAAATTATTATAGGCTGATTTTTCTTTTTTTACTTGAACTTTTCGTAACTCAGGGGATTCCCTGAAAATACCTACAGATGGAATACTTCTTGGACAGTTTTTCTTCCCCCCCCCACCCCTCCCAAAAAAAAAAAAACACAACAAAACAACTCTTCATGTAATAACAAAGATGAATCAACAGCATTTCCAAGCTCTTGCATCCTGCTGGAAATCTCTTCTCTTCATGTTCCCTCCATTATTCCTCCACGAGCCTACACCCTGGGGAACGGTGCTGTTCTCCAGAGACTACCAAACCAAGTCTTCATGAGGCAGGGGAGGGGATTCTTAAAGTACCACTCACTTGAACCCCATGTCCTGCATATGTCCCGGACAGGGTACACTGAGGAGACAATTCCAGTAGGGAGAGGTGGGATAAGCTTAAAAGGAGTAAGTGCAGATAGTGTCCAAAACACTAATTGGATTGGATAATGTCTCCTTAGGAGTCAACCAGAATGCCAACTCACCCCTTGCATGTAATTTTAGTCTTAAAAATGAAGTTACTGATCCAGTTGGAGTCCTTGGCACCCCCTGAGACAGGTGCTCCTGTAGAGTAAGCCCTGCTCTGATCAGCCCCTTTCTCATGGAGGGTTCTTCCAGCCGTTGCTTGGCTTGGATATCTGGAATTAGTTTGTTATTTGGGTATATTGTTTTTAAATTGTTTCTATAGGTTTCGAGCTGGTGGCTACTTAAAGCTGGAAAAATCAGACTGCGCCAAGTCCGATCCCACATCTTCACCCACCATCCCCTCCCTCACGTGCCATGTGGTGAGAATACCAGTTACCTCACAGTCTTGTAAATATGCACTGAGAGGAAGGAGCGAGGAGACGTTAACTTAAACTGAAATGGTAGATCAGTAATTGTGGACAAATATTATCATTGACAACGGAAAAGCACCCTTGTTACAGCCCTGCTACCCCTTGCTGTGTATATATACTTTGTCCTTCATATGTGAAAGATCCAGTGTTGGAATTCTTTGGTGTAAATAAACATTTGGTTTTATTTATCGAGGTTAGATTTAAGTTCCCTGTGTAGAGGCCTCCCTGGGGTGGTCATACACTGACACAGGAGTGGTGACAGCCACGTGTGCCCTGGGCAGGCCATGTCCCTGTCACGCCCATGGGGAGCAGTGCAGAGAAGCCTTACACAGGTGTCACAAGCCAAAGTATCTCCTGGGAGAAGGATCTTTTGCCATAATAAAAAACCCTCTTCTTCTATCTCAGCCATGATGGTGGGGAACTGAGATGATGAACCCATTATTGGGTGTTTGTGCCTGTTGCCACTCACTGGATTTCTGTGAGTTGTTTTCAGTCACCTAATGCGAGAGTGGCTCAGCTGGTGTGGCTGCAGGCACAGTGGCACCTGTCCCTCTCAGTGACCTCTCGTCCCAAAGCCAATGCAGCAGTTGTTCCCTTGGACATTGAGTGATCTTCACATTCCTCAGTGGGTGCTGACACCTTGGCCTGCGGCTCCTGCTTGTCCCAGGCACCCATCCCTCGTCTGTTCTTTGGGGAGGATGGACATGTGCTTCCACGTTCCTTAGTTAATTTTAGGATGGAGCATGTGGGCTGGATTAAACTGATTTGTGGGACATGGAGCACTGCCCCTTTTTGTGAGGATTGCTGGCAGGGAGATGAGGTTTTTCACATGCACCAGGGTAGCTTTCTCCTCCATGCCTTCATCCAGTGGAAATCCATTGTACTTAATCTTTTATATCCTAAAGTGATGTGAAAGTTGGACTGTGTTGACTGTTACCTCAATGTGCTGTAACGTAAAAGCACCCAGTATGACAAAATACAGCTTGTTTGCACTGGTTCTGAGCTATGCAGGACATTTTACCCAGTTCTTTCGTTATTCCAAGCGAGGGAGGTTAAGACGTGTCAAAGAGGAAACTGGGAGTGGTGGATGGTCCCAGTGCCTGTCAGCCCTTGCACAAGGAACCACGGAACCCTGTGCATGCAAGGAGCTTTGTGGACTTGACAATCCCATACAGGAAGCCCCGGGCGCTTGTTCTCCCGCCGCTGTGTCTCAGCATTGATAGGGGAGTTTGGAGGTTTTACGGGGCTTTTTTTTTTTATGTGGTGGCAGCGGCCGCTGTGTGCAGCACCGCTGTTGGTGTGTTATCCGCCCCCGACAGCGCTGGGAATAACCCGTGCCGCGGACATCGGGAAGGGTTGGGGGGGTTTGGTTTTTGGTTTGTTTTAAACAGCCCGTGACGCGCCCCCAGGGAGGACAAGTGCAGGCTGCGCGCTCCCGCTCGCGCATGCGCAGCTNGGGTCCCGGGGATCCCGGGGCCGAGCGAAGGGTTCGGCCCATCCCGCGGCTGTGCGGCCGCCGCGGGCTCGCGTGGGTAGGAAGCAGCCGGGCGCGGTTGGTGCTTCCTGACCCGAGCCGGGCCCGAGGGCGCTCCCCGGCAGTGACCGAGGGCTGTGCGGCAGCGCGGGGTCTGGCCCGAGCTGGCGAGGCCGTGTGTCGGTGCCCGGTGCCTGCAGCGCTGCAGAAGCACCGACGGACCCATCTGGGTTTTAGATGGCCCTCACCTTGGGTTTGTGTCTCTTCTTCCAAGTGTGAACCTGCGAGTTGGGGTCTTGTGGTTTCATAAAACATGTTTGCTAATGCACTGGGTTTGGTAATACTCGCAGCTGTTATCCCCTGTATGTTCGAAAAGTGTGAATATTGCGGTCTTTATCAGTAAGTTTGAGAGGAGGAGCCCGCAAGATGTGCTCCGACCTTCCCACTACTCCTTAAGTTCTTTGTGTGTGAACAGGAGTTTTCTCTCCCGTAGGCTTTGTCTCCTTCCCGAGGCATCGGAATGTGACAGCCCAGTGTGTGCCTGTGGCAGGGGATCAGGAACAGCTGGGGGTAGGGAACTGGCTGGGAGTAGGGAACCGGCTGAGCAGAGCTGGCTTCTGTTGTGCAAATAACTCTACTTGCAAAAGGGGCGGGAAAGGAAATAAAAGAAACTGTAGTCACTGTGTGAACGATAGGAGATTCAATGTTACCAGGAACTTGGAATTCGGAGGGAGGTGGAGCTCTGTCGTAGGCTGTTACAGCTTGTTTTGATCCAAGTGTTTTAAAAGGGTCTTTGAGAAGGAACAGCATCCACTGCTCGACCTACTTAGCGTCTGTGTGTGTGAGCAGCCTGCCGACCTGCCGGCTCCCTTCAGACCTCGCTGAGAGCTGCACTTCCAGCCAGGAGCTCGCAGGGACAGGGCCGGGGCAGTGGCTGAGGTGCCACGTGGGCAGAGGAACGAGCTCCCCTATCGCTGCCGGGAGGGCGCGGCCTTGGGAAACAGCTGTTTCTCCATCGAGATCCTTTTAATTCCTCCCACCCCAAATCCTATTTGGACCCATCCCTTATAGAACGAATCCTGTTTGGATCCCAAGAGTCGTTGCATCTATGGGAAAAGCCTTTAGGGAAAGGCAGTGTTTGTGGCCTCATCCTGCACTCCAGTCCCGCAGCTGCTCAGCAAAGCCTCCTTACTGGGAACTCCTCCAGTGTGGGATATCGAGTGGCTCTCGGCTGCTTCTCTCTTTCCTCACATGAGGCAGCGGTGACAAATTCCACCATGTGGTGTGAAGTAGTGTCCCTTCTCCGCTCCCTGGGAAGCGCTCTGGTGTCCTGTAAGTGTGTCTAACCTGAGCACCGTGTGCTTTGTGTGTTACCCCCTTCCCTCCCTGCCCTGAGTTCCTGTGCTCCTCAAAACAGTGGGAATTATTCCCTACTGGCTGAGCTGTGTGTGTACTGATGGCTGGCAGGTTTGTGTTTCTTGTAGGACAAGTCAATGTGTTTATGCTTCTTTAACTCTGGTATAATTATGTCCTTTCTTGTGTCTGTTGCTGTCAGTGGAAATACTCAGGCTTCTTCCTAGGACGGCTGCACCTGGGCATCGGTAGGAGCGCAGTTTTGGGAACAGTTTCCTAACCTTTCTAGAACACTTTCCTAAGTCCTGGTCTTAGGAAAGACTTAAATCTGAGCTGGCAGCTGCATCAGAGAGCAAAGAGTTGCAGGATGGCTTTGCAGGTCTGTCTTGGTCCCGTAGGGAGCCACGAGCCCTTGGGAAGGACGGGAGCTGAGGGCTCCATCTGGGCACTGGTGGTGGCTCCCATGTCAGGAGGAGCAGCATTTGCCTCCCACAGTGGGACCCCCAGGGTTAATAGGGAAGCAGTGAGAGTGCCCTTTGAGGTGCTCCCAATGCTGAGCCTGCAGAAATGGGGACACTCAGATAGAGGGGTCACCACCAGAGTCATCCCTGTCCTGACAGTGTGACGACTGTCCTGTGTCAGTCCTTGTTTATGTGTGACATCGCCGTGAGTGGCTGTTGCTAGACCCCGCTGTGTGCTGGCACTGCCTGTCAGCTCACATCTCTGTGACCTTTTGCAGACTTTGATGCTAAGAAGAAAAGAAAAGTGGCAGAGATTTACCAGGCTCTGAACAGTGACCCCATCGACGTGGCAACGCTGAGGCGGATGGCGATCAGCGAGGGCGGGCTCCTGACGGACGAGATCCGGTGCAAAGTGTGGCCAAAGCTGCTCAGTGTTAATACAGACGACCTGCCCCCTCTTCCAGGTATGGAACAGCCTGGGCTCAGCTGCTCAGGAGGAATGGCTCCATGACCTTTGTCACTAGAGGAGGGACGTGCTTTCTGACCTGCCTTTTCCCTGTGTGTGTTGTGTTCCCCACTAAGCTCATGTACAAAGACGACTCACTGCAGCACCAATACTGTGTTGTATGTAAACAGTACACGACTTCTAAAAACAACATTTGTTGTTTCCTTTAGTGATAGTCATGAAATCAGTTCCTTGTGGATGCAGTCAGTGTGGCCCTGAGCATTAGCTGACGTATGTAAGTTCACCTGCAGCAGAAAGAATCAGACTTGATTTGTTTTGCTCCCATGAAGAGGTGGCTCTGCTGAGCCCTGGTGTAGCCAAAATCCTCCCGAGGTGTCTCTACCAGGAAGCAGTTTGTTGTGTGAAGCACTTGTGGTTTTTGTTCAGAACAGGCACAGTGACAACAGCCTTCCTGGTGAAGTATCCACGTGGTTTTTAAACCTTAGCAATGCAGGAGCTCTAGGTCCTGTAACTTTTATAGTCACCCAGGACAGATTTTGTTATTGTTCCTGATTCTGTGGTCGTTTGGAAACGTGCATCCCCCCACCTCAGTCAAGAGCCAGGTGACATTAGGGCTGATGTGAGGTGACCAGAGCTGCTGGAAGACAATGTTTAACTTTACATGATCGCATAGAAGGAATTTGCTGGCTCACTGAACTTTTCTGTTTTAACTGTCTTAGCTAACCCTGGGTGAGGTTTTTCTCTGAATTTTTTGTATTTTATAAATGATTCTTTGTGGTCTCCGCAGCACTCATCTGGTGCTGCTGCTGAGTACACTTTGAATTGCACAACGAAACTGTAGAGCAGAGATGTTTCTAGGAGTGCTGTGTCAGTTTAAGCATTTTAGCATGTGCTGTTTGAAAAAATAATTGACTCGCTTGCTGTTAGTGTCAGAGTGTGTGGCAGTGAAAGTGCAGGGACAGGGCTGAGGTGTGACATGAAAAAGAGGATATACAGTGGAGTAGGGGATGTGTGCAGCTTCATGTCCACGTTCAGCAGGGATCTTCCCGGCATCCCTCACCTCACTCTCTTCCCAGTACCATTACACTACTTCATGTTAATCCTGTTCCTCTTTTTCTCAGCAGGGAAGGAGCTGCGAGAGGACAATAAGGATTATCAGCAGGTGTTACTGGATGTGCGGCGATCCCTGCGCCGCTTCCCACCAGGTGAGGGGGGATTCTGCTCTTCCCTCTGCTCTGTAGGAGCAAGAGCGATGCCATGGGGCCCCTCCTGGCTCGGACCTCCCTGGGAGGCTGCAGAAGGTGACGCTCCATTACTCCAAGGGCCTGACTTCTAGAAAACCTTTTCCTTGTGAGCTCACAGCAGCTGCTTCTTGCAGTGAAGCCCTTCTGCAGCCACCAGTTTCCTTCAGCTGCCTCTGCACAGATGGTTTTTGATGTGGCTCTTCCAACGTTCCACTTCCCCTGTCCCACTGAGCCCCCCTGCCAGCGGGCTGCTACCGGCAGACAGTTGCAGCAGAGAGAGGACGGATCCTGCATGGATCCTGCGTGGATCTTGTGCACCATGACCTGTTGAGATTAGGACAGATGGAAAGCTTGAGAAACATGCCATTTGCTTCAGTTTATTTTAGTCATGGTCTAGCTCAGGGGCAGGGGAGGCGGGTTTATCTTAGCTTAGAACAACCTCTGGTATAAAACAGTCTCAAAATCAGGTTCTTGCACCAAATTTAATAGAACTTGGAACATTTAGAAGCAAAATGGTTTTGCAGTTGTTTGGTTCTGATGAGAGGCTGGTGCCTTGTGTTATTTATAAAAAACTAAATCCAGCAGGTCTCTGTGCAGAGCAGTTGTTATTTCTGGCCAGAATCTGCTTCCCCCTTCTGCCACTTTTATTTTGTGTAAACACTTGATTCACTCTGATTCTTGCAGGCGTGGATGCTGCGTGCAGGCCTGATTCCTGAAGGCTCTGCTCCTACGGATTTTTTTGCCCTTGAATGGCAGCCTCCTGCCTATTTTTAGCCACATTAGTGAAGCAGAGGAAAAGGAGAACTTTGTCATTGCAGGATCTCCGCTGAGACTCTGTGCTTGGCCTTTGGGCGTTTTATCTGTTGACAAAGACTGCCAGAAACTGGCTGCAGCTGTGCAGGGCAGGAACAATGTTTTCCCTGTGACATCCTGTCCTTAAACACATGTTGTTAGCAGGGGACTGATAAAAAGTTGTGCCGGTGGAGGCCTCACAGTCTGATGCAGTTGGCATAGTTTCTGTGAAAATGGGTCCCACTGAATTTTTTTCTAGAACTCCTGGGAAATTAAAAATTACTAAAACGTCCTCATCAGTGCTGGATGTGCAGAACAATTCTCTCTTCACCACAGCACTGTGCAAACATCAGTAAACCCTGCTCCCGTCCTCCACAGTGGCTTCCTTGCAGATAAGGGTTCTGGGGATCTAAAGATTAAATCTCTCAGCAACTGGCCAGCTTTTCCTGGGCCTGCAGAGTTTTGGCAGACAGCATTAGGGCTTTGGATAATTTTTTCTGCTAGTTTTACCACCCTCCCCTGTGCACCATATCCCTTGGGATCTGGCAGGTTAGTAAATGCACAGGTGCTCTCCTTGCACACCACAGTTGCCCTTGCTCCCACAGCAGGCACTGGTAGGTGACACAGCTGTGCCACCTCTGCTGTTCCCACAGGGATGCCAGATGACCAGAGGGAAGGATTGCAGGAGGAGCTCATCGATATCATCCTCCACGTCCTCAAGCGCAACCCCCAGCTGCACTACTACCAGGGATACCATGACATCGTGGTCACCTTCCTCCTGGTGGTGGGGGACAGGCTGGCCACGGCACTGGTGGAGAAGCTCTCAACGCATCATCTCAGGTACTCAGTGGGAGGAGAGGAGCCAACTGCATGTCCTTAGGCTGTGGGGACACCTGTGCAGGTGGAGCCGGCCTGGAAGGGGAGCTGGGAAGGCAGAGCCTCGGGTTAGAGCTGCTGCCTGTCATCCCTGTACCCAGAGGGGTGCTGTGAGAGCAGCCTGACCACACAGTTGCACGTGGCTTTGCAGGGAGCTGTGCCCTGGGGAACGGATAATTGAAGGCTGTCAGTTAATTTGTAGCATCTCTTGGAGTTGGAAAAGCCAATGCACATGCATTATTCATGGTTGTGTGGCTGTCAGGGCCTCTCCAGGTCCTGGGGTCTGGCTCAGCACCTGCCTCCCACTTGTCCTTGCATAGCCCTGGGCAGTGTGGTGTGTACTGCCAGCGTCCTGTACCCCACATGAAGAGTCTCTCCTGTTTGTGCACTGAAAGAAGAGCAAGCTTCTGGCTGGGGAGTCTGGTTTGGAGGGATTATCTCTCCTCTCCCAGGCAGGAGTCAGATTCTGGGTGCTGGAAAGGCTTTACGGTTCTTGTGTGCACTGCAGCAAAATAAGAAGTGTCAGCTGACAGACACGTGATGGTCTGGGCCTGGGTTCTGTGTGCAGGTCAGCCCTGTGTGTCCCAAGCAAGCAGGAAGGAGGCAGTTCCAAAGAGACAGAATTCCTTGGGGCTGGGGGCCACCCTACCAGCAAGGCTGTTTATTGCATGTACTTCACCTTCTGCTGCCTCCCTGGCGGGAGAGCTCACTGACATTGTTGCTTGACAAAGCTTCTTTTAAATCTTTCCTCAGGGATTTTATGGACCCAACAATGGATAATACCAAGCACATTTTAAATTACCTGATGCCCATCATAGACCAGGTGAACCCTGAGGTGCATGACTTCATGCAGAGGTATGCAAATGTTCCCTTAGAGCCTCCTGGCTCTCCGCTGCCAGTCTCAGGTTACTGTTCACAGGGCTGTTTGCACCAGCACATCCCCAGCACCACAGTGGCTTCCTCAGGGAGTCAACAGCTGTCCCACAGCTGATGGTGACACCCCAAAGCCATGTGGCACTCATATCTGAGCAGGTTCAAACCTGTGCTGCCTGTCTGGAGGGATTTTACATGGTGCCATCTTCAGCCCAACTGTCTGCAGTCTGTATTAGAAAGGCTGGGGATTTGGGGACAGTGTTGTACAAAATGCTACAACTGCTTCACGTGACCACTTGTGTGGCTGCTGGGACCTTGCTATAGTTTGTTGTTAGTTCTGGGGATAATTCCCAGGTTTTGCATTAGGGACACACAAGTGTGCCTGGGCAGATCAAAGCAGAAGCGGGAAGGTGAATGGGAAGAGTCAGAGGTGCAGTTCCTGCTCTGGGAGGGTTCAGTGCTCCACTGACAGCCAGCTCTATTACCCCAGGCATGGCTGTGCAGCACAGGGGTGGCTTGGGAGCATTTCATCCCTGTTTCCAGGCTGATCTAATGGCTCTTCCTCTCTGTAGTGCGGAGGTGGGAACCATCTTTGCTCTCAGCTGGCTGATCACCTGGTTTGGCCACGTTTTGTCTGACTTCCGGCACGTTGTGCGATTATATGACTTCTTCCTGGCTTGCCACCCGCTGATGCCCATTTATTTTGCGGCTGTGGTAGGTATTGATGGAGTGGTCAGGGATTAACTGTGCTGTTCTGAAGTAGTAGGAGTTTGGGGCTGCAGAAGGAGGCTGGCAGACTTGGTGCTGGTGCTGTCCCCAGCTGCAGCCCAATCTGCAGAGCCCCCCAAGGTCAGTGATGTCCTTGGTGATGGCAAAGGGCAGGTGTGACCCAGGGGAACTCAGGGCAGCCTGAGGGTGTCCAAATGTGCAGGCTGTATCGGTTCAGTGCCGTGGAGGCAGCATGGCACAGTGTTTTCGTTTCCTTTTGTGTGCTGGTCCTGCTTCTGGTCACATGCTGGGATGCCTGGCTGGCTGGGGGTGGCCGTGCACTGTGCGTCCACCTGCCCATCCTCCTATGGCAGAGGGCAAGTCTTGGCATCAAACCCTGCTGAGGTTCTGCCCACATCTCTGACGTGCCAGTAGCAGGCTCTGCTCAGCAGACAGACCTAAGTACCCTGAAAGAGGCTTTCCATGGCCTCAGAGTCTCAGAAGGGGTTTGGCATTTCTCTTCCCAGTGAATGCTTCACTGCAGTGTGTCCTCTTGAAGAAGGTCTTTCAGCTGGAAGTAAAGTGTTTTTTTCTTCTGGCTCTGAAACAAGTGACAGCATGTGCCAAGGAGTTGTCCCCACTTTCTTGTCTGTCCTCCTCTCACTCCTCTGCAGATCGTGCTGCACCGGGAGCAGGAAGTTCTGGACTGCGAGTGTGACATGGCCTCTGTCCACCACCTCCTGTCCCAGATCCCACAGGACCTTCCTTATGAGTCTCTGATCAGCAAAGCCGGGGACCTTTTTGTCCAGTTCCCACCATCCGAACTCGCCAAGGAGACAGCTCAGGCAGCTCAGGCGGAACGGTGAGTGCTGGGCAGCCCATGTGTTCCCTGCATCCCCTTGCCAGGTCTTGCCTCCCTGTGGAGATCTTCCTGACTGCAGGCCTGTCCCCGAGGTGAGCAGGGGACACTCCTTGACCTGTTCCTTCTCTTGCAGAACTGCGGCTTCCACTTTTAAGGACTTTGAGTTGGCATCAGTGCAGCAGAGACCAGACACTGTGTTGAGGCAGCGCTTCAGGGAGCGGCTCCGAGGGGAGGAGCGGCTCCGAGGGGAGGAGCGGACAAAATCCATCTTGACAAAGCCCCGGACCAACCGCTTTGTCAAGCTGGCAGTGATGGGGCTGACGGTGGCACTGGGAGCAGCTGCCCTGGCTGTGGTGAAGAGCGCACTGGAGTGGGCACCCAAGTTTGAACTGCAGATTTTCCCCTGAAGCCAGAGGAAGGGCCTTCTCTGTCACTGCATCCTTCCCCAGCGGGAAGGGCTGATGTTTGATGAAGGACGTGTCCAGGAACGACCTGCCTGAAGATTATTTTTTATTCTTACTGCGTCCAGTGACGCTTTTGGCCTTTGTGACAGAGACTGAGGGAACCAGCCCAGCAGGACGGTTCCCCACACCTTGTTCCCCTCTCCCTGTGCAAGGGTGAGCAGACAGGCACTGCCGCTGTCCCTTGAGGAACCAGAGGTATGGACAAGTTTGGCTGTTCAGGCTGTGCTCAGGTGACTGTACAGAGGGAGAGCTGTGTGTGGGCTGTGTCCAAATGATCCTGCATTCTCCACTGGGGAAAACCAGTGGGAGTGAGAGCAGATCCTTGCCTGGAGGAGAGTGTTCAACAGGGTTTGGTCTGGGTGCTTGTGTGTGTGAGGGTGTAGGGCTATTGCACTCCTGAGGAGCAGGGCAGCCCTTTGGCTCCTCATTGCTCCAGTCTGCCCCGCGATCTGCCTTCAGCTTTGCCGGTGCTCCAGCTCTTCCCTGTCCTGTAGGCTCCCTCTGAGCAGAGCCAAACCTTTCCCACACCCCTGCCAACGCAATGCTGTGAGCTTCTCTTCAGTGTGTAACACTCCCTGGCTCTTTTTGCTTTCTCATCTTTGCAGCCTGATCTGTTTGCAGGGGCTGGGAGCAGGCCTTAGGTCCCCTCAGCTCTCAGGCACTGCCGCGGCTGTGCTGGCAGTACCGTGACCATATCTGGGGTCAGTGAAATGAGACACGAGTGCAGTCACCCTGCCAAAGGTGTGTGCTGTCATGTGCCAGGTTATGCTACCGCAAGTCCTAGCGACACTGTAAACACCCATTGCAGACTTTAATAGCTGTGGAAGTGGATACTAACATGCCCAGGTGGAGAAAGGCCTTTTCCACTTTGTGAAACACTTTGCACAGGATAGAAGTTGTTGCATTAGGAAATGTGTCAAAAACTTCCCTCACGAGCTGATCAGGCTTCAGCATCGCCTCTGGAAATAACACAAGGGGTTTCCCAGAAAGGCCACCCTGACCCCTGCATAGCTCCCATCTCCTCACCAGTCCTGTTGGCAGTCCCAGCACTCCCTGCCCTCCCAAGCTAAGAAGCAAATCCTTCTAGACAACTCGGTGTCCCACTGAGACAAAGCCAATAGACACTCTATGCCTCTACCTCTCCCCCAAGCTGCTAAATCTCCCTCAAGTGCCCTTACCTGTCCCTCACGGCTCCCTCCCGCTGCCCCATCATTGCTCTGTTGTGCCCAAAGCCATCTGTGCCATGCCCAGGGGCTGCACACCTGAAAAGGAGGTGTTGGTTGAAGGGATTCTGGGATAGAGAAGAAAAGTCATGCCCTGTGAAGCTCAGCACCCCCCACTCCCACCCCTCTTCGTCCATAACTGCCCTGGGTATGTTCTGGTTTGCCCTGTGGGCCCTTGCTCATGGAAGGGCTGTGCCTTTCTGGCCAGAGGGCAGGTGGGCAGTTGTCATTCCTGACTTGTGTTCCCATGAAGCTCTGAGCAGGAGTTCTCTTTGCCTCTGCAGGTGAAATGTGGAGTGTGTGAAACTGCCCTTGTCCATGCAGGCAGCAAGACCTGTTCCCTCCTCTCCTCAATGGTGCCAGTGCCCTTGGAGAGACCCGGGGCTGCTCAGGGGCCTCCTCCCCATGTGGCTGAAGGCAGAGTCCATTCCTGGAGCCCCTTGGCACCCCCAAAGCAGCAGAGCAGGACTAGGGGCTGGGTCTCTCAGCACTTTAGAAACCGTTGGTGCAGGAGAGTGTGGCGACCTGGGGATGCTGCTGGAGGGCCCAGGACTGCTCTGTATACACCCTGAAAGAGGGGATGGCTGGAGCCCCCCCAGGAGGAGCCCCTGCAGCCCCTCCATTCCCTGGCCATGATGCACTTTAGTTCTTGCGTTGTCCCCGGGGCAGAAGGAGACCATGGCTGTGGGTGCTTCAGTTACTCTGTACAAAGACTTACACACCCCCTGTAAATGCAGATTTCTACAAACACTAAAACTGTAAAATAAACAGTTACTAAACACACTTCCTGCCCTCCCCAGGCCAGGGCTGCCAGATCCACTCTTGTGGCACCCTGTGGCCCAGAACTGGCACCTTCCCTGCGGTGGCCAGGCCAGCTCAGCGTGGCCTCACACCCAGCAGCCCCGTGGGAAGAGGAGCAGGAGCAGAGCCAGAGGGTGCGTGCGTGCCCCGGTCACTGTTCTCCATCCATCTGCCTCCCTCTGGGCCAAGGCCAGGCTTTGTGTGTGCTGCTGGCTCTCCGGGGTGTCCCCCCCATCAGCAGCGTGGGGCTGGAAATAGCCTGACCTCCCAGCCTGCCCTGTACCCCAGGCCGGGTGTCTGGCTGCAGGAGGAGATCTCGGGCATGATGCCCAGTTCCCAGGGCATGCTCCACTGAGCTGGGGTGATGCAGCCGCTTTCACCAGGCTGGAAGCGGGTTTGGCTGGATGGCTCAAGGCTGGCAGCCGTGTTAGCTATTTTTAATTCCCTGTGGCTTTTCCAGGAGCCATTTTCTCAATAGTGTTTGGAGCCCTTTGGGAGGGACTCCCTTTGGGCAGCGGGGGGGAAGGAGGAGTGGTGGCAGGAGGTATGTGGCACCTTTGGGGTAGCCAAGAGGCCACTGTCACGTGTGACTCAGAACCAGGCCAGTGGCAACGTGTGCATTTGCCTGTGTGGGCCGTGTTGGACACTGTACACCAGCCCCGTGTGGCCCTGACCTTTGGTAAGGTCAGGGGGGCAGTGGTGATGGCCAGTGAGCTCTGACCGTGGCTGCCCCATGGTCCCCCCTGCTCCCAGCAGTGTCCCTGCGCAGAGACGAATCCCGTTGCCGAGGGCTGCAGTGGCGCCACCCTGGAACATTGCTGCCCCTGTGGCACCGCCCAGGCCCCGGCGGTGCTGGGGGCTCTCCCGTGGGTGCAGCCTGCAGACTTGGGGCGTCACCGTGGCATGGGCAACCCCTGCACTTCTCCCTCCCTCGGGGACAGCCCGGTCCCCAGCAGCGCCGGGGCAGCAGGAGGGGCTGGCAGTACCCGGGGATGCTCTGGGCTCCTCTTGTTGCCGTGGCAACAGCTGCGGCGAGACTGGGGGTGGGGGTCTGGGTGTGATGCAAGTGGCGCGTGACCCCGTGGCCCCCCCATGGGTCTGGATTAGCACTCCCGGTCCCCTCCCTCTCCGGTTCCAGCCCTTATTACCCTCGGTCCCCTCTCCCTGGCTGAGCGGAGCCGGGGGCGGCGCCGGGATTGCCCACACACACACACGGGTGGGGCGAGGGGCTGCATATGCACAGGCACATACGTGCACATACGCGCACATGCTCGCACTGCTCCCAGGGACGCCCAGCCCACACTGACTGACGAGGGTGAACCTCCCCACTGTGGGAGAGCCCATAGGAACCGGGGCTCAGGGTGGGAAGTGACATGCTTGGGAGCTGGATGCTGGCCATCGGGAATCCCACATCTCCCTGGGGACCTCACATAGCCCTGGGAACCCCAAATTCCCCTGGGAGGAGTGAGGCAGCACAGAAGGAGCTGGAGCCGTGGGGAGCAGACCAACACACTTTATTCCATAATCACAACAGTCAGGATAATTGTTAGCCGAGGTTCTGCAGAGCAAGGGCCAGCCGTGTCACACGCCCGAGACGGGCCCAGATGGGGTCGTCACTGCCCCTCGGCTAAAATCCTGTTTCTCCAAGATAACAGACACAGGGACCCTTCACTAACACAACACTACAAAGGTGACCCCGAGCGCTGGCGCCCGTCCGCAGGCTGCGCCGGGGCCCCG
>VZTG01000994.1:408330-437254 GCA_013397845.1 Melanocharis versteri | reverse complement strand
CCGCGGGGCGAGGCCTCGGCCCCGGAACAGCCCCCGAGCCGCTCACTAGGGTTTGCCCCGCTCGTTGCCACGCGATGTGGGAACAACGACGCCTTCGTGGACGCGTCCCCGCCACCCATGCCAGCGGCGTCTCCCCGGGGGTCGGCCCAGGCGGGGAGGGGAGCGCCGGGCGGGGAACGCGCTGCCCACGAGGCGGACACGCGGCTCCCCGGTGCACGAGTGGGGCCACGCCCCTCCCGGCCAGGCCCCGCCCCTCCGCTGGGCGGCACCAATGGGGCGGCGGCGGCGGCGCTGTTNGCGCCCGACCCGACCGGGCACCGCGACCGACCGGGCACCGCGGGCTGTCGCCGTCCTGCGCTCTGAGCGGGAACTGCGGCCTGTCCCGACCCTGCCGGCTGCTCCGACACTGCGGCCAGCCGGGACACCGCGGTCTGCCCCGGGGCCTGCCCTCCCGCCGGCCCGGCCCGCAGCCCCGGGCGCTGCCCACGCCGTACCGGAGCCCCGCTGCGCGGGAAACACCACACAGTTCTTCACTGCGGCCTTGCACCGGGCCCGCGGGCGGCGCCTCCTCGAGCCGTTCCCGCTTGGTATAGCCGGAGGTCACGCCCGGCGCCGGTCACCCGCATGGCCGTGGCAGGGAGCACCTGCTCGGCCGCTCCCACACACCTTCGGTCTTCGCTGTCACCCCGCCGGCAGGACCGGGTGGGTGCGCATTACCACGGAACGCCCGTGGCGTCGAGCAGCTCTGCAGGGCCGGAGGCGGCTGCCCATCCCCGTTGGTCCCGTGCACCGGGGCCGCCTCTCCCCGGGCTCCCGGGGACGGCCGTTCTGCTCCCTCCCGGCCCCGGCCGTCCCGCAAGCAGCCGAGTCCCCGCCCCACGGGGCCAGTCCTGCCGGGCTGCTCGGGTGCCACAGCTGCTTCCAGACCCGGATACGCAGACCCTGCCCGGTGGATCCTGTCCCGGTGCGGTGCCGGGGCGGAGCCGGCAGGGGGCGTCCCTTCCGCCCGTTCCCGCGGGCCCCGCCCGGTCCCCGAGCCCTCCCGCTGTCGCCGTGGGGACCTGCTCGGCTCGCGGGGGATACGGGGCATCCCCAGGGACCTTAGCAAAGCGGGGTTCCCGGGGGCCATGGGGCCTGGGGGGCCTCGGATGGCAGAGGATGATGGGGATCGATGGGATGCAGAGGTGTCCCAGGAGGCACAGAGGCTGCGAAAGGGACAAAAGAGCCGGCCGGGTGGGGTTCCCCATAGACCAGCAGCAGTATCACCCCTGAAACAGCCTACTAAATCCATTCCTCCATACCGTCTCTGGCTCTAGCTGGCTGCTGGAGTACCGCTCTGCTTCCCAGAGCTGCTCCTGTGTGGAGTGGCACCAGGCACGGTGACAGATTCCTCCGTGCTGCCAGTGCAAGCAGCAGTGCCTGAGGGTAAAGTCAGGGCTGGTGCAAAGGGACATTTCCCAGCTCTGAGGAACGAGCAGGAGCTGGATTCCTCCCTGGCAGGGGACGAAGGCAGTGGTGCAGACCTGCTGTCAGTACTGCCTGGACACGGTGAGGGCAGAACTCCAGGAAATAGAAAAAACAATGGAAAATAATCTGGGAAGCTAGTTGCTCACATCACTGTGAAATGAGTCTATACAGTCGTGTTACCTTTGCTTTCCATCCTCCGTTAAAGACACTGTGTTGATCTTATAAATGTCAAACAATTCCATTCCTGAGAATGAATCCCATTTGTTCTGTGGGCATGATCTTCCCATCAGCCTGCTAGGAGGGAGAGAGCCCTGTGACGCACGGCAACCTGTGCTCAGGGGGGGGTCTGCTCATGGGATCATTCCTTCCTGGCGTGTCCCAGCTCCTGACCCCCGGGTGCGCACAGGGCTTATTTTTCATGAAAATATCACCCTGTTGGGCAGACACTCACCCAGCAGAGCAGCAGTGGTGTGGGTGTCAAGGGGGGCTGGATCTCTTGCACCAGGGTCTGGGTTTTAGCTGGAAAACAGGTATGGCTGTAGCTATGGAGGCACGAGCTGAAGGAGGAGAAAAGCCTGGAACATGTCAGGAGAGAGGAGGCTCGTGGCTGTGTGATAGATTAGTGGAACTTAAATTTTTTTCTGTTTAAAAAAATGATAAAAAAAGGGAATTAATTAGCCTCCGCAGCTGGTGGGGCTGGGGTTACTGAGGGTGGATGGGAGAAGAGTTAAAAATAGCAGGAAGGCCCAAGTGGAAAGTTTCTGTAACATCACAAGTCAGGCATTTGGTGCTTACCCGCCCTGACAGGCGGGAGCCTGTGCCAGAGCCCTCTCCACCATCCTCAGCCCTTTCCCACTGACCTCCCTGCAACTTTTCACACGACATCACCAGCCCTTCGTTTTGCTAATTAACCCTTTGCTTCCAGACACTGGACTTGCATCTTGAAAGAGCAAAATCGGCCACAAATTGCTTACCCTGGGAATGTGAGGGTGAAGAGGAGCACAGTGCTCGTGCTTGCCCTCCCTGGGTCCCTGCATGTCGCTGGCAGCGTGTGGAGCCCAGAGGAGCTGTAACCCCCCCTGTATCTGTTCCCATCTGCATTTCAGCTTCTCCTCCTTAAAAATCCTCCTGTTTCCAGGGGCCCTGGGTGGATTTCACCAGTAGGTCTGAGCCCTATGCTGGGACACTCTGGATGCACAGTTTGTCCTCTGCTGAGACGGAGATGGATGAGGCAGCTCTGAGCAAGCCCAGCTTGCCGCGCTTGTCCCCACTGCGAGAAAGCAGATGTACCTGGCTGCTCCAACGGGCTTTCTCTGCTTCTGTTTGTATTTCAGGATTGACAAGGACAGCAGCTGAATTCATTCCTCCTCCCTCTCAGAGCCTTAGGAGTTGCGTCTGGCTCTGCTGCTCTGGGAAGGCTGGCACGAGCTGAGCCTGCCATACAGAGGATGGTCTCAGGGTGGTGGGGCAGGGCTGGGGCTGGGACCGATTTTGGTGGCTGGCAGAGCAGTCAGTGACTGTGGCAGACCTTGAGGCATGAGAAAATACTGCTGGGTTGATTGGGGGTCAGGTTTGCCTCTGGTTTACACTAAACAGGAGCTGGCCACTACTCTCACCTGGTTTTAAAGTGTTTCCCTCTTCCCCTAGCTGCTTGCATGGTCCTGGGTCCCAGAACAAGCATTAGGGCTGTCCCCACTGAGAGCCAGTGCAGGACCCTGGGGACATAGAGAGGGTGGCACAGCTGACACAAGGCAGGCTTCCCTCCACCAACATTGTGCCCCCTGATGACAGGACTGCCGTGCAGGGAACAGGACACCTCTGAGCACAGACCGTCTGAGCAGTCACCCTGCCCCTGCTTCTGCTCCTCCTCATACCAAAACAGCCAAAGCACAGCAGTTTATTCCTGTTCTGTGCCTTGCCCCTCCTCACTCTCCTCTCTCTCAGGTGCATGCTTGGTACCAAGGTGGTCCTCAACATTCCCATCAAGGAGGTGTCACTCGTCTGATGCCAGCCCCTTGCCCAGTGCCTGGAGCGGCCAGGCTTGGATGAGGCGCCAAGCTGACTCCATTGCCTTCAGCCCTTCCTCCCCCCAGTCCTGCTCAGCACCTTTGGGCATTTGCTGATGTGGTTTTATGGCACAATAAAGGTGTTACAGTCATTCCCGCCCTCCCCATTGCTGTACTCTGATCATGAGGGATGTCTGGGGACCAGCCCTGGTGCCATGAGGCTCTGCCAGTATATCCCAGTGTGGGCTGGACTGGTGACCCAAGGTAGGGTCAGAACAGTGCCTGCACTGGGACAGTTTGGGACAGTGCTGCCAGTGTCCGGGATCAACAGACAGGTACAAATAAAAACAGCTTCTGCTATCGCCGGTGCC
Organism: Melanocharis versteri; assembly: GCA_013397845.1. Taxonomy (NCBI): domain Eukaryota; kingdom Metazoa; phylum Chordata; class Aves; order Passeriformes; family Melanocharitidae; genus Melanocharis; species Melanocharis versteri. The sequence goes on along the minus strand of VZTG01000994.1, from coordinate 433,410 downwards.
AGGAGAGCCCCAGCCTTGTGTTCGATCACTCCATCTTGGAGATGGAGCTGCATAGCTTGGCTCCGGGTTTCTAGGTCCTGAAAAACCACATCCTCCCCTGGGCAGGGCAGGACCGGACCGGGCTCGGCTCGCTCCTTACTTGGCAGAACCAAGCCTGGGGTGGCGAGACCACGGCCGGGAACCGAGGGGACCCTGCTCCACGCTCCAGGACCTGAGCGTGGTGGAGCCCCTGCCCGCGGCAGCGCATCCTGCAGCGTCCCGATGTAACCGCTGCTCCCCATGACCGAGGGTACGCGTCCCGGGGGAACTCGCCGTTCCCCAGCACCGCAAGCCCCGAGGGGACCCAGGGGACCGGGACAGGGCGGCTGGGCCGGGCCGAGGCCGGTGCGGGCGAGGGTGTGTCCGGCGGGGGAGGGATCGGAGCGGCGAGGGGCTCCACCTCCCGGGGCTTAAAGCCCGGGGCGGACGGCGGCGCGGGTGTCCCGGGAAAGTTGTGCCCGAGTTGCCGCCGGCTGAGAGCGGGAGCGGCTCCAGGAGCGGCAGCGGCGCGGTCGGGGGCTGCCGGGTGCGGGTGCCCTTCGGGGCGACACCCACTCCCCCGCCCACCCTCCAGCCCCCCCTGCCCTTGGTGCCGGTGATGACCCTGAACACGCAGCCCGGGAGCAAGAGCCCGCTGCGGCGGAGGGCCAGCACCCCGCTCCCGCGGCCGGGTGGCTCTGGGGCCACTGCGCGGGGTGAGCCCCGTCACCCCCAGCTTGGCTACACCGCCTCCGAGCCGGGCGGCAGGGCCCCCCGCGGCACCCGGTCCCCCGATTCCTCGGGCTCCCGAAGCCTCAGGGAGCCCCGGTACCGAGTGGTGCTGCTGGGTGACCCCGGCGTTGGGAAGACCAGCCTGGTCAACCTCTTCGCCGGCGTCCAGGAACGGGACCTGTTGGACCAGCACGGAGGTGGGTGTCTGGAGGGGGGATCTGCTGCAGGGTCACCTGCGGGGCATCCCGTGGCCCCGTGATGGGACAAACCCATGTGTGAGGCGGAGAGGAGCCCGGGACCCGGCTGTCTGGGAAGTGCGGCACTGACCGGGTTCTCCTGGTGTCCCGCAGGGGCCGCATACGAGCGCAGGCTGACCGTGGACGGCGAGGAGACCACGCTGCTGGTGCTGGACACCTGGGAGGCAGAGCAGCGGGTACGGCGGGGTGGGGTGCTGGAGTGAGCTGGGTGAGCCAGGATGTGCCCGGGGACATTGTGTGGGCACAGCTGTTGTCTTGGGGCCTCCGAGCACTTTGAAGGGCAACCTGGGGCTCCCCTGTCCATGTCTGGGGCTCGCCACCATGGAGCAGGGGATACACACTGGGCAAAACTGGCTGGGGTCACATCTCTGCCCAGCTCTGTGCCCACCATCCCCGGGCGTGGGAGTCTGCCTGCCATGTTCTCGCTGGTGTGGGTTCTTATATGATAACTCGTTTCAAAATGCATGGAAATGGTTTGGGAATGGGGCTGAAGGCTCCAACTGGGGAAATCCACGAGTCGGTATTGCCAGCCAGAACATGTGCTTTAACGGAGAGAACGGTGCCCCCGAGAGCCTGGCATAGGGCATTCCTCATGCCCAGCACATGAGGTATCTCCTGGGCAGAAATACCAGTGCTGCTGTCACTGCCTCTCTCCAAACACCTCCCTCCTTCCCTTCATGCCAGGGCCCTGCATTCCCGTAGGTGCCACCAGGCAGAGAGTCCCCGGGAGTGGGGAGGGACTCAGTGTCCAAGCTGTGGACAGGGATGCAGCACCCACATGGACTGAGGCTGTGTTTGGCACATACGTGCACTGCCCAGAGATGCCCCAGCACTGCAACGCCCTGACAATAGCCCCTTTTTTTCCACTATGGCTTATTCCCACCCGGCCCAGCGGTGCCTGGATCATGCAGGGTGCAGCACCCACCACACTGTCCCAGGGCATTCAGCCTCACCTCCCCACATTAAGCGGAGCCCACAGCCCCAGTTTGTGGTTGATAGAGAGGAAATCTCCCAAACACTCCCCTGAAAATCTTCCAATCTGCATTGAATTAATAGGATCACACATCTGTTCCCCACAGTGTGGGGGCTGGTGGGGTGCACTGACGTGTCCCATCAGCGCCAGGGTGCTCTGCTGTCCCCTGGAAGTGGTCATGGCCACGGATTGGTGACATCTCGTTCCCCATGTGGTGACAGGATGAGGAGAGCCAGCGTCGCAGCCACTGCCTGCAGGTGGGGAACGCCTACATCATTGTTTACTCTGTCACTGACCGGGACAGCTTCGAGAGCGCCTCAGAGCTGCGCATCCAACTGCGCCGCGCGCGCCAGGCTGAGGACATCCCCATCATCCTGGTGGGGAACAAAACCGACCTGGTGCGGTGCCGTGAGGTGTCCGAAGAAGGTGAGTAGGGGGTGAAGGTTCTGGCTGGTGGGGACCCCCTGAGGGGGCTCCATGCCCAGCTGCTTGTCCCACATCTGTCCCTTTGTCCCTGGACATGCAACTGCTGTTGTGCATGCGGCAGTGCCCGTCCCACAGCACTCGGAGTGCCAGCAGGGCCACGACCCCTCCCTGCCCTTCCCTTGCAGAGGGCCAGGCCTGTGCTGCCGTCTTCGACTGCAAGTTCATTGAGACGTCGGCGGCTCTGCAGCACAACGTGGCCGAGCTCTTCGAGGGGGTGGTGCGGCAGATCCGCCTGCGCCAAGGGGGCAAAAAGTCCCACCTGCACCCCACGCCCGGCCAGAAGCACAAGGAGAGCCTCACCAGCAGAGCGCGGCACTTCCTCGACAGGCTGGTGGCCAGGAACAGCAGCAAAGTGGCCCTCAAAGTCCGCTCCAAGTCCTGCCATGACCTGTCTGTGCTCTGAGAGCCACAGCCCCGTCCCTCCACACACGCCAGCTGGGACTCTGCTCTCTGCCAGCAGCGTGGCCAGTGGCTCTGTGGAGAGCTCAGACAGGGCTGGAGTGATGGTGAGGATGATGAGCTGTTTTCACTGGGGCTGAAGGACGTGAAGGTGCTCTGGATCTGGCCACTCCCCTCCAGGAGAGCGGATAAGTGGGACCAGGTCCATGGAGCGGAGGACGGGACGGGTACCTGCACTTGGGGTGGTGAGATTTTGGATCACAGCTGCTCCTGCAGAGCCGGAGGTGAGGGGTGGCTGTGCCCCAGAGCAGGGCTGGAGGCTACCAGGAGTGTGGCAGGTCCCGCTCGCAGTGCTGTCCTTTGCAGGGCAGCAGGGACTGGCAAGGGCACCGCGGCAGTGTCCACCTCGGACAGCCTGGAGTCTGGCTGGGAAGAGCGGGCAGGGGAACACCAGCGACATCACCTGGCACCCTGACCCTGCTGTGCCAGGGCTTTGTGCCATGTCTCACTGGCACCAGTGTTTCTGTGCTCTCTCTGTACTGGTGTGATGGGGAAACCCTTGATCTGCAGAATAAACCGCATCAGGGAGGTGCTGTTCTCTGCCACATCCCAGAACCACATGGTCAGATTGAAGCTCCATGCCTGCAGCCAGGGCTGAGGATCTGCTTCCTGCTCTAGCTGGGCCTTGGCTGGCTCCTTCTCCATTAGCTGCAATATCTTGGGGCAGGCAGGGCCTCTGTCCAGGGCTTCCTTTGGCCACCCTTAGTGGAGGTCCCAGTTCCTCACCCAGCGGTCCAGCATCATCCCCTATGAAGCCCCCTGCACCTCCCAGCTATGGAAAAGCCTCTGGAAGGGCTGAGCTCTGCTGAGCTGCAGGTTCCAAGCCCCTGAGCACCATGGGAGCCACAGCCTGGGCAGGGAGCCGGGCGTTTGGTGGCTCCTAGTGCCCCAGGAAGGGGCAGAGAGCGGGAGCAGAGCGGAACGGCACAGCCAGGAAGGGACGTGCTTGGCTGCAGCAAGCAGGGAGTGACCCTGGGCACCCAGGGAGGCCATGCTGGAGCCATGTGGGCTTTGCCTGTTGTTTTTAGGCTCTGCTGCCATCCAGCAGCTGGGATGCCATGGGGGAACCTGCTCAGCACCCCGGGCCTGATGCCAGGGAGGATCAGCGGTGCCCTCCTACCCGGGTCGGGAGTTTCCGCTTGCTCTGTGGTCAGACTGTGGGGAACCACTGGCTGTGGCTGGCACAAATGGCACACTGGGATGGGGCAGCCCCCTGTCCCTATGGGAAACTAGTCTTTCCAGAGGTGCAAATCCCAAGCCTTGTCCTCAGAAATGGGGAGGTGGGTGCTCAGATTTTTTTCCATGCTGCTTAGTGCCCATGGCATTGCTGCTCCATCCTTGCTGCTGCTTTGCTCCTACTGCTCTGCCCTGGAGCTCCCAGCTCGCCGATTCCCGGTGCTGCTGGAGGCGATGCTGTGGTTCACACAGCGTCAGCCATGCCGGGGTTAGGGGCTGCACCCGAGGGACAGGGGCTCCTTGCTGCTGCCGGTCCCTCCCGCAGCTGCAGCTGGTGTTTCCCTGTGGCAGGAGACGGGGGAGGGGGGCCAAGGGATGGAAAGTTGGCAGTCAGCAGAGAGGGGAGTGGAAAGAATGAGCTCAAACCCAGAAAAATGCGGCCGTGCTGGAGGATGGGAGGAGTGGGAGGAGAGGCCAAGGGGGGCCACGGTGAGGCGCTGGGAAACGGAGAGACGGTGGAAGGAGGAGGGAGGGTGGAAGCAGGAGGAGCTGGCAAGGGGCCCGGGACTGCCTGTCGCCCCCATCTGGGCCCACTCCTGGGGATGGCGGTGCCAGGTCTCGGTGTTACCAGCTGCTCCAGCGAGCGCTCTCGGGGCTATCCCAGTGCCATCTGCCCCTGCCTGGCCGCTGGCTGCAGTGCTATCTGTCCCTGGGTGGCCGTCGGTCCCAACGCCATCCATCCCTGGGTGGCCACCAGCCCGAGTACAGTCTCCCCTAGTCCCACGGGCTCCCTGGTGCCATCAGCCCCGGTGCCCACCACCCTGCTCCCACCTCCACGGGACCCCGCTGGCTCCTCGCTGGCGCTTGGCCACCCTGGGACAGCAGCCCCGGACTCCCCCACCTCACTCTGCACAGCGACCCTGCCCTTTGTGAGGATTCCCAAGCCAGGCTGGGATTTAGAAGGGGGCAGTGACGGGGTCAGGAGCTGTGCTGTGCCAGGCTGGGCCATGGCAGGCGGCAGGGTGGGATGCAGGGGGGTGTGCGGGCACGCTGCCTGCTGCTGCCCATCCTTCTCCGCTCTGGGAACAGCGGTCACGGGGAGAGGGCAGCATCCCGGGCAGGAGGCCAACCCCGCGGAGAGGGGCTCCCAGGAGGCCTTCCCATCTGCCCTCCGCCTGAAACGCGGAACTATGAATCACCCCGCTCCTGAAATAGATTCCTTTTATTTAAAATACAAAATTTAAACGACATTTCAAAAAAAAATGAGACTTGCCTTTTAATCCCTGCTGTGCTCCCATCTCCTGCCCATGGCTCAGATCTAAACTGGGGGCAGCACCATTTCACTGTGCTCGAATCTTCACTAATTTTTGCTCCTCAGCAGATTTTCATCCCGGCGAGGAGGAGGAGAAGGCCTGGTGGCACAGCCGGGCTGCCAGTGGCTGGGAGTATTTGCGAGGAAAACATACATTTCGGCCAATTTTCCAGCAGAGCCCTGGTCCCAGTCCAGTGCGTGGGGAGAATTTGCTGGCGTTTATAAGGCATTTTTACAGAGGGGCTGTTGGCCGTGACCACGGGTGCGCTGGGGGCAGCCAGGGGGATTCCCAAGAACAGGGCTGGAGGTTCTGGGAAAACGGTGAAGGGCAGGAAAACCCAGGAGAGCCCGCGAGCCCCCGACCCAACTCGCTCGGGTGGATGGCACCGGGAGCTGCCCCCTCCCCGCCCGTGCTCCGGGGGGAGCTGCGGGAAACCGGGACCCCTGCGCGTAGGGACCTCCTCGGGCTCTGCTCTCCCTGCCCTTCACACAGCGGGGGCTGAGCACGGAGGGTCGCGGCCCGGGGGTCGCGGGGAGGCGGCGCCGGGCTCTGCCCTTCTCCTGGCAACGGGGCCGCCGGGGCGGCGCCGGCTTCAGCGCCGCTACGCGTGACGCACTTCCGGCCGGTAAGGGGACGTGTCGGTGCGGACCGCGGGGGGAGCAGCCGCCATGGAGGAGCCCGCGGCGCACAACGGCAGCGCCGCCGGGGCCGCGCCCGGGGCCGGGACCCCCGCTCGCCCGCCCGCCACCCCCGAGGGCATGGCGCTGGCCTACGGCAGCCTCGTCCTCATGGCGCTGCTGCCCATCTTCTTCGGGGCGCTGCGCTCCGTCAGCTGCGCCAAGAGCAAGGTACCCCCGCGGCTCGGGGCAGCCGGGCCGATAGGCCTCGCCCCTCCCCAAGGGTCCCCCTCGGGCGCCCCGCTCCACGAGCGGACCGGCAGCTGCATGTCCCCCGCCCCGGCCCTGGGCCTGGAGGTGCAGTGGGCCCCGGGGACAGAGTTGGCTTCCCCCGGGGCTTCTCCAGCCACGTCCTCACCGCCCCGATAAATTCAAGTGCTGCAAAACACAACCGTCCCATGTCCCTCCTCAAGAGGAGCTGTGCTGGGGGGACTCGTGTGTGGCTTTGCCCCGCGGCACTGCGGCTGGTCCGGGGTGCTGTCTGCCTGCACACCCTCTTCTGTCCCGGTACCCTTCCCGCTCTTTGCATTTCACAGCAGGGACTTAAATCCCAACACTTGGGCTACTGTAGCTCAGGAGGAAGGACTGTTTTACACAGTCTGATCTATTACTATTTTTAAGATCTCCTTGTGTGCCCTTAAGCCTCATATCAGGGGCTTCAGCTGATTTTGGGGGGCTTCTGGCAGCCCAGGCAGTGGGGGGCTGTGAGCAAAGCCCAGCCATGGTTCAGGGTGGGGGGTTCTGATCTCTCACTCTGCAGGGAGTAGGAGGAATTTGGGCACCTCTGCCCTGCCAGGCACAGCATGACAACTGCCATGGCCGGGATAAGCTGCACAAGGGCTTCTGAGGTGCTCTCGATCTGTGCTGGCCGCAGGTGTTTGCTTGAGTGCGATTAGATCTCTGAGCAGCAGCCAGCTGGGCCTGGAGCGGACAGGGAGCAGGCAGAAAACAGGCAGCCCTCTGCGTCCTCTGAAAGCTGAAGGTATCCCGTGGGAAGTGGCTTGAAAGGGGCTGGTTGAGCTGGTGCAAAGATGTCTCGGAATGGATTTATAAATCTGGGGCTTTTGAGCATGAGAAGTGTCCCAAGAGCAAGGTGAGGGATGAGAAGGTGGCTGGAGAGACGCGTGGTGCACAGGGTGATCACAGATGGTGGCACAGATGGGGCTGGCTGGGCGTGAGCGGTGAGGGAGCCCAGCTCCCCTCTGGGCAGGGGAGAAAGGAACAACGCCAGCACAGGGTTTTTTTTCCTTCTCCAAGAGGAGAAAAGCAGTGAATTGTGGCTGCCCTGGGAAGGACAAGTGCAAGGTTTGTGTTTTCCATCTCAGGCTCTGCCTCTGACACAGCCTCACCTCCGGATACAGCAGGGGCCAGTGGGTGTTTTGTCCCTCTTGAAACCACTGTGGAGCCCTGCATGTTGTGTCTGTTCACCCCCTGCTCAGGTGTGAAGTCCGAGCAGGGGCTGATCCATTCCTGTCCTCTCCTTCCCTCCTCAGAACTCCTCGGAGATGCCAGAGACCATTACCAGCCGAGACGCTGCTCGCTTTCCCATTGTTGCCAGTTGCACCCTCCTGGGGCTCTACCTCTTCTTTAAAGTAAGTGAGTGGCACTGGAGCTGGGGCAGGGCATCCTCGTGCCTGGCAGGAGTTCCCATAACGGGTTGACTCTGTTTTTGGCCCTTAGTGTTGGGACAGAAGGTGTGTAAGGCTGCACAGATCGAGCTCTTTGGTGTCACCGTGCGGGCGGACGTCAGTTCTTGCCTGAATTGTCACAGCCTGGGGGAAATCAGAGCCTGTTTGTGCACAGGTTGTTTCTGGAGAGCTGCCGAAGAGCAAATAGCCCTGAGCTCTTCCTGCCTCCGTGGGCCAACCTGACAGGGCACAGGCTGGAGCCAGAGGGTGCCAGGGGCTCTGAGGGGCAAATGCTGCTGCCTCTGTGTTGTGCTCCATGCTGTGCTCCTGGAACCGTGTCAGCTGCAGGCCTGGGGGAGCCCCTGTGTGATCAGGTGAAGCCTTTTAAACGTTCAGAGCCCACAGGCAGAGTCAGATGATCTGAGTAATGGATGGGAGCTCTCAGCAGCACATGCTTTTGGTGGTGTGGAGAAGATGTCTTGGCCTCAAGCACCTTGGGCTGCCCGTGCAGGTCTGGGACGTGGCTGAGCTCCCAGAGGGATCTGGTGGGCTGCAGCACAGAGTGGTCCTGTGGGCATGGCAGCTTCCAGCTGTGCTGTTTTGGGATACCTGCAAGGTGCCAGGGTGCTCCTGGCTGGCCAGGAGGTGAGGGTTAAGGTGCAGAGTTGGGAATGATGCAGTTCAGTCCCTTCTCTGCCAATGGCTGTGTGCCATGTGCTCTCCTATTCCAGCATCTCCCTTCCAGGAGAGCACGGAGGGCCCCAGGATCCCTCCAGGCTGGTTTGTAGGGGTGTGATTCAGTAAGGGAGCCTGTGACTTGGAGGGCAGGAGTTTTAATAATGCCAGGTTTAATTAGGGCACGGGATGCTGCTGCTCCCCTGGGCCTGGGCAGCCCCTGGGAGCGGTGCCTCACTCCCTGCTCTGCGGGGGAAGCTCTGGCCTCCTTTCTGCAGCACTGGAGTTATTTTTTGACCTGAGCAGCTCACAGATGTGCAACAGCTCACGGGCCCATTGTGCTTGTTCTTTGAGCACATGGCTATTTCCAACATATTCTCCCTCAGCATGCAGGAATTTGGGTTATTCCAGCTATTCTTCTCATCTCCCTGGAGCACTGACACAGCAGCTGCCAACAGGAGCATGAGGATGGGGAGGCTGCTGTGGTAACTAACCCCTCTGTGGTTTTGTCTTGCAGATATTCTCTCAAGAGTACATCAATCTTCTGCTTTCCATGTATTTCTTCGTGCTGGGGATCCTGGCCCTGTCCCACACTATCAGGTACAGCTCAAGGATGGGTGTGACTGGGGCAGGGCTACCCAAGGCTTCAGTTCATTTCATTGGGAGGTTTTTAGTGCATCACAGCCCTGCAGCAGAGCCAGGTCTTTAGGGTATTTGCCCAGCCTTTTAGAGTGTTGTCCCTTGGTGATGGGAACCAAAGCCCTGGGGGTCCTGGGAAGCCAGCACCCCATACAGCATCACTGGGAGAGCTTGTGGAGGTGTGAGTGGATGCCATCATGGGACAGGGCCAACTCACCCTGAAGAGCTTCTGTGGCTCCGAATCGCAGAATCAGAATATCCTGAGTTGAAAGGGACCCACAGGGATCGAGTCCAACTTCTGACCCTCCACAGGACAACTCCAAAAATCTCACTGTGTTCCTGAGAGTGTTTTCCAAACAGTTCTTGAAATCTGGCAGGCTCGGGGCCATGACCACTTCCCTGGGGAGTCTGTAACAGTGCCCAGCCACTCTGGGTGAAGAACCTTTTCCTGATACCCAACTTAAACCCCTCTTGGCACAGTCTTTGCTGCCCTGCAGAGGGGAGAGCTCTTCAGCACCCTTACTGGGGTGGGTGACACAGGCAGCTGGAGCTCGTGGTAACGTCCCTGGGCTCTCATGGCGATGCGTGGCACGAGGTGTTGAAAGCTCAGGCTGTTTCAGTAACTGAAAAAGTCGAACTGGTTTCCTGTTTCCTGAGCTCTGGGGTTTTGGGGACCAGATGCTTTCCCTAGACCGGTGCTGGGCAAGGGCTTTGCTCTGCTCCTGGCTCTGCAGCAGAGCCACTCAGTGGTGGCCCAGCCAGTGCTGGCTACCCCGAGGGTTGCTGGATGGCATAGGGCATTTACTGGGGTCTGGGATGGGCCCTCCTTTCTTGTGGGTGATGCTGTATTTTCTTGCCCTGGAGTTTTTGGGGAACTGTCACATACAGCCAGATCAGATCTCTGTGCAGGATGAGTTGCTGTGGCTCCTGCCAGTCCCTGGTGGAGCAGGACTTGGTGTATTCCCATCTTGGGAGGGGGTGTGGGGCTCCTTCAAACGCAGAGGTGCTGGGCAGCACATCTTGCGGGGTTTCTGTCGAACTGCCCTTCTCTACACCTCTCGTTTCAGCCCCATGATGAACAGATTCTTCCCTGCAAATTTCCCCAACAAACAGTACCAGCTGCTCTTCACCCAGGGCTCCGGGGAGAGCAAGGAGGGTACGTTGGCTCGCCGGTCTTTCAGGGGAGCCTGAACGTTTTCTGCCTTTACTGTTCCTTTTTTTTTTTTTTCTTTTTTTTTGGTCTTATGACTCTCAGCCCATTGAAACAACCTTCTCAAAGACTCGCCTCTTGCTCCCCGCTGAGCTTCCAGAGCCAGTGTGAGCCCCGTGTGTCCCTGCAGAGCTGGGCTGGCACTCTGCCTCTGTGCTGCCTCTGGCTGGCAGGGAGACCCCAGAAACACCTCCCAGAGTGCTGTAGGGATGGAGCTATGGCTGTTGTTGAATGCACAGCCTTTGTTTAAGCCCCTTGGAAAGCTTAGGTCTGACTGGTTTGTGCTGCCTTATTTGGGCCGGATGTTTGCACTGGCAGAAGATGCTTTGATAAGTATCCTGCCCTGTAGTAGCTTTACTCTTAAGGGAGAATTTCTGGTGATACTACCAGGAGTTAACTGGCACAGGAAGAGGAAGAAGATTTGTCTCTCCCTGCCTTAGGCAGTGCCCGAATCCAGTTTCCTTATTGACAGCAGGACCACGGATGCTGTCCATGTGCAGAGTCTGGCTGAAGGAGAAGGTCTGAGCTTTCCAGGGCCCACTGCTCATTCCCAGGCGGTTTGCACGTGTGTACCATGGGTACAGTCCCCTTGTTTTGGATGTGAGCACTGAGCTCTGGGCTCCCCAGCTGTGAAATCACTCATCAGCCCTGCGCGGGAAGGGGAGCTGCCCGGCCTGCCCCAGATCTGATTTCTTTGTTTTCTTGCAGAAATAGTGAATTACGAGTTTGACACCAAGGATCTCGTGTGCCTGGCCTTGAGCAGTGTTGTGGGGGTCTGGTACCTGCTGAGAAAGGTAAGTGAGATACAGCTGGGGACTGGGCTGGATTGGACACGGACGCATTTCCGTGCAAGGTGGGGGTTCCATGTGCAACAGGACTCAGCTCTCCTTTTCCTGTCCTTCTCAGCACTGGATTGCCAACAATCTCTTCGGGCTGGCATTCTCCCTCAATGGGGTGGAGCTGCTGCACCTGAACAATGTCAGCACTGGCTGCATCTTGCTTGGGGGCCTCTTCATCTACGATGTGTTCTGGGTAAGCAGGAGCGTTCTGCAGGCCATTGGTGGAAGCATGTGCCTGGCATTCTGCCTTTCTGGAGGCACCATGCTGGCTGGACACACACTTGCAGTCAGAATTTTCACTTTCTCAGCCCGGAGGGGTGTGGCAGCATTGATGACAGAATCCACGGTGGCAGAATGTGGCTCATCAAATGTGTTTTATTCTCTCTCTCAGAGAGCCCAGGGCGGGCAGGGACCTCATCAGGGCTATTGTGGGGTACTCAGTGTGTGTCATATCTGGTCCTATATTCCCCACTATGGTCTTCCCAATGCCTGACAGCTGTTGGGTGGGCTGGAGGCTGCTCTGGGGCACACTGAGCCTGCTTGCATGAGCTGTGCCTTGGCTCTGTCATCTGCTGGTTTTGTTAGTGTCCTTCTGTTCTCTTGCACAGAGGACCAGACCCTGGAATGCGTCCAGTCCCTTTTCCTCAGCCAATGCTGCACCCTGACTTTTTCATTTTGAGGTTTTCCTTTTTTCTTGCAGTATATTTGAGCTGCTTTTGTAGAGGAGAGGGTGGAGGGGAAGGCAGGAATGCAGTTGCGTGTTCTGCTCCATGCATGGGAGAACGTTTCTCCTTGTAATGTCCATATTCCCCAGTCCTTCCTGCTGCCTCCACCTTCTGAATCACAGTTTTTCCAAATGTCTGAGAGCCTTGTATACGTTGAGGTCTGTCCAGCAGCTCTGAAGCTGCCTGTGTAATCCCTCTGTATTTATGCCTGGCTACTGTGGGTTGTTTTGTACTTGGCTGGTGCTGCCCCTGTTTCCCAGGCTCGTTAACAGTCTGGGCTTTGTGGTTTTTTAGCCTGTGGGCCACTTCCTCCCCAGCTCTCAGCTGGAGAGGACTCGGCCTTCTGCCTTAGCACACCTGGTGCCCCAGGCCCTGCTTAGTGTGCAAGTGTCTTCCCAGTGCTTTGGAGACAGTGAGTGCAGCCCTCTGCTCTCCACTTTCTGGCTGTCTCCCACCTCAGCTTCCCCATGGATCAGAGTATTGCTGGAGACTTATGGAGGGGCTGCCTTGAAGTGGAGGCGTTCTTACTGTGCCCCTCTGCAGGAGCTGGTCACTTGGATCTTGGCATGGATTTATTCACAGTGAGATCCCAGAAGGGTTTCAAGGAGGCAGGAGATCTCAGTGGGTTGATGCTATTGCCCCCCCATAGTCTTGGGGGGAAAATTGCATGTGATGCTTTTCCCTGATCCCTGTGTTGAGTCCTGTTACTCCATGGCAATGCTCAGAACTTGCTGCACCTTGTGGGAGTTAATCTGATACTTTAAGATTTCCCTTTAATCCAAGGCTCCAAGATCTTGTTCAGTCCCTTCTCTGCCAATGGCTGTGTGCTAATCAGCACCTGTTTTTTGTGCCTGCTGGACTGGAGGCTTGGAGGTGGAAAGGTGCAGAGATCAGGGTGGCTGCCCTCAATGTTTACAGTCCACCCCCCAAACACTGCCAGTATTTACAGCTGATAGGGCTGTGCAAGTAAATGACCTCAGAGCAAACTGCAGCTGATCTGACACTTGCCCCTGTCCCCGCTGGAAGCTCCCAGGCTGGGACACTCTGCTGGGAGCTCCTGCCCTCCAACTGGACTTTCCATAGAGCTGCCTGATTAAAGCTGAACTGAGGTGCAAGGCTGGGTAGTGGGCAGCAGCTCTGCCATGTGAGTGCTGTCCCCATGCTGCTCTGAGAGCAGGACGGCCATGAAGCAGCCACCTCCCCCAGCGCCATTGTATGCTTCCTCCCCCAGACAGTGGGCTTGCTTGCAGGGCTCCTGTGCCCACATTTTGGCAGGTCTTTGGCTGTTTTCTGCCGCTGAGGCCACTCCTGGCCCTGGGGTGAGACTGTAGCTGAGCGTGTGTGTGTTCTGTGCAGCTGTGGTCACCTCGGGCTCCTCTGTTCTAGGTCTTTGGCACCAACGTGATGGTGACAGTTGCCAAATCGTTCGAGGCCCCAATAAAACGTGAGTAGATCTTCCCTGTGTGCTGGGGTCTGTTCTGCTGCAAGCCCTGCCCCGTGCACCCTCCCCCTCTGGAGATGGCTTGGGCTGGGATGTGTGCAGGAACATTTCCTGCTAATGACCCATCCTCCCTGTCCTTAGCCAGCCTCAAGCCAAGGCAGGTCTCTGGAGAGGAATGGTTTGCAGACCCCTTGTCTGTCTGGGTCACTCTGCACCTTTGGAGTGTGCAATTTCACCTGCTTGTAAAAACAGTCCAAACCAAATAAACACCACAAAAAAACAAAACAAAACAAAAACACCACCAAAAAAAACCCCCAAAAAACCCAAAACCACAGAGCCCCAAAACAGCAGAAGAGGCAAACTGGTGCTGCTGTAGTTTGGGTCCTGGGACCCCTTGGTTTCTTGTCCTGGAAATGTCCCAGAAAGAAGAAGGAGGGCTACAGGGAAGGAGGGGGCCGAGGGCTGGGACAGGTCCCTTGCCGTGCTCTGGGCCCTGTTTGCCAGGTCCAGTGAGGCTGCGGTCTGCTCAGTGGGGACACTCCCCCTCACTGTGCCTCGCTCTGCTCCTCGCAGTGGTTTTTCCTCAGGACTTGCTGGAGAAGGGACTGGACGCTAACAACTTCGCCATGCTGGGACTGGGAGACATTGTCATTCCGGGTGAGGACGGAAGAGGGGGGACAGGACTGGAATCTCCTTTGAGGGGGCTGCAGGGAGCTGAGCAGATGCCTCGCTCTGCCCTTGGCGAGGCGCAGCCCCGCGCGGGTCTCCCGGTGGGTTGGGAGTGTCCCCGCCGCTCCGGGTGCTGTCCCGGTGCCGCGTGCCACGAGAGGGCACTGTCACCCCGGGCACGGCACCGGCACAGGGGCGCCGCGGGTCCTGCCCTGCCCCGCCAGCCCCTCGCTGTCCCTTCCCTGCTCCGCCAGCCCCTCGCTGTCCCTTCTCTGCCACTTCCAGCCCCTCATTGTTTCCTTCTCCCTGCAGGGATCTTCATTGCCTTGCTGCTGCGGTTTGATATCAGGTGAGCAGGCAGCAGGGAAGGGTCTCTGGCAGGTTGGATCTTGCAGCATATTTGAGCTGCTTTTGTAGAGGAAAAAAGGGAAGGGGGAGTCAGGAATGCAGTCATGTGCTCCCTTCTGGAGCTGGGCGTGGGGGCTTGGGACCAGGGGGATGTAAGGAAAAGCTCTTGGAAGAGGGGGCTGGCTCTGTGGGTATGTCCTGAGCACTGGGGGCGAGTGCTTTGAGTTCAAGCATAGGTAGGGGCTGGCAGCATAGGGACAGGGATCAGGGCAGCAGCATGTAGCAGCCCCACAGAGCCTCACCAGCTCCCTGGAACCGAGGAGTGGGGGGCACTGAGAGGAAGCAGTGACAGCGTGGGAAAGAGCCGGGGGTGCTGGCACCTGGGAAGTGCTCGCGTGGATGCAAATCGGTGCCTGGCAGTGCTGGCTGCATCCAGGTTGCCACTGACGTTGGAGGAAGCAGCTCCTCCCCACACAGGGAAGCTGCACTTAGAGCTGGGCTGCTGCAGTTGCCCCATACCGAAAGGCTCTGGGGAACAGGGTGCTCTGTGACTGCAGTGGTGTGGCCCCGCTCCCACTGCTCTTGCACAGACCCTCTGGTCTGTGCCAGCTCTTCCAGGTGTTACCACCCACATCCTGCCTGCACCTGCTGGGAATCCCAGTTCCCGCAGCCTGCCCTGTGGTGAAATAGCAACTGCTGAGAGCCAGGGACAGGCTCATCTCCACTAAGGCAATGGGACCTTCTCCCTGGGTCCCAGCCCCAATTCCTCCCTTCTCAGTTGCCATCCAGCAGCAGGATCACTTGCCTCCTTCCCTTCTCCTGCCCCTTACCTGGGTATTGCTGCTTTCAGTCCCACACTGCTCCCACAACACCAGGGGCTGCACAGGCAGAGCATCACTCCTGTGTGGTGGGAGATGGCTAAGAATACCAGGTCAATTCCATTTTGGCCACTGGCATTCCAGACCTGAGGTCACTGAGCTCTTCCTTTTCCCTACAGCCTGAAGAAGAACACGCACACGTATTTCTACACCAGCTTTGTGGCCTACATCTTTGGGCTGGGCCTCACCATATTCATCATGCACATCTTCAAGCATGCCCAGGTGAGCTCCACCCTGCTGCCTCCTGTGGATGCACATCCAAGTGGGTCAGGCCAGCTTGGCCACAAAGTTCCTGCACCCTGCCAGGAAAAAGTAGATTTATTCCGTCTCTTGGCTTTGATTTTCCAGTGCCTGCCTGTACCTTTCCCTGCCCAAAGCTCCTGTGCCTGTGCCCAGCTGGAGCAGAGTCCTGTTTGGGGCAAGGCTCCTTGTTTCCAACAACAGCCCCTCAGCCAGGGGCTCTGTGTTTTTTGGCTCTTTGCAACCAAGCTGCCCTGAACATCCACTGGCTGTGCTGCAGGGGGCTCTGGGAGCCCATACACTGTGGTCTGTACAGGGGCCCTCAGTGTGTTCATGGCCCACTTGGACCTCACAGTGAGGATTTTCACAGAATCCCAGAGTGGTTTGGGAAGGGACCTCAGAGACCATCTTGTTTCAGGTCCCTTGCCATGGGCGGAGACACCATCCACTAGACCAGGCTGCTCCAAGCCCTATCCAGCCTGGCCTTGAACACTTCCAGGGATTGAACATCCACAGCTTCTCTGGGCAGCCTGTGCCAGGATCTCACCACCCTCACAGGGAAGAATTTCCTCCTAATATCTAATTGAGCTTCATGCTGCTGCAGCTCTAACTTAGCTCTTGAAGCTGCTTCTTGGGGTGTTAACCCTCTGTGCAGCCGTGTGACAGATACCGTGGGTGCAGAGGGGACAAGGCCATGAGCTTGCCTTGCACTCCTCCCGAGGGGTGATTTGTGGTTTGGTTTAACAGTTGTTTTTCTTCCCTACAGCCTGCGCTGCTCTACCTGGTCCCCGCCTGCATTGGATTCCCGCTTCTCGTGGCCTTGGCAAAGGGAGAAGTAACCGAAATGTTCAGGTGAGCCTCAGCTGGCGATGGGAGCTGTTTTGCCGGCGGCGCTGGAGCACATGAAGCGTGCAGATGTTCCCACGCCTGGGCACAGCTGGAGGGACGGGTTCATCTGGGCATGCTCTGGGTGTGCGCCGGCACGTGCGTGGGTGGAGGGAGCGGGTCTGTGTTTGTCTAATATCTGCCTGGCTCCAGCCACCTCCCGGGAGCTGGGTGGGAGCTGTGGTGTGGTACCAGCAGGGAGCACCTGGTATTTACGCCCCAGTGACAGACTCTTCCCATGCGCTGGCAGGCAGGGGAGGGTGGGACTGCACACCTGGTGCGGAGATACTTGGTCATTGTGTCCCAGGGCCCGTGGGTGGGGAAAAATGGAGCCAGAGCCGGCTGTGAGAGCAGCCAAGGCTGGTTCGAGCACATCCCAACCTCCCCGCTTGCAGCAGTTTCCCTGCCCCAGAGACTGTGCGTACAGAGGAAGGGGGACTGGGCTGTTGTGCTCAGCTGTTCTCTGAGCCTGTCCAGGCTGTCAGTGGGCAGCTCTGGCCTCCTGCCTGGGAGCTGTTTCTCCGTCGTGCTCGAGACTTGGTGGTGGCTCAGCACAGTAATGATGGTTGGTGCAGAGGAGGGAAGGGAACATCCTAAAGCAGGGCTGTGTACCCTCCAGCCTCCCCACTGCCCCTGCCTGGGGAGCTTTCCTGAGCTCCCAGCCTGCTCAGAGGGAAACTGGGCGCAACGGGAAGCCAGCTGTCCTCCCTCCTCCCTCTCCTCCCCTCCCCTGGGAGATGCAGGTATGCATGTTCCCAGCGGCTCTCAGCTGGGCCGTCCCCAGCCCTGCCGCACCTGCCCCTCCTTTGATGTTTGCTTCTGACAATCGCTGCTGCAGGCGCTGAGTGTCCTGGGATCGTCCTTCCTGTGCACCTGGGATCCTGCAGCCGCTTTCCCCAGTGCTGTGACTCACCAGCTGACAGCAGCAGCACCTCCTGCCAGGAAACTGGGGAGAGATGAGCTGTGAGGCCGGCCCCGCTGGGCAGCAAGGAGCGCAGGGAGCCTGGCAGCCAGGGGCTAGTGCCCCCCCAGAGCAGTAGCACAAGCTGCTCCAGCAGCAGTGTTGCCAGAGCAAGGGCAGGATGCTGGAGGGTTACAAACTTGATGTCCCCTGGGGGCCAGACCTCCCTTGAAGTGGCTCCAGTTGCAGGCAGAGGAAGTGGGATTCAGAGGGACCGATGCCTGGAGGGCAGTGGCTCCCACCGAAGGAATCCCACCAGGTGCTCCACTGTGCTGCTTTGGTGTTCTCTGATCCTCCCTGGAGCTGGCAGTTCCTGTGGTCTCTGCCTGCACATGGTGTATCACAGCAGCGAGGGTCTGCAGGCAGGGTGGGAGTGAGCAGATCTGTGCTGCAGGCCCGGGGAAGGGGTGCTGGTGGAGCAGAGGTCGGTGACATTGGGATCAGCTCCATGGCTCTCAGCCTTGCCAAACCTCCCTAGGCTAGGCAGGAAGCTCCGCTCTGCCTCCCTCAGCAGTGGGAACCCATCCTGCCCCTCACACCTGCTGTGGGCACGCTGTCCTCGAGCAGCAGGACAGGGTCTGCTGCATCTCTCTGTCACCTGCCCAGCCCCTGGGCTGCTCCACTGCCACCTCGCCACTGCCCAGGCTTGCTCTCCCTAGGTTCTGGCTGCCTGGTTCTCCTCATGCCAGTGGGAGCTGCCTCATCCCTGAGTTTCAGTGCTCACTTTTCCATGCTGCAGCCCTGTCCTGGAGTCTGCAGGCAAGGAGAGGCCAGCGGGTGCGAGCAGGTGAAGGGGGATGCCAGGCTTCCTGCACAGGGCGGTGCATTCTCGGTGCTCTCACTCCAAACCTCTTCTGCTTTTTCTCTCTCTCTCCCCCCTCCTTTCTGTCCTTGTCTTTCCCTTCCTGCTTCCTCTCTCCTGCAGCTATGAATCCTCTGCTGAAATCTTGCCTCACACACCAAGACTTACCCACTTCCCCACGGTGTCTGGCTCGCCGGCCAGCCTGGCTGATTCCATGCAGCAGAAACTGTCCTGTCCCCGCCGACGCCGGCAGCAGAGCCCTAGTGCCATGTAGCCACTGCCGCCGGGGCCCCTTGTCTGTCGCTCTGGCCAGGTAGGGGCAGGTCCTGGCTCTCCCTGGCCCAAGCTCTCCCTATTTCCAGCTGTCCTCACTCCGTGGGCAGAGGCTGGAGCTGTTGCTGCGCTGCTGTGGGCCAGCTTCTCTCCCATTCTGGGAGAAGAGACTGGGAAGGGCAAGAGGATTTGACATCCCAGCCCTTGTCCTTTCTGCCTGGAGCAGCATTCCTGTTTCCTTAGTCTGAGCCCTGGGGCTGCTGCTGGAGGGGGTTTGCAGCCAGAGGAGTGAGACCCTGGGAGGGAACACTGCTGTTGGTCTTGCTGCAGTTCCCCTGTTAACCGGCCCCGCTGGCACCAGTGCTCAGCCAAGGAAAGCCTGTGCTATCCAGGATATTCAATAGTGCTCTTGGGAACAAGGACAGACCCCCGGGCACAGAGCTGGCCCCTGGCTGGGTCCACCCTATCCTTGGAGATGTCCGGGTGGGATGCATCCCTCATCTCCCTGCCTGGGCTCTGCCCTGTGGGGCTTCCTGTGCTGGGGGCTGATGGCTGGAGCCCACCTTGTCCTCAACAGCAGCAGGACAGACCCCAAGGCCACAGGCTGGGCTGTCCCCATGTGGCACAGGGCGCTGTCCCCAGGGAGGAGCTGGCCCCACTCATGTCCCTCTTGTCCCCAGCTACGAGGAGAGCTCAACCCCCAAGGAGGCGCCAGGGGCTTCCAAAGAAGAGCCAACAGAAGCCTCCAAGAAGGAGAAGTGACTTTGCCCGTGGGCCATGCCCAGCGCTGCTGGGCTGGGGCCCTTCAAGACCCTCTGCAAGTGACAGACAACGAAACAATTGTGCAAGAGCATCGTGTTGTGTGTGTCGGAGCAGCCACCCAGGTGGGGTATCGATGTATGCCGGTTTTTAAATTTTGTATTGTGCATTTGCTTTCTCTCATATTAAACCATATTGAAGGAAGGAGTGCTGGTGTGGCCATGCCCCTGCTCAGCCGCCCAGCCGGCACCGGGATGGGCATCCAGCTCACCCGCCCTCTCCCAGTGGGGCTGGTGGCCATTGTCTGGCTGTTTCCAAGTGACCAAGTGACTGTCCCCTTCCCCCTCCCACTTCTCTGGCACTGGGCCTTCCCCCAGCCTGGCCCCTGCTCTGCGATACCCAGATTGAGGGCCACAGTCACTGACCCTTGTGTGGGTTTCAGCTGGGATCTGGCCCCAGAGAAGGATGGCTGAGCAGGGATTGGGGTGCAAGAACCCCACAGGGTGGGCATGTGCTCTGCCTCAGCTCTGCTGGGGTGCTCAGTGAGCTGAGGCTAACTCCCCATGGCCTGGGGGAGCAGGAATGGGAGGAGTAGGGGTGGGTGACCCCAAACCCAGCCCTGGAGCAGGGGGAAGACAGCATGGATTGTCCCCCTTCCTTGCAGGGTGCCAGGCACCATCCTGCACTCCTTGGGGCTGGGATGGGCAGAGAATGCTGGTGCACGCATTGGGGGCTGCAGGCAGGCACAGCTCCAGCATCCACTTTGGCTTCCACTGGGACCAGCTGCCTTGTGTCCTGCAGCACTGGCAGTGTCCTCCCTACCCCTCCTGGGGGCCCACATGTGGAGGATCCCGCATCCCTTTGGCCATGCCCACTGCCAGAATAAATAGAAAGTGTTTGCTGGCTTGGCAGCTCCTCCACAAAAGCCGTATTGAGCCATTATTCCCTGCGCCGGCTGCGAGCACTAAAAGTGGCGCCTCGCGTTCTGCCATCTAATGACCCTTCGCAGGCTCCTACAGATGTTTTCTATGACTTACAGCTCCTTTTCCAACAGCCCTGTCCGCAAAAACAAGAGGGGCCACTTTAATTCCAATTAAATACCTCCAGCTAAGCAAACAGTGTGCAGCAGGGTCTGGGTACAGCGCGGCCGCCAGGCCCAGCCCACCGAGTCACTGAGTCTAGACTCCAGATGTGATTTCACCAGCCTCCAGTGTTGCGTGGAAAAGGACTCTGGCTCTGCTGTGGGGTGCAGGACCCTACCCTGAGTCAGGACCCCACTCCCCACCCTGGTGTGTCCTTTGGTGTGGGGCTGGCACCGCATCCTGGGAGGCTCTGCATCCTCCCTGGCTTCGGGTGGTGGGAGCTGCATCCCCATGCAGCCTCCAGAGGCCCCAAGAGTGCAGGAGCAGGCTGGGGGGTGTACAGGGTACCCCCTGTGCCAGCATCACCCTCCTGCTGCCCTGCTGCCCTGCAGGGCTCCGAGCAGCTCATGCCTGCTGTAGGTGTGGTGGAAGCGTGGCCGGGAGCTTTCCCAGGGCTGCAGGGAGCGGAAGGCCTGGAAAGGGGAGAGCAGGGTCACCCCTCACCCTGCCTGGCCGATAAGCCGAGGCCGGCCAGGAGGAAGGAAGTGTGTTGGGCCCTGCAAGGAGCCGCCAGTGGAGCCGGCACTTCAGCGCTCCCCGGTTCGCTCGCCTGCTGCACCTGGGCCTGTGGCACCTCCGGTCCCGGCAGGGCCGAGGCCACACGGCTCCACTGTGTCTGGAGCGCTGCTGGGCCACCTTCCCCTCTCCGCAGGGTCCCTCCGGCTCGGTGGGGGCTGCGGAAACATGGATGTGCCGACTCCGGCAGGAAACCTCCGTCCACTTAACTGCGCCCAGCTAGGGCAGGGGCCAAAGCTGCCTGTTCTGCTGCCAGCAGATGTGGGGTTTGGGGTGATCCTCACCCACCCACTCACCCATGGCACCTCAGGGCAGTGGTGTTGATGCCTGTTGGCCAGGGGAGATCCTGGGCACACGCCCCTTGTGCCAAGCTCCCACCAGGAATTGCAGTGGGGTGGGATGGGCTGAGCTGGGGGTGCACAGGGTGCAAACACCAGGCAAGGGGAGGGTGGTTTCATGTTTGGGGAGTGCTGGTGCCTGGGGTGAGGGGGGACACACTGGGGTTGCTTGTCTCTGGAGCCCTGTGGAGCCTCCCCATCGCAGCAGGGGTGCAGCTGGCTGATGATGGGTGATGGGTGCTGCAGTTGCACCTCATGCTCTACCATACAGGGCAAGGGATGCTTTGCTATGATGGTGGGTGCTGGTGGTGAGCGCCGGGGTCCCATGTGATGATGGGTACTGGCAGTGGCGCCCGGCCGGCGGCTCCGAGCAGGGAGAGGAAGCAGCCCAAGGCAGCCCCAGCCCCGGCCGGCCGGCGAGGAGGGGCAGGAAGCTGGAATAAATCCCAGGAAGGGCTGCCTGGCTCCAGCTGGTCTGGGCTGCAGCGGATGGAAGCTGGGAACGGGAAGGGAGAAGGCGGGAGGGGAATGCGCAGGGGCTTTCTCAGGCCTCGGCCCTGCTCCAGCTGTGCCGGCGGCCCCGGCACATCTGCAACCCTGGCTCAGCACTGTCATGCGGACATGGGGGCGTGGAGGCTCTGTGCAGCCTCAGGGCTGACCTGCGGATGGCACCGAGAGAGGGGATCTGGATGGAGCCCAACCCCAGCCAGGGCAGGAGCAGCCTAAGTTTGGGGGTCCTGGTCACTGGTGGGAGCCCAGCCTGACCTGCGGTGTCCGTGCTGCTTTCCAGCCCTGCATGCCGGACTCCGGGGCTGCGTGCTGCCGGTTCTGGGGTGCCGGCTGTACCCCGTCCCCCCATCACGGCAGCACAGGCAGCCCCGCGGCCCCTCGGCGGCCTGGCGCGGCCGTGCCCTGTGTGGTCCCGGCGGGGCGGGGGCGGCCGGGGGCTTTGATGTGCTCGGCTGCCGGGCAACCCCTGCTCAGCGAAAAGCAGCCGCCCCCCGGCTGCCCCCCCGGCCGGGCTGAGCCCCGCCAGCACCATATGGCCGAGGCTGCTGTTACCGCGCCGCGCGCCCCGTTCCCAGAATTGAGATGGAAATGAAGCTCTGTGTTCTGCCGGACAACACTGCTGCGCCGGCCGGCACGCCGTGCCAGGCCGGGACCCCGCGGCCAGCTGTGGCCAAAGTAGCGTCCCGGTGCCACAGTGCCAGCCCTGAGCCCAGCACCCCATCCCCAGCACCCCAACATGCAGAGGGATGGGGTGAGGGTGTCCTGCTCTCGGGGGCATCCTACGGGCTGGGGCAACTGGGGTGGCTGTGCCAGGGCGGCTGTGCCACGTGTGCCATGACATCCACCACGGCCACGACATCCGTCCCCGTCCCCACGCCGCCCGGGGTGGCCGGTGGCAGGGGCGCAGGGTCCGGCTCGTCCTGGCATTGTTGGCGGCGCAGCTGGCGGTGGCGGCGGCCGGCCGGCGGCCCTGAAAGACATTCCTGTGCACAATGTCCCCGGCCTCCCGCCGCGGCCCGGCCACTGCCGCCAGATGGGGGCTAATTAGCAGCTTTGAGAGCCGCGGTGGGAACCGGGCAGCACCGGGCCCTCCGCCGAGCCCTGAATGGAGGGGGCGACCCCAGCGCCGTGCCCACCCTGGGAACCGCTACCGCACCAGGCTGGGGGACACAGGGAGGAGGGACAGAGGGAGGGACAGGGGGGACAGAGGGATCCAGCTCCCCCCAGCCAGGCTGGCAGGGTTGGAGTTCATCCATGCTCTCCAGGATTGCTGATCCCCCCAGAAGAGGAAGAAGAGGGGAGGCCTTTGGCTCCGTGAATGCCTGGGGACCTGCAGCAGGGTCTGGCCCCGCAGCCCAACCCCATAAAGGACTGGGAGAGCTGCGCTAGCACTTGGGCACACGTGTTGGTGTGCAAGGCAGGGTGTATGTGTGCATGAGCGTGCATGTGTGCACACGCGTGTGTGTGCGTGCCTGAATGTGCGTCCAGCCGTGTGTGCCTCTGCTGTGTGCGTGTACTTGTGGCTGTCCTTGGGCTCCACGGGTTTGTGTATGTGCGTGAATCCTCCTGTGCACACGTTGGGTATGTCCCGCACACATCTGCGTGTGCAAGCACGTCTGTGTCCATGCCTTTGTGTGTGCACACGCACACTCACCCTGCGTGTGTCTGTACACACACCCGCGTGTCACTGCACACGCACCCGGCAGTGTCTGAGGCTGCAGCTCTGCCTGCTCCCTCTCTTCCCACACCATTTCGTGCTGCTCGGGGTGTGCCGGGGTCTCGCTCGGGGGCCTTCCCGGGGCGCTGCCTGCCCTCCCCGCAGGTGCGGGGTAATTAGCAGTGACGCTAATTACAGCCCGGACCAAGAAACCCTTCGGGGCAAGGACCGGCTGCCTCGCACGGCGGCGGGACCTCCGCCCGTTTCCCCCGCGGCAGGATCGTGCTCGCAGCCCACTCCCCGTGCCACCCCGCACACCCAGCGCTCGACCCCTCTGCCCGCCCCTCGGGTGGACCCGAGCCTGGCGTCCCCCGCCCCGGCAGCCGCCACCGAGCAGCTCTGCGGAGGTTTGAGCCCCGGGAGTGGGGGGAAACGGGGAACACCGAACTTGGGGCGGGGGGCGCGGAGCAAGGGCTGCCCGCTGTGGGGATGCCCGTGTGCCTGTGCTACCGTGGGGCCCCGGTGCCCCCGTGTCCCCGTCAGGGTGCAGATGTCCCACGGGGGTTCCTGTGCCTCCTGTAAGGTCCCGGTGCCCCCGTATGCACGCGAGGATGCCGATGCCTCCGTGAGAGTGCCAGTGTCCCCGTGGGGGTCGCGCTGTCTCCGTGGGGGTCCCGGTGCCCCCCGTAGGGGCTGCAGGTGTGTGTCCCCCGCCCCGCCCCCGTCGCCATGGGCACCGCCCGCCAGGCGCCGCGCTGACAGCGCGCGGGGTTTTATGAATGGGTGACGTCACGACCCTGGCGTCTCACGGTCTGAGCCGCCGCGGAGGCGGGGGGGGCGCGGGGAGTGCGGGGGGGCCCGAGCGCCCGGAGCGGCACCGGGGGCCTGGAGGGGGCAAGGGGCGAGCGGGGCTGCGGGGAGCCCGACAGCGGGAGCCCGCGGGCCAAGCACCCGCGTTAATGGCGGGGCAGGGTGGGCGCTCCGCACCCCTGTAGCCTCCGCACCGCCGGTGTCCCTGCACCGCAGCCCAAGCCCGTCACGGCTNCACGTTATCGACTACATCTGGGACCTGCAGCTGGAGCTGCAGTGCGGGCCCCCGCGCCCCGCCGCCGCTGGGGACTCTCCCGAGGTGAGTGCGGACCCCACGGCACCGGCTCAGACCCGCGCTCCTGTCGGGCAGCGCCGGCGTTCCTTAGAATCTCCTTCCCGGGGATGTCTTCTTCCTCCTGCCCCCTTTCTACTCCCGTCCTCTCCGGCACCCTCCTGGCAAGTATTGACCGGCCGCTTCGTGTCCCTTTCCCGCAGGCTCCGTGCATTCCCGCTGCCGATCGGATCCTCTGCCGCTGAGACCGCTCTGAACCCACCACGGAAATCATTCCCGGGATCCCGGTCNGCGGGGTTTTATGAATGGGTGACGTCACGACCCTGGCGTCTCACGGTCTGAGCCGCCGCGGAGGCGGGGGGGGCGCGGGGAGTGCGGGGGGGCCCGAGCGCCCGGAGCGGCACCGGGGGCCTGGAGGGGGCAAGGGGCGAGCGGGGCTGCGGGGAGCCCGACAGCGGGAGCCCGCGGGCCAAGCACCCGCGTTAATGGCGGGGCAGGGTGGGCGCTCCGCACCCCTGTAGCCTCCGCACCGCCGGTGTCCCTGCACCGCAGCCCAAGCCCGTCACGGCTCTCTCTCCGCCATTGCCCCTTTAAGACGCTGCCCTTTGGGGAGCATGAATNGGCGCGGCGGGGCGCGGGCTCGCTGTCCGCCCGCAGCGTCCGTGTCCTGCCTGTCGCGCTCGCCGCCCCTCGCCATGAAGGTCGCCGCTGTCGCCTCCTCGCCGCTGCCCGCGGGCGCCGGCGGCCCGCTG
>VZTG01000994.1:381694-408240 GCA_013397845.1 Melanocharis versteri | reverse complement strand
CACGGACATCGTCCCCGGGACCCCGTCCCTGAGCACCGCGGCTCACCTGCATCCCTGGCTCCCGGCGGGGCTGCCCTGGGGGTCCCTCCGCAGCCTGGGCAGGGGGTGCTGTGGGCCGTATCCTTCCTTCTCAGATTGCTGAGAGCATTCCCCGTATTGTATATTACAATGATGCTGGAGAATATTGTTCTACAATAGCTGGAGTTTTGTTATTAAACAAGCCCTGATGACCACACGTGCCTTTTTTTCCTGCCCTTCACACCTCCCTCGCCTGGGTTTTGCGCGTGTTTAGCCCCGGGGATATGTGCCCCATCAAACGGGGGGCAGCTTGTGCAGACCTCTGTGGGCCGGGTGGGTGTGCTGGGGGATGCAGGGTCTGGGACTCTGCGGTGGTGCTGAGGAAAGGGTCTCTCACGGGCTGGTCCCAATTCCCCGTGTTCCCAGCATTGTTTCCCAGCATTGCCCCCACAGAGCCTCTCCAAGGGGCTCCTGTGGGGTCCATATCTCACTCCCTCCTTTACTCCCTGGGCTCAGACGTGGGGTGTTGGGGGTCGGACACAGGAGGAAAGATTGTTTGTGCCCCGTGTTCTGTAGTGGGATAATGCAGCAGCACTGGGATGCATCTTCCCGTGATCAGGCACCTTGATGGGATGATGGCACAGAGGGGACAGTGCTATGAGCCAGGTGTGGGGTTCTGTGCCCTGATGGGAGTGTGGTTTCCCCATCTCCCTGGGCAGTGGTGTATTTGCAACCTGGGATTCCCCTCACTCCCCTTCCCAGCTGGGCCACCTGCACCCAGCAGCTTTCCTGAGGCTCCCACGATTGTTGCTGTGTCAGGACTGGGGGATTGCAGGGGCTGGTCCCATTACAGGGCAAAGCAGATACAAGTCCTGGGGTGCTTCTCTCTGTGGTCCCGCCCCTGTGGTTCCTGCTCTTCCCGGTGCAACCCCTGCCTGTGGGGACAGACAACCTCTTGGGACAAGGAAATTGCATCAGGGGTTGTGCAACCCCGAGGGCTGGGGGTGCCCCGGGCAGCTGCCCTGACCTGAGCTTCCCGGTGACTCACAAACACCCCAAGGACCACACGGCCTGTTCCAGATCTCTTCAGACCTTCCTACAGGCCTGGCAGGGGAAAATTGGGGTCCCTGGGGGGGCTCTTGTTGCTCTAGTGGGACACTTTAGGACACTGCCCTCACCCCCCCCAGGGTCCTGCAGCCAAGGGACTTGGGGCGGGAAGGCGTTGGCCAGCCTTGGGCACAGGTGTGTGCATGCGTGAGCCTCTGCACACCCTCTGCGTGTTTGCATGTTCCCAGGCACGGTCACAGCTGCCGGTGTGTCCATGCTTGCACGTGCCCCCTCGTGCTTTCCCAGCCCCGCAGATCCCCCGGCAGGGCCGCTGCAGGGGACAGGTCACTTAGGGTATCAAGACACTGCCTTGCCTGTCCACCCCTGTCCTGGCTGTGACACAGCAGCGGGGGACACGGGGGGCTCTGGGTCTCTGTGGATGAACTTGTCCGTCATTGGATGGGTGCCCTCCATCACCCCCCAGCTCCTCTTTATCACCCCCGCTGGTGTCTCCCCCACCGGCCGCCTCCCTCCCGGTCCCGTAGCGCGGCGCGGACGGGGCGGTGGGTCCCTCTCCCGGTGCCCGCTCGCACTGCACGGCCCGGCCCGGCCTCCTCGAGTAGCCCAGAAGGTCCCGGGACAGGGAGAACCGGGACTAGGGGCTCTGCTTGGGCCGGGGGCGGCGCGGGAGGCGCTGGGGCTTTTCCCGTGCCGTATTCCCGGGTGCCATCCTTAACCTGTTCATTGCCGCCTGATGTGGAGGCTTCCAGCTGGAGCGGTGGGGAGAGGGGCGCCGTGTGTGACCATGTGTGTCCCCACGTCTCTGCCTGACCCCTGTCCAAGCCCTGTGTGCCCCACGACCGATCTCACGATGCAGCCCTGGCTGTCATCCCCTCCTCAGGGGGCGCGGGGTGGCCACGACCGGGTTCCTGGCACAGGAGGGCTGGGGAAGGGGCTGACGGAGCCAGCCCAGGCTTGGAGCGGGGCTGGCAGGGCTGAGCCGCCTGCACGTGTCGGGATGCCGGATGCGGCAGCACCAGGATGCACCGGAGAGCCCCAGGGAGCGCCCAGCCCGCGGGCACCTGCGCCCCAACCGGTCCCTCGGTGTTTTCATGGCACCTGATTCATCCCGGAAGGGATTAGGGACGGTGGAAATGGGTGACGTTGTGGTCTGACCAGGACCCGGGATGGACACTGGCGTCAGAGCTGGTCCCTGCTGTTCACTGCCACGTACAGTCCCAGGGACACGGAGGAGCTGGGACCCATGGCAGGACCTGTGGCCCCGGTGGCGTGGGGCACCGCACCCACCTGTCACGGTGAGTGCTGGTGCAGGACGGAGGCACCTTGGGATAGAGGGGCTGTGCTGGGCGTTGGGCTGGGGGTCAGGGTCAGTGCTGACCTCTGGGTCACTGCTGGGGGCTCTGGCCACCACTGCAGCCGTGGTTGGTGGCACTGGGGGTCCCACGCCAATGGGCAGCTGCTTTCAAGGGCTCCTTAAGGTGCATTATGTGAGGCTGTGGTCCCTCTGGTGAGGTTGCCTGTGGGCTCTATATGCCCCTATGGTGCTGAGGCCCTGGCCCTCCTAGAGGTACCTCTGGGTCTGCCGGGCTGGATCCGGGAGGGCAGCTGGACCCCTGTCATCCATAGCCCACGGCACTGGAGGGGCTCACCCTGGCTAGGGGACGGTCCCGGTGATGGCACGTTTGGCAGTGCAGGTGGCTCCTTCCCTGCAGCTGGGGTTTTTCAGAGGGGATGGTGCAGTTCTGCTCTCGCTCTGACTGTCCCAACCTTTCCCTCACTTCCTTGGGGGCTGCCTCCACACCCCAGACACCCTGATCCCCACTGAAATTTAGGTAACCCTACACAGAGTTCCCAGAGCCCTTCCCAAAGCGGGAACAGCTGCTGTTCCCTGATCCAAATGAGTTGAGCCCTGTTTGCCCTTGTTCAGCCCCCCTGCCCCAGGACCAGCTCATTGTGTCCCCCATTCCTCCATTGCTCCCAGGCAGAGCACAGCTGAAGCTCTTTGCGACCTTGGCCCAGCCGGGTCTCTGTGTGTCCCCACATGCTGGTCCTGTGCCCCTGTGGGGAGCCCCAGCAGGTGTCCCTAGCTCGTGTGTACCCCCAGGGCGGGGGGCTGGCAGGGGGTGGCGTGGGACCCTGCATTCCCCCGCTCCCACGATGGGCGCGAGTGCGGAACATCGAGGGATCTGGCTTCCCCTTTGAGTCATGCGTTAGGCAAGGCTGGGCTTTCGGTGGCCGGAGCACTGTGGTGTCCCCATGTGTGCTGATGTCACCCGGGGTTCCCTGTCCCCGATATAAGTCCTGGCTGTGCTGGTGCACAGGGAG
Source organism: Melanocharis versteri (assembly GCA_013397845.1). Classification (NCBI taxonomy): domain Eukaryota; kingdom Metazoa; phylum Chordata; class Aves; order Passeriformes; family Melanocharitidae; genus Melanocharis; species Melanocharis versteri. The sequence goes on along the minus strand of VZTG01000994.1, from coordinate 404,829 downwards.
GGGGTCTCTACACCAGCTGCGTGTCCCCCAGACATGTCCTCTGCTCCAGCCTCCAGGTCCCAGGACCAGCCTCGAGGTACTGCATGGCTCTGCCTCCTGCTCCTGCTGCCCATCTGTGTCCCTGCCACCATCACCAGCCCCGGCACCAATCCTGGCATCAAGGCCTGGCTGACCCGGAGGACACTGGAGTTCGGTGAGTCTGTGCTCCTGACTAGGCAGGGGTTGGGGGGACCAGTGGGGGGTGATGCCCAGACTGCTAAGGATGGGGAATGAAGGGGACCAGTGAGCACCCCCAGGAATGATGCCAAGTCTGCTGGGAATGGGGAATGGGAGGACCATCCTGGACCTGGCTGCTCACTCTCCTGACACCCCAGATACCCCAGCCCCTTCCTTGGTGTCACCCCAAATTCCCACTTTACCCCAGGCCGGCACTTTGGGCTGGAGCTGCTCCAGTCGATGCTGCAGAAGGAGCATGAGCTGAACCTGACAGGTTCCTACAACACCCCACTCCTGGGAACTCTCACCTATGCTGTGCCACGGTAAGAGCCACCTGTGTGGCCCCTGTCCCTGTCCCCATCCCTGTGTGAGCCACAGCCACGAGCACAGCTTGCCTGTGTTGTGCAGGATTCACGTCCATGAACTGCAGATGAATGAATCCACATTGGACTTTGCCGAGGACGTGGGGGTGAGGCTGAAGGTGCAGCGCGCCCAAATCCGGCTCAGCGCCGACTGGGCAGCCCAGCTGGGTGCCATGTGAGTCCTCATGGGGACAGGGACAGGGACTCAGGGTGGCTCAGTGTCACTGCTGTCCCTGTGCTCACCCACTCTGTCCCCAGCCAGGACAGCGGCTCTGTGGAGCTCCGCATGCGGGACCTGGCCGTGGCAGCGGTGTTGGGGGTGAGTGAGGATGGCAGTGGCCACCCCACAGTTTGGAGCGCTGGCTGTGACACCCACGGCACTGACCTGCACATGGAATTTCACCGTGGATACAGGTGATGCCAAGTCCCCTGCTCTGTCCTGTCCCTGGTATGCAGGGACTGCTGGTGCCCCAGCCAGGGTAGGGGGCTGGGGGAGGCTGAGTGGGTGCCATGAGGTGATCTGAGCACCCCACTCTGCCCTACAGCTGGCTCTACAACCTGCTGGCACCTCTGCTCCAGAGAACCCTGCGGCAGCAGCTGAACAAGCAGGTGGGTGCTCGGGCCCTGTGCCCTGGGGTCTCGGTGTCCCTGTCCCCCCCAGCCCAGCGAGAGGCTTGGAGAGCCTCGTCCCTGGGCTTGCTGACACCCTGCTCTGCTTCCAGCTCTGCCTCGTGCTCCACAGGGGCATTGACAGGCTGGATACTGCCCTGAAGCGCATGAAAGGTGGGTGAGGGGACCCCAGGACTGGGGATGGGCAGGGCGGTCCTGGGGGGCTGTGGACAGGACTGGTGCCCAGCAGGGTCTGCAGGGCCCCACTGTGGGGCCAGATCCTGACAGAGCCAGGCTGTGGGAGGGGGCTGGTGGTCTGACTCCTTCTGACCACCCCGCTGTCCCTGCAGTGTCCACCCAGCTGGACACCTTTGCCGCCATTGACCACTCCCTGCTGGGACCACCGGCCTTCACAGAGGAGTATGGGGACATTGTCCTCAAGGTAATGTCATCCCGGGCATCCCTGGGCCAGATTTGGGGACAGGGGAGCCTAGCTGATCCTCACATCCATCTGTGTGTCTGTGCAGGGAGAGATCTTCAGGGTGGGCACGTACCAGCAGAGACCCTCAGCACTGCCTGTAGCGCTGCCTGTGGCATTGCCCGTGGCATTGCCTGTGGCTTTGCCCACGCCCCTGCCCAACACACCGCCCATGGCACACGAGCCCATGCTGCTGTTGGCCGTCACCGAGTTCGTCGCCAACTCAGCCGCCTTCACATACTTCACGGCCGGGGCCCTGCGCAGGAACATCTCCAGTGACATGGTAGGGATGGCTGGAGGGCAGAGCTGTCCCCATTGAGGTGCCACTGGGGTGTCCCCATGCCCACCCTGCTCAGCCCCAGCACCTTGATCCCTCCCTGCCTTCCAGGTCCCACGGAAGTTCCCACTCCAGCTGAGGACCAAGAGCATGGAGGTCTTCTCCCCCCAGGTGAGTGGGATGGGACACGGGGAGAAGGGGACACAGGTAGGACATGGAGGACAGGATGCAGGTGGGATGGGACATGGGTTGGGACACCAGATGGGATTGCAGGAGGAACAGAAGATGTAATGGGATGCTGGAGGGTGGGACACACAGAAAGATGCAGGAGGGATGGGGCACAGGAGGGATGGGATGCAGGAGGGAAAGGTCGTAGGTGGGATGGGGCATGTGGTGACACAGGTCAAACGGGATTCATGAGGGTCAGGACAGGGAATGGGGTGCAGCAGAAATGGGATGTGCTGCAGGCAGTATGGGATGCAGACAGAATGGGACACAGGCAGGACAAGGACGTGGGCAGGGCAGTGATAGGCACATGGGACCTGGGCCATGGGGGGGACCTGCTGGGGGCATGGCCAGCATGGCTCTGTGCCACCCCTGCCCTGTCCCTCCCAGCTGCAGGAGCGCTATCCAGACCAGCCCATGGAGCTGCACCTCTGGGCCCGCCGGCAGCCCCTGCTCTCCTGCCATCCTGATGCCCTGCACGGGACCCTCTTCAGCTCTGCTGAGGCCTTCGTGGTGCTGCCCAACGCCACCCGTGTCCCCGCCTTTCTGCTGAACATTGTGAGTGGCTGCTGCTGCCACGGCTCAGGGAGTCCCAAAGGACTCGGCTGAGGCTGGTGTGCCTGTGCTCCTGGCTGGGGCCGTGCTGGGTGATACTGGGGGATACTGGAGCCAGCTGGGTGATGCTGGGTTGCAGGCACTGCCCTGGTTTCTCCAACATCTCTTCTTGCTGCAGGATGCCAATGTGACAGGGAAGCCGATAATCACCAGGAACAGGCTTGGGGGCACTGTGAGGCTGACAGGGTTAGTGCCTGACCCTGATCTGGGTCTGAGCTCCCCTGGGACATGCCTGGAGAGCTCCCCCATTCCCCACCTCTGTCCATTTGCCTCCCTGAGTTGCCTGCTCAGACCCCATCCTGCCCCCAGTTCATATCTGGGCCAGCTGCCCCGGCAGTAGGTCCTCAGCTGGACCAGCTCTGCTGGGGTCCTGGTCCCACCATGGAGCTCAGCCTGTCCCTGCTCTGGGACGGGACAGTTCCCATCCCTCTGCCTGGCTCTGACCCTGATCTTGTCCTCCAGGCTCCGTGTGACACAAGTGGCATCAAACGTGGGTCCAGTGGAGGTGAGTGGCTGTGCCAGAGAAGCCAAGGGGAGCCTTGGATTCTGCATCACGTTGGGAGCGGGGTCTGGGGGGAATCTGGGATGCTGTGGACCCCATGCACGGCAAGTCTGGCAGGGGACTGAGCCCTGCCTGCAGCATGGAGCCCTCTGCCTGCTCTGTGCTGCGCTCAGGGCCTGCCTGTCCCACAGGTGAAGCGTCTGGAGACCCTGCTGAAGTTTGGGCTGTGGCTTTTTGGGGTTCCCCGGGCAAACAGTAAGTGCTGTCCCCATCCCATCCCCATCCTCTCACAGCTGCACCAGGGCCATCCCCTGCTACGACTTTGTCTCCCCACAGAGTGGCTCCAGGCTGGCATCCCCCTGCCCCTCCCACATGGCCTCAGCCTGCTCAGACCCCGGCTCTCGCTGCAGCAGGTGGGTGACACCACTGTCCTCTTACCCCGGTATCCCCCATGTCCCCCATATCCCCCCTCTCACCCTGACTCCCTACAGGGCTTCGTGCTCATCACCACGGACCTGCAGTACGAACCATGAGACCACGTTCCTCGTGGGAACCCGCCAGCCCCCCGCCAGTCGTGTCCCCATCACCATCTCGATGCCACCGTGCCCCCGTGGTTGGCAGAGCCGCCCAACCGCGGGACCCACAGACCCCCCACCCTCGGCAGGGATTAAAGCGGGAGCGTAGCTCAGCCCTGTGTGCTGTGGGGTGTCTCGGGGAGCCCCCTCAGTGGCGTCTCCCAGGCAGGGTCTCATTCCCGGCTCCACGATCAGGCATCGCCGTGACTCCGGCTGCGAGGGCCTCTGGCTGTGCCGTGGTGGGGTCCATCCCCTCTGGGGGGGCTCCGGGGGGCTGGGGACGGGGCTAGTGGCCCTCGGAGGCTGGGGTTCCCCCCAGTCCTCGCGGCTGTGTTGGTCATGGGGGTGCGGTTCCTCCCGCTCCCCGCAGCCGCTGCGGCCGCAGCTCCGCGGCAGCTTCTGCCGCTGCCCACGGGATGGTGCTCGTGTCCACGGGCTCCCACCGCGTCCCGCCGGCCCACGGAGCCCGCCAGGCCCGGCCGCTGCCCCCCGCGCTCCGGGGGTCCCCCGGAAAGGACAGGGCACGGGGGTCTGGGGAAGGCTGAGCTGGGCGCGTCCTGCCGTGAGAGGGATGTGGCATCCCAAAAAAGCCCGAGTGTTTGTGTGGTCCAAACCGTGCTGGAACGAGCCCCGCACAAAGGGAAGGTGCTCTTTTGAGGGGTAGCCCCGGGAATGCGAGGGGCTGTGGGTCCCAGTGAGGCTGTGAGTCCCCTGCCCTCCTCCTCCCAGCGTGACTATGGGTGCTGAGCCCATGTCCCCAAAACCAGCACCCCCAGCCCAGCTAAGAGCCTGCCCTGGGCTCTCCTGTCCCCATCACCCCTTGGTGCCACCCCAAACCACCACCATCCCTCCGGACCAGCAGTCTGCCCTTGGAGCACCCCAACCCTTCCCTGGGCAGGGAGAGGACCTCATGCCCATCCATCCATCCATCCATCCATCCATCCATCCATCCATCCATCCCACTGAAGCCAACTCCTCTGGGCCAAAAGTTGCTCAAATTCCCGACGGTTGCAAAGACCACAGCACCACCAGCAGCTCGAATGACAAATTTATTTGTGGATTCACCTCCACCTGCAAACCGAAGCGTTCAATGGGCTAATGCTAATCCTCGTGCTCCCCGTGCGGGATCTGAGTGGGTCCGACATGGGGAGCGCGAGTCCGTGCTCAGTGGCCAAGTGAGCCCCCCTAGAGCCTCCGGTTCTCCCCCCACCTCCGTCCCAGCTTGGCCTCTGCAGGGAGCACGGTCCCACACATAAATACGGACAGACAAGATAACAAAAATAGCATTAATAGTATTCACAAATGAATTAAAAACTACTCGTATATGTACAGCAGAGCGCGGGCGGTATGTACACGGACAAGCTGTGGACAGCTGTGTCTGCCCGCGGTGGGCTCCGAAGGATGAGGGTGTTTATTCTGGAAGCTAATTTCAGCTCAAAGGCCGGAGGTTCCCTGCTCCGGCAGCAGAAGGAGCAGTGTGGGGATGAGGAGGAGGGAAGCCAGACACCTCAGTCACTGCATGCACCCGTCACAGCCACGCATGGGGACAGGGTTCTGCCTGCATTATGGGACTGGGAACATGTGGGACAGCACTGGAGAGGCCAACAGCTCCTGCTGTCCCTAAAGAGGCTCCCCAAAGGTGGAGACAGCTCTCAGCCAGTGCCAGCTCTCACTCCCATCTCCCCTGGGCTTGCTTCCCTGCTCGTCCCATGAATCGGCTGCTCCCTGGGCTGTGCCACCCCTGTGAAGGTGCTTCCCCGGACCCTTCCAATCCCCAGCTCTGGATTCCTGGACACCACAGGCCCAGCTCTCTGCAAAGCTCCTTGTGCCAGGGACAAGCACTCTCCCTCTCTCCTGCCTTCCTTTGCCAGCCCAGAGGAGCAGGCTGGGAAGGGATGAGCACCATCCCACAGCCATCCTCATTGGGAGTGAGGAGGAGGAAGAGGACAAAGAACCCTTCAAACCACTCACAGTCCTGGGCCTGGCACACCATCCTCATCTGGGACGGGCCGCAGCTCCCAGCAACTGATTATATGGGGAGAAGGGAATTCACGTGGGGCTGACCAAGGGCAGAGCTCCTCAGCCCTGGCCTCTGCCTCTTCCTCCTGCTCCCCCTGCCACAGGGACGAGCTCTGACTGGAGAAGCAAGGACAGGATAGTGATGCTGCAGGGAAGCTCCATGCCGTTGGGCAGCCTGCCTCTTCCTGGTGCCTGAGCATGCCAGAGACGGGGGCACGGAGCCTGACCCTTGCTCTGGCTGGGGAACTTTATATTAGTGACACATCTACACACACGCACGCACTCACACATGCAAAAATAAGTCTGTTTATTCTCTTCCAAATTATTTGGAGAACCCTGCAGGGCTGGGACACCTTCTAGCCTGTGCCCCCCCCAGCTGCCTGGATCTCCCTGGCGCTGGGAGCTGGTGGCTGAAGTGCTGCATTGGCCTCAGCGCCTTTAAAACACAACGGAACAGTAAATAAGACGGGCTACAATAAAAGGAGCTGGCGGCACGAGGGAGAAAACTCCACGGAGCAGGGTGCTCGGCCGGGATGGAGGGGCTGCCCCCCTGTGCCGGTGATGGTGCTCAGGAGCGGAGTGTAGTGGATGTGGCGGTGAAGGCGCAGCCGTCCGGGCTACGGGGGGCTCGGCGGCGGCTCACTTGCGGCTCAGCAGGGATCCCAGCAGAAGCACTCCGGCCACCGTCGCCCCGGTCAGGAGCCATTTGTTGAAGGTCTCCTGGCCTTTTCTCACCTCGGCAGCAGCATCGTTCCCATAGAGGTCCACAAAGCGCTCCTGTGGAAAGAGGAGAGTGGTGAGCACAGGGGTGGAAGCGGAGCACAGAGGGAAAGGGCTGGCAGGAAAGAGGGTGGTGGGGACTGGGCAGATGACAGATGCCTTGTGCTTCCTCGCTCTGAATCATGCACAGAGGGCAAGGGGAGAAGCACAGTCATGAGAGAAGAGGATGACAGAAAGGATTTGTGAGGAGAACACCACGCAGGCAGGGCAGGGGATGCATCACGTGCTCTGGGCTCTCTAAAATTAGCATCCAAGTGTGATAGAAATCATTGCAGTGGGAACCCGCTGGGCTCCATTCCCTGGCCGAGGCCTGTGGAAGCATCAGCAGCAGGGCTGGCGCCCATGGCTGCGGGAGCACACACCGTGCATCTCCCCAGTGATTTTGTGTCCACAGTGGAGCCCCCCACCTCCTACTCCCATGTCCTGGCCCTTACAGGTTACTCCACAACACGAGCTGGATTTCACGAATCCCTGTGGCGAAGGCAGACACTGGGTCGCCAAGCTACTGCCTTCCCACAGTTTCAGGAGAGCAGGCCAAGCACGAGGCTTGGCCAGGAATGCAGTCACTCCGGCCCGGCTCGTCCGAGCCAGCTGCCTCCAGCCCTTCATCTCCAGCAGCAGCAGGAGCTGGGAAGATCTCAGCCCATCACAAGGAGAGCTGTTGGGGTCCCTGAGCCGCACACGGCAGGGCAGGAGGGGTCCCTGGGCAGGCAGCAGGGAAACACTTGGCCCAGGATCTCTCAGGTTTATCAGGGCTGAGCAGGAGCCGCAGGGCTGGACGGAGAGGAAGCTGCGTGCTCCAGGCTCAGGGATCGCCAGCAGCTCAGCGTCAGCAGGGGCTTGATGCTGTCGCACCTTGAGCCCATCTTCCCAGCAAGATCCCCTGTTCCCTGATAAGTGAACGCAGTTCCAGTAACCCGGCTGCTCTGGGAAAGGAGAGATAAGCCCGGCTGACGCTGTGCTCATGTCACGCCTCGCCACGGCCTCTGCGCAGGCAGGGGGAGCATCCCTGCCTGCCTGGTCTGCCAGCTCTGCCTGCACGCTGCCTCCCACACCTGCCCACAGCCTGCGGCTGCAGGACTACAGGGGTTTGGTGCCCAGGTCATAGCTGGCATCCAGGTGCCTCTCATTCATGGAACATGGTGCCAAGTCTCCCAGCTCCCACCAAACAGCCCCAGAATGGTCACAGCTTGTGGGGTATCTCCTCACCTTGCCACACACCGGTAACCAAGCTCACACACAGCTTTTCACAGCAGGGTGTGCAGCAGACCTGCATGCCTGCTCCCAGGGAGCTGGGCTGTGTCCCTCTCCACGGCCACAGGCCTCCCCACCACAGGGGATACGGTCTTTGATGAGCTGTGCACCTCAGCACCCGCCTCTGTCACCAAAGCTCTTCTCCACCTCCCACCAGACACCTCCCCCAGCTGCCTTCCACACCCTGTGACCATGAGGAGGTACTCACAGACCCAAGAGCGGAGTGTTGGGACACAGGGACTTTGCTAACTCACCCTGGGGCATGTCACTGCTGCCACCTCACTTAGAGTCCTCTTCAGGGATATGACAATCATCCCCGTGACTCCAGCCACCTACACAGAGTGGCAGAAGACAGCTTGCTTCCCACCATGCCTGCCAGCTGGCATGGGATCTGTGGAGGTGTTGTACTGTGTCCTGGCCCTGCAGGAATGGGTAGGATGGAGCTCACAGGCAGGTGCTGTCCAGGGAGAAAGGTGAAGGCTGCTGCCTGCTGCCAGCCCACTCACCCAGGGAATAGCCAGTGATGTGCTGCAGGAGAGGGACAGGAGGAGAGCCCAAACCCAAGAAGGAGATATTTTGAATTCTGGCACAGGAAATCCCTCTGCTGATAGGTGGTGGTGAGCATGGAGCTGTGACAGGCCATGGCAGTGGCAGCAAACTGAGAACAGGCTGGCAGGGATGGAGGGCCCAGGGAACTGGGGCAGAAGGCACAGCTCTGTCCGAAAAACACCATCCCAACAACATTTGTGTCTGGAGAGATTTAGGTTGGATGTTAGTAAAAGGTTCTTCACTCAGAGGTTGGTTGGGCATTGGAACAGGCTCCCCAGGGCAATGGTCATGCCACCAAGCCTGAGCCAGAGTTCAAGGAGTGTTTGGACCACGTTCTCAGGCACAGGGTGGGATTGCTGGGCTGTCCCATGCAGGGCCAGGAGTTGGACTTGATGATCCTTGTGGGTCTCTTCCAACTCAGCCTATGTTTTGATCTCTCAGTGCCAGGGCCCTTGCTCCAGGGATGGTCCTTCCCTTGGACACATGTCCCAGCCCCTTGCTCACAGCACCTCATGCTGCAGAGTGCTCAGCTGGAGGAAGGCGGCTGCATCCTTGTGATGTATTCCCCAGAAGATCTGCTTTCCTCAGGGATTCAGTAGGACCTGCCCCACTGAGAGGCCCACACATCTCCACAGGCTCCTCCTGACCCACAGCAGGGACGTCCCCACTGTGCCCAGGAAGGCTGCAGTGGTGGACAGGGCCACACACCTACCCAGCCTCTCCGTGGGGCCAGCACCAGGAGAGGGCCCCCCCGGCAGGGCAGGGAGCCAAGGAGGGCTGGCAGCCGGTTCTCCATGCTGCTTTTTCCATGGCATGTGTTGCCGAGCTTGGGGAAAGGCAGTTCCAAGAAACCCTTGCTTCCAAGAAAAGGAAGTGTTTGCTGAAGGAGAGATAAATGGCGCACAGTCAACGCAGAGCTATCGGGTGCTACAGGCGGAGAGGAGCACAGCCAGAGCCCGGCACGGGCAGGGAGGGGATGTGAGCCCCTCTCCTTCCCTTGGGAAGGGAGCAGCAGCTGCTGGAGCCACAGCTGGGGGCTGTAGGAGACCCGAGGAGAGTGCCTTGCCCTTCCCCAGGGAAACCACCCTAGGAGCTGTCATAGCTCAGCCCCTGCACAACTTCGATCCCAGATGTGTCCCCTGGGAACCAGATCCCAGAGCAGAGGGAGTGGGAAAACAGGCAGGAGCGTCCTCCCTGCCCATGCTGGGAGCGGGTTGAAGGTTAGGGAAAGGCAGCTTGCTCTGTTCCCACACCATCCCAGGCCTCGGCCACTCTGCACCTGAAGCCCAGCACTCCCAGGACTGATCCTGACCTCTCTGGCCTGGTGTTTGGATCTCAGGCTTGCCCAGACACGTCCAGATATTTCTGGCCTCCCCCAGTCACCTTTATCTGAGAGGAAATATTTGGAATTCCTGAGTTGATCACAAGGACTGTGGTAGCAACAGCACGTCAGTGTCTCAACCCGTGGGCCTCTTCCACCCGAGAGGACAGGCTGTTCCATCAGAACACCCGTCACATCCCCTTCCCCACCCCGGGTGACTGACACGTCCGAGAGGAGGATGCTCTGGAGCAGGCAATGAGGAAGCAGAGATCTTATTCCTATGCAAGAGGCAATTCCCTGCCTTTGCCTCTCCTCCCCAGAACTGGGGAAGGAATCCACATTTTCTTGATGAAGCCTAATCCACCACTTGCTGGAGGAGTTGGGGTACGGAGTGCTTCCCTCCTGCTGCACATGCAGCTTGCAGGAGGCAGAGGACCTGGAGAGTCAGGCTCCACCACCCCCCAGAGCTCGGGCAGGGAGGTTCTGCAGTGCCAAAAGTTCTCTGGACACTCACAGAGCCCCAAACTGCAACCCAGCGCTGTGGGGGATGCAGCAACCAAACACTGCCCAGTGCCCACATACAACTCCGTGGCAAAAAGGCAGGAGGAGCAGGTCTGACCTACAGTGCTCTGTCTCAGGTGGGAGAGCAGACTAAAGAAGCATGACATCTGGCTGAGACATTACTCACATCCTGGCCTGGGAAGAGGAACACTTAAAATTTGAGGCTCTCATTTGTTTGGTTGGTTTCATTCACCAGTGCTGCGCGAGTGGGAGGGAGAACAGTTGCTGGATCCCATTCAGGGTGAGCAGAGCAGGTTCCTCTTTCAAGATAAGCCCCAGCACTTGGGGAAAGAGGATTCGGTGACACTGAGCCACGAGGGCAGGTGAAGGAAGCAGATGTGGGCAATAAACTCCCATCTGGCCTCTGGTGAGGCAGGAGAGTAGAGAGGGGAGTTTGGGGCTCAAAGCTTGCCCTGCACAAGGGGTGAAGGGTATGGAGGTCACCAAGATACCAGGAAAAAGCTCCGAAAACCAGCAGAGAAGAGCCAGGCTCTACTGGGAGTATTCAGATGAACTTGGTCAAACTTCGACACAAGAGACTTGGACTCCAGAAGGAGCTTCAGCGCTTCCCCACGGCTCTAATACCCAGCCAGCCGAGTGGGACAGACACCCCCAGCACCCACCTCAGCATGCACAACAGCCTTTCCAACCCAAGGATCCTCATGTGTTTTATCAAAAATGAGCTGGTTCCCCAAAACCTCCCGTGGGATAAGTCAGCATTATTCCCAGATGGATCAACAGAGGTATGGGGAGGTTAAGTGCCTTTCCCAGAGCTGTGTGCAAGCCAGCAGCATGAGCCACAGCATCTGACTCCCAACCCAGGCATTCTTGTCACGAGGCAATGTTTCCCTTGAAAACAAGGCTGTTTCTGTTTTACCTTCACCGTAAGTACAGCTGTGTTCCTGCTCAGAGGTCTAACAGCAACCGCCGTCCGGGAGCAGAGTCATCTGGACGACCAGACATTTGTTAATGAGATGCTGGGAACAGTTTTGTGCTGAGCAGCAAGACAAGGAGGGAAAAAGAAAGGCAGCAGCTCAGCACAGACCACAACAAAGCCCTGCATCGACAGCAACCTGCTCCCAGAGCCCCTTTGGGCTGCCAGCTCACCACACGGGGCTGGCATATGCAAACCTGGAGGTGAAGCACAGGGGGGAAAAGGCAGCTGAGAGCTTTAAGAACAAAAGAAAACATAAGTATTCCCAAAGGCTGCCATTGGGATCCTGTAAACACAGCTCTCTGAGTCCCTTTGTGACATGAACGCAAGAGACATCCTAGAGGTTCTCCCTCTGCCCTGCTCCCCCTGATGCTGTATCCACGCGTGGCCCCCACCACTCCCAGCCCTGAAAGGAGAGCAGCAGGGACAGATTGTGACTGCAGAGGTCACAGGACTGCCTGCAGTGCTGGGCAGTGGAGGTCAAGGTGAGCACCTGACTCAGGAGTATGGCAAGGGAATCAAGGCAGGTCTGACCTTCCCCACAGAAACACAGATCCTAGAATGGTTAGAGGGGACCTTAAGGATCATCTAGTTCCAATCCTCCTTCCATGGGCAGAGAAGATCTGCAGCTACACCCCACTGGTCCCCACCAGCAACCCCAGGCAGGCTCAGAATGGGGTGGGGAAGGGGCTCTGGGACACAGAGAGAGGAAGGGGCTCTGGGGACAGCAGCTGCAGGTGCAAATACTCCAGAGACTCAGCTCTAACTGTTATGCAAATGGTGACCTCCAGGGAAGCAGCTGCTGATCTCCATGACAATGGCAGGGAATGCCACCCACCCACTGCCTCTCCTGCCTTTCCTGCCCTTGGAGCTGGTGCTGGGGTGTTGTGGGCCCTGAGGTGCTGTCCCTTCCCAAATCCCACGGCATTAATTGAAACCTGCGACTGGGAAGGAGGCAACCATAAATTCAAAAGGGTCAATTAGACAACAACATCCCCTCTTCTTTCTCTTCTCACTCGGGCTTTGCTGTGGGGCTGCAGCATGGGGGGACCGGCAGGGAAGCTGTCCCTTGGGCCAAAGCCCAGCAGACCTGCGGGGCTCCTGCCTAGCCCAGGCCAGAGCCAGCTCTTTTCTAACCAGAAACAAACCCTCACTAGCACATTCCAGCCCTAATCCTTGCCGCGGCAGCCTCCTGTCAAACTGGTTTCATCACCGGCTCCAGGGAACCTGCAATAACCCCACACCATTCAGCACAATTTCAGCGTTTTCCAAATACATGAAAGAGGCTACGGTGACAGCTGTAACCCCCGTCCCTGCCCCGGGAGACTGCTGTGCACAGCACGAGATGGAGAGCAGGGAATTGAGCTCTCCGTTCCAGAAATCTGCTGAAACATTCATGTGTATTAAAGCCGGAGACGATGTGAATGACTAATCCACTTGCATCCATCTTTCATCAGTGTTCCTCCCAGAGCTAACCGGGCTGAGGGCTCCCGAAGGTGCCGCAGCCCCGGCCAGCACTGGGCCCGCTCGGCAGGGCAGGCGAGGCTGGCAGGAGACACGGCTCTGGTACAAAGGCACAGCGAAGAACACATTGGCTGAGCCGGATCCACTCAAGAGATTAGCACCTGCTGGGAACGGGATTGTTTTCCAAAGGGCATTAAGTGGAATAGTCCGAGGAAAGACGGTCTCTCTGATGCTTCTCCCCACTGGACAGATGGTGTCTGAGCCCCGCAGCAGAGCAGCCTTTGTGCGAGGGGCGCGCTCGGGGGGCAGGGAAGGCTCCTGCTTTCATGTCCCGGTTATCTGCCGCCCACGGGGCCAGGAAGCAGAGGGCCATGGCCAGCTTGCTGTGCCGGACAGCACCTCAGCAGGGCCACCGGCACCCAGGGAACAGAGCTCAATTTTCACCTTGTCATTGCTCTTCCCGGACGTCAGAGCTCCTGTGCAATAGTGCCCTTGTGTAACCGTGGGGAAACCTGTGCCGGGGAGACGTGCCATGCTCACGTGTGCCCGGCTGCCAAGCCACGTTCCCTCCTGCCAGGGGATGAGTGGGCGATGCTGACAGCTCTTCCTGGTCCTCACTCACACCGTGAGCCCCACCAAACCCACCCCTCAGGGAATGTTGGTGTTACCAGGGCTCAAGGGAGGCAGGCTGGGTGCAGGGATGGTCCCCAAAGGAGATGGATCCTGGGAAAGAGCTGCCTGGTTCTCCTGCCTCAGCCACTCCTCCACCAGCATCCTGGAGGAGCGACGGCCAAGCTTTACCACTTCCCACTTCAGTCCCGGCACCTCACGAGGCTGCTGTAATTCTTACATGCCACTTGAATGAAAAAGGGGAAAGGGTGGAGGTGCAGGAAGAGGAGGAAGATGTGCTCATTCTGTTTTCACTTCCTGTTAGTTCCATGAAATTTCAAATGATTCAAGCCACAAAGTCCCTTTTAGCAAAATCCTTGCTGACTTGAGGGCAGGAAGCACAGTAGGCAGCTGATGCAGCAAACGCGAGAGAGAGCGGTGCAGCATGAGAAGGAGACTTTGTGCTCTGCCCTGGGCTCCTCCATGCATGTTGTTGCATGAAATAATCACTGGCTGGTGCACTGGAAGCTTCTAAATGAGGTCAGTTGCTCTATTAAAAGACATTAGCTCTCCAGCAAGTTTAATACACTGGTGAGCCGTACAAGTACAGGATGGAGGCACTTGCAACACTCCATGATGGCTGATTTACAGGTAGCAACACCTCATTTTCTCCATATGTAAGTCGTATGTCACCCAGGCACTACCCAGGGCCACATACACATCCAGCACCCACACCCCCGCCCAAACCCTGAGCCAGCTCACCACGAGTCACACACAGAGAGTAATGACACATACTGCCACCAGACATGCTCCCTGCACAACCCTAGTAATGTCCCCAGTCTTCCTCAGCCTCAATGCTGCCACAAACCAGAGAGATGGGCAAATGGGACTGGTACTGTTCAGAGAAGCAACGCAGACAGTGTCCTGCTCCACCTGATCATGGCACTAGCTCCATTCAAACCAAACCAGCTCCATGCCAGCCTAGACCTCTTCTCTGAGCTTCCCAAACAGCCCTTCATCCTGTAGCAGAGAAGAAAATCCTTCCACGCTCCTTCAGGAAGCAGCCAGTTCCAGTAGCTCCCTTTCGAGTCCTACCCCAAGAGCCAGGTCACTGCACGGCTCTGCCCATAGGCCCCTTGCACAGTCCCAGCATGAGCAGCTCCAGCTCCTGCTCCAAGAAGCCCTGCCTGCTGCCAGCTTGTCACGTTTTTGATTTCAGTCTTAAGAGCACCTGTCTGGCAGTGGTACAGGCAGGGAGAACCTGCCTGCTCTTTGTTCTTGGCCAGGCAGAGCACGGAGCAGGACACCTGCCTCGGTTTCCCTCTGAGCTCAGGTGCAGGGCTGTGAGCCAGGGAACTCTGGGTCCATCCTAGATCAGGAACGGGGGCTGAAAGGCTGAGCCCAGCCCTGCTCCCACCGGAGGCTCCTCATCTCCAGGGCTCATCTCCCCAAGCAGGATACTGATGCCAGGAGCTAGCTACTAATTGGATCTACTTAAATCAGCAGCTACGTCTGCAGACACAGCTGAAACACAAGCTTGAGCAGGAAGGAGGATAATGCAATAAATTCGAACAGCTCTCCCCAAGGGAATCGCACAACCCCCTGAAACTTCCCTCTTTGCAGATACAGCCCATTACCCTTCCCTGGGCACGCTGTGCCAGAGCAGGGGCAAGCAGCAGTAGAAAAAGTAACCAGCCCAAAGCCCCCCCAGCTTCCTGCTCCCAGCAGCAGAGGGAAGGCAGACCAGTTACAGCACAACATTCAAATAGTCCCTGTGGCCACGGGAGCCTCTCCGGTTAACGCTCCGAATCCCGCTCCTCCCTCCCTCCCTCGCTACCCCGGAGGCAGGCAGCAGCGCTGAGTGCACTGGGTTTCCCATTAAAGAGATCCTGAGAGACAGCACTGGGCTGGTACACGTGAGCACGTGTCCGAGAGAAGACACGGGCGGCTGGAGAGATGCTGGCTGCACGGAGCTGCAGCGGGCGTTCCCGCCTGCAGGCAGTCCTTCCCAGCACTGCTCAGCCCTCCGATCCTTTTTTTGCTAACTAAATTAAACATGAGGATAAAATAAGCAAAATACCTAAAAATAAAAAATAAACCGAGCATTTCTACAGCACAACTAGGTCACAGCTCCCCAGCATGCGAGTCGTGGCAGCCACGGCTCAGCCCCTTGAGCCTCCCGGGTTCAAAACTGACATCTCTCTTAAAAGGCTGCTCCCGAAACCCACACCTGCTCCCCGGTAAGCCCAGCTGGAGCCATCTGCTAACGGCTCTGCCTCCCGGCAGCCCTTGGCACCCTCGTTCCGCTGGGCTGTTCTGCTGTGGCACAGAGTAACCCTTCTCCCCACCTGACCACGATGGGTGCCAGCCCGTGCCCTGAGCCTGCCCCATTGCCCCCCTCCATGGGTGCACTGTGGGGGAAGCTCTCCCACGCCTCTGGAATGCATGTTCCCTAACTTGAGCTCTTGGCATCTCGAGGATTATTAGGAGGAGGACTTCAGAGAGATCTTGCACCAAGAACCCCTCTGCTCCTTCCAGGTGAGGAGCAGGGAGGAGAAAGTTTCCCTGCCCAAGGTCAGGGCAGTAAAGCAAGGAGTGCCGTGGCACGGAGGGACTCTCCTTCCCTTTCATGCCTCCATTCTGAGTGTTAATCTTTAGTGGCTCAGAACAATTGTGTTTAAGGGCAACATCCCTCCCTTGCGGGAGGGTGGAGGAGGAGAGTGGAGGGTGGAGGAGAGTGGCTGCTCTCCTGCCACTGCAAGGCAGAGCCACCCACAGTGAATACCTTTGCTCTGAATCAGCAGGTAGGTCAACACCCCCGCTGCTCTCGGGGTCCCCAGAGGGGACAGAGCAGCTGCCCCCAGCCCCCTTCTGCTCCCACGGCAGAAGCCACCATTAATCCCTCGCCTCTCGGTTCAGCAGGTCTGCAACACTTCTACAACTGATATCCATCCCTTCCCTTCCCCCAACTCCTCCTGGGAATACTCCGGCTTTACAGCTAGTGGGGAAAGAGCTGTTTGAGAAACACTCCTTGTAACGTCAAGACGGGACTGTGCTTACAGCCGTCAGCTGCCTGGTAAAAACCAAAGGAAACCAAATCTTCTCAGCTTCAGCAAAGGTCTCAGAGCACCACACCACCATTCAGCTGCAACCGGTGTGTGCTGCAGGCGTGTCACTGCTCCCGGGGGGAAACCATGTACACAAACCATACTGGAGCTCCACGGAAATCAGGCACAGCAGCCCAGACACGTACAGAAAGCTGCAGCTTCCACTGGGGAAAAGAGAGCTCCCACCCACCCCTTCTGCTGCACTGGAACACCCCACTGCTGCTGAAACAGGGAGAGACCCTGGGCAGCACTCCAGGGACCTAGCTCTAGCGTCAGAGAGGAGCAGGATGAGCAGGCGGAATGACATTACTGAGAGCAGCTGTGAACACAGAGCAGCAAGAAACAGTTTGTTAATTATTTCACAGGTCTTTTTTTAAATGACACTCAGCTCTTCGGATTAAAGAGCCTCAGAGTGCTTTACGAATCAGAGTTGCCAGTGGCTCCCCTGGGAGTGAAGGAAACGCTATCCCTTTCGCTCAAAGACCCCGGGGTTAAGTGGGCTGCTCTGAGCCACAGCCAGCCACGGGCAGGAGCTTGGCTTTCCAGGCGCCTGCTGTAATCACAGATCTAAGGAACGTAATCAAACTGCACCACACACCGAGAGGCAGCAAGGAAAACAGGCAGGGCCCCAAAGAAGGAGAACGAGTAAAGGGGGTAAAGAGCAAAGCTCTGAAATCAGCCTCTGCATCGCTCTTGGTCTAGCGGCAGGAATGCTGCTGCGGGCCGGGCAGGAAGCTGCAGTGGAAGTCATTCCAATGGCATTTCCTGGAGAGCACTGCAGAAAAGCCTCCCAGGTCGCAGGCTGGGTGAGGAGCTGCCAGGGATCTGCACGCTGAGCCCAGATCTCCAGCCGTCAGCGAGGATACAGCTACCTGGGCTGGTTGCTCCAGGCAGGACAGCCTGAGCCAGGACTCTGCTGGCAGCTCCCACAGCCAGGGAGGAATAGCCAGGACTGTGAAGGGACATGGGGGACCCCACTGGCAGGAGGACAGTATTTTTTTCACCCCAAGCAGGTGATGACAATGGGGCCGTCATCTCAGCTGCAAGGGATCAAGGCTGTAAAATAACTACAGAGGACAAAGTGCAAAGCAATTGTCCAGCAGAGCTCCGCAGACCAGGTTGCTCAAAGCCCCATCCAACCTGACCATGAACACTTCCAGGGATGGGGCAGCCACAGCTTCTCTGGGAAACCTGTGCCAGTGTCTCACACACCTCACAGGGCAGAGAACCTTTCTAATATCCAATCTAACTCTGCCCTCTGTCAGTGGGAAGGAACTCCCCCTTGTCCTGTCACTCCATGCCCTTGTCCAAAGTCCCCCTCCAGCTCTGTTGGAGCCTCTTTAGGCACTGGCAGGGAACCCTCTCTTCTCCAGGCTGAACAACCCCAACTCTCTAAGCCTGAGATGAAGCCACAGGATTCATCTTCAAGACTGCAAAGCGTGGCCTTGGCTATGCTCAGTCACTTCCACTGAGTCAGTTCTGCTGCACGTTGGCCACCACGTGGAACGGATGTCTGTGATCTCAAACAGGATTAGGAGTGCCGGGGCATCCTCGAAACCCAACCTGCAACACTCAGAAGGGCAGAACTCTGGCAAACCACACTCCCAGGAAATGTGGTAGTGGCAGGGACAGCTTGTGCAGGATACCTGGGACACAAGGCACAAGGCCAAAAAGCATTTCCAAAGAGCTGAAAATCAAAGTCTAACTCTCCACCTGAAAGGATTGAGGAGCCTGGAGCCAGAGCACAGGACAAAATCCCAGCTGTGAGCTGTCATATGACACAGGCTGAGTCATTTCCTACCATACAGAAAAAAAATTAAAAAGATAAAAATGAGCTTGCTATATTGACATCTTCAAAGGGTTTTCCCCAAAGAGAATCACAAGCTTCCAGTCCACTGCAGGGTGACACAACACATGTCCCAGCACACCAAGTCCTGTGTGGCCAGGATCAGCTGAGAACCCAGGAAGCCCTGAGCCACTGCAGGAAGTAGCCTACCCCGGTTTGTTGGGATTCACATGTCACAGACTGGTGCTAAAGATGCTACTTGCTTTCAGTTCTAGCCTGACACAGCCCCTTCACGTTGGTCCCCACCGTATGCCCCACAAACCTCTTGACTCTCCAGCCACAGATCTAACTCCAAGCCCATCCAGAAAACCCTCCTTAAACCCCACTGAATGTGGATTTACCCTTGAAGGAAAAGCTGTCACGCACTGCAGGGTCACAGCCAGGCAGGAACTACTGCTCACTTTCCTTTCTCAGATTAAGCACGGTCAGTACATCTCTGCCTGCCAGGCTCTCTCCCGTTCAGCCTGCGCTTCCCCCTCCTTCCTTCCCACTCACCAGATTTCTCCCTCCATGACTCCCAATCCCCACTGGCATCACCATTTGAACTTCACAGCTAGTGGGACCCGGTCCTGGTCAAAGCAACTGCCCCAGGAAAGCCTCCTTTTTGGATGTGATGGCTTGCCAAGGCAGCAGCTCTCTTCCGGCTGGTTATTAAATGTTCCCCTTGGGTTGCTCTTGTTTGTTTGTTTTCCCAGTGCCAGATTGCAGAGAGGAGGGCAAACCAAGGCAGAGCCAGTAAATGTGACAAAACACTCCTATGTTAATGTTATGGAGCAAGATTTACCATTTCCCCTTGCCTCAAAACTTGATTTCTCAAGAGAACTGCTACAGCCCAGCATACATCAGCCTCCCAAGGCACCTGCGCCCTGTGGCCCTCCTATGCTGCCTTTGTTCCACTGGTGGGGAATGAAACAGTGCTTCCTACACAACTGGGCTGTGCAGCACTTGTTATGGAGCCATGCTCCTTCCCTCTTTCAGAGGGGCTTTCCAGGAAGAGAAGTGCTGCAGTGCTTGAAAACACAAGCCACCTGGGCCTGCCAAGCAGGCCTGCCAGAACTTGCATCCCTCTCACCAGGACCTGCCTGCTGCACCTCTCGGGAGCGCTTTGTTTGAATGGGACAGGCTCTAACAGCTCCAATGCACCAAACAGACTCCCTGTGCAAACAGGGCGGCAGGAGAGGGATGGCTCCGTCACAGCCAGGGCAGGGTGGCACTCCTCTTGCAGGGAGAGCTGGCAGCAGGCCAGCCGCTTTCTCCCTGCAGCTGGAATCGCGCGAGAGCCAAGGAAAGCGAAGCATCCCCATGCACGCCCCACACGTGAGGCACTCAGGAGCTCTTATGGCCTCTGTCCCTTGGTGTGCAGTGGCATGGCTGCCTCCAAGAAGGGACATGATTAAAGCTGAGAGTGGAGGAAAGCTACAGCCACGATGTCAAATGAGCACTCAGGGTCTGCAACAGGCTGGCAGCAGCAACACTGCCCAGCGCTGGTTTTTTGGTGGCTGGTGGTGCAGATTCCCCACACTCCGGCCTTCACCACCCTGCCTGGCTTCCAGTCAGCTCCCAGCATAGCCCAGGCAGCAGCACAGCCTGGGCAGGGAAGTTAAAAGCCCGGTTCAAGGTTATAACAAGAGAGCAAGGCGGTCGCCTCAGTGGGAAACGGCGATTTTCAAAGCGAGAGCTGGTGGGCGGGTCAGATAGAGAGGAGTCCTGACCCTTCCGCAATCTGTTGAACAAATATTTGTTCCAAACAATTAATTTAGAGACAGACACAAAAAAATTGAAGAGTCTGAATCGTGATGGTTGGGGGTGGGGAACAGAGGGAGGAGGTATTTCATTCCCCACAAGCAGGGACCAGTGATTTTCCACCAGTGATTTAATCTAAATCCCCCAGAGAGTTCATTTACAAAAAATCAGATTGCATTATCGCCTAGGTCTCCAGGATACAGCCCAATCCGTCACTAACAGCAACAGCCACACTAGCTTGGAAACCTCAGTTTGATCGCTCAATTCCAAGACTAATCTGTGACTCTAAAAGCCAAAAGCAAAGGGAGGGGGAAGGAACTCTGCATTTGGCCAGGGCTATCTGCAGGATGAGAGAGCTAATGGGCCACATACAGCCAGATGAAACGGCCAGCAGATCCCGGGTTATTAATCGAAAACAAGCTCCTCTCCTTGCCTGAGCAGCCCCACCCAGGCAGTGCCCCAGGGCGGTCACATTCCTGGAATTCCTTCACCCTTCCTGAACCGTGGGTGCACCAGCTCCCCTTCTTCTCCGTGGTCCCCAGCATTGCTGGCCAGGCACGGGGAGCTGGGGAGACCCTCTTCTCTGTCAGGAGGGTGCACATCACAACGTTGGGATCAAAGGCTCCTGCCCCTTCCCAAAATGCTGGGCTCTGCCGATGGACCATGAGCTGAAGGGGGCCGAGAGGCCTCAGCTCCCAGCAAGGAGGCAATTCCCCACTGTTTAGATGCCAATGCCTGACAGCACGAACTCTTTCCAGTGGGAACCGGTAAAGGTTACACCAGCAGGGAATCACTAAGATGCAGAAGCCAAATGAAAATTCAGACATCTGTAGGTCATATACCTCCCGCCGGCAGTCCCAGGCTGCACCGCACAGCCGGACCCGGCATTTCAAGAATGCTTCCTGAAGAAATGCTTATTCATGTTAATACCTCACCACTGAGAGCTCCCAGGGTTTGCTGCTGGGGCAGCTGGGAGCACTGTTCCCTGCCAAGGGAAAAGCAGCTGCGGGCTTAGCAGCTCCCCAGCACAGAGGTTGCCTCCACCTCGGCCCTGGCTCCCACCACAGCAGCTCAGACAGTCCCAGAAGCCCATCCACCCACCGGGATCTGCTGTGGGATTCACTTCACCATGAGCAAGCCAAGTGCTGTTTTCAGAATGAAGAAGTAGCTGTTACCTCAGCAAACCACCAGCCAGCCCACCACAACACTGCCTTGGAGAGGAGGAAGCTCCACTCCCTGCTGTTAATGACACCAGGAACATACCCCAGAGCCAGGGCTCTGCTTGAAGAACACACTTGGATGACATTAGATTTCCAAAAGCTCTTGGAAAAACAGGTCTTTTACATAACATCCAAGAAGAAGGAGAAAAAGCAGGGATGGAGAAAGACATATCTGAGCACAAACTGTTTGTGTCAACACGATGGGCTGACCCTCTTGGGACAGAGTGTTAAAGAGCACAGAGGGCAAGACCACACACCCCTTTATCCTCCCTGCAAGGGGTAGGACAAGCTCTAGCACAAACATTGCAGAGAGCTGTGCTCCAGTTTGACCGGCCCCACTGCCAGCCTGGAGCGAGGGAGGGCATGGGCAGCCACCCCCACCACAGAGAGGTGCTCTTACCCATCCGCCATTCTCCTGGATCCAGGGATCTAAGTGGTCGGTCAAGTACGTGGTCATCCAAGACACGATGCGTTTCACCAATACCCGCATCTCCTTGACAACGCTCTCCACGCACAAGGCTCCTCCGAAGGAGAAGAAAGCCACGATGCGGCCCCAGTTCACTCCATCACGGAACAGTTCGTTCACTACCTGCTCAAAGCTCTGATACGCCGTGCTAGGAGTGATGTGGAGCTGGGAAGTGAGGTCGCTGAACGCCCGCCGGTACCTCAGCTCAAACTCATCCCCCGCCTCTCTCAGCGCCTGCCTCACGTCAGGTGCTCGACGGATCTCGTGGACTTCGAGGCTGCTCTGGTGCACGGTGGCTCCGTTCACTATGTGGCTGGTGGGCGCGTGCCAGGAGGGGCTCCCGTTGAGGACGCCGTCCATCTCGTCCTCCTCCCCTGCAAAGTCAGTCCTGTTCTCATCCTCCTCCTCCAGCTGACTCCAGCTGTATCCTTTCTGTGAGAGCTTGTAGGAAATAAAGTCAATCACTAACTCCCGGTTACTGCTGTACATTTTCACACCTGGGACACCCTCAATGAGTCCATGGTCCGGAGCACAAG
The DNA here is from genome assembly GCA_013397845.1 of Melanocharis versteri. Taxonomy (NCBI): domain Eukaryota; kingdom Metazoa; phylum Chordata; class Aves; order Passeriformes; family Melanocharitidae; genus Melanocharis; species Melanocharis versteri. The sequence goes on along the minus strand of VZTG01000994.1, from coordinate 382,561 downwards.
CAGATCAGCACTTAGCAGGTCCCGACTCCACTCCTCTTCCTCGCGACCGATGGAAACATCTGACCTTAGCACAGAGGAGGAGAGAGGCACCGAAATGGTTAATGCCACAGCTCTTAGATGCACCCGCGCCATTACCACCGATAGCTTATCGTTATACTGAGATCACCCCGCAGCTCTACGCTGAGGCTCAGGGCCACCAGATTGAAGCCGCACGGAGAGCCGACCACAACACCCCCTTCCCCAGAAACCAGCCTCGAGCCCCGGGGACCCCCAGGCTCGCTCTGAGCAGACCCCAGGTCTCACCGGGTGCGGGCTGCGCCTGGCAGGCCGGCTGCGGGCCGGGGCGGAGGCGGTTCTCGTTCTGCTGGAGCTTTGGATCGGCCCGGACCGCGACAGCACCGCCCCCGCCTCGCCCCGCCCGTTAAAGGGCCCGGCGCCCCCGCCCCCCTCCGCCGGCGTTACCCAACGGCTGCAGCGACGGCAGCGGGCGGGCAGAGCTAACCAAGGATCACGGCAGCCCCAGGGGGGCCCGGTTTGACGGTAACCGCAGCCCACGCCGCCCCGAAGCCCCTCGCTCCCCGCAGACGGAGAGGATAAACCGCTGAAAACCGGCGAGCGCTCGCCACCNTGGGGGGCGGGACCGCGCACGAGGGCCGACACGGCGCCCGCGCGGGGCACACGCCAGCCAATCAGCGGCTAGGAGAGCGCCGAGGGGCGGGGGCCCGGCAGCGCCCCCTTCCTTTGGCTGAGCCGCGCGTCAATCAAGGTTTACCCTTACCCCGCCCCTCACCTCAGCGCCCGACGGAGGGTCCGCGTCCTTCCCGGGTCTGCCGCGCGGGCCGGGCTGGCAGCGAAGCCGAGGGTCGC
>VZTG01000994.1:334762-381598 GCA_013397845.1 Melanocharis versteri | reverse complement strand
GCCCGCCGAGGGGCAGGGGGGGTGCGTTAGGGTGGGAGGGGGCAGCAACGAGGCGGTGCGCATGCGCACGGCGCCTCGAGGCTGGGCGAGGAGCGTCGGTTGGACGGCGCGGGGGCGCGGTGCGCGTGCGCAATGCCGGCTGGAGTGGTGCGCAGGCGCGAAGGTGCGGGGCGGAGGGCGGAGCTCTGGCGCCCCCTGCTGGCCGCAGTGGGGTCAGCTCCGGCCTCCGCTCTCGCCGCGCCCTGCGGGCACGGCCCTGCCGCTGACACGGCCGCCGTCCCCCCACAGCAGCCCGGGACTAACGTGGGGGGTTTGGTGTCTCCACAGTGCTCAGGGGGCTCGTGGCAGGACTGTGAGGGGAGGTTTATGCGGGCAGTGCCGGAGCAGTGAAAGCGACTGTGGCAGCCGAGGCCTGCCCCGCCGTTAACAGCTGGCTGCCCATCCCTCTCCAAGGCCACGGGGAAGATTATGCAGCACTTGGGGTCGATAACGTCACTGTGCAAAGGGTTCTTTCTCCTCACACCATCGAGAAACCTGGCCGGGCTTAGCAGGCGGTGGAAGCCGCCTTCCCCGGGCCCAGCAGTCAGAAGGGCTGATCTGGTGAGGAGCAGCGGGTGAAGTCGGGCAGCGGACACTGATACACCCGCAGTACCGGGGCCCGGCTCCGGTGGGCTCCTGCCGCCCTAACTGACACTGGCCGCGGGGACCCGCCCACCGGCCGCTGATAGGCTTCACAGAACGACACTCAAAGCGCCGCCTGTCTTGATTGGCCTACTCTGTCCCGCAGTGCATTATGCAAGTTGTGGTTCCGTTCTCGCCCGGTCATTGTGGCGCAGTGCGAGCACGTACTACATTTCCCATTAGGCTTTGCAGGGAGAGCGCAGCTGCGTTGCTCGGGGTCTGCTTATCCGGGTCCTCAAGCGGCCCAACAAATCGGGGCGCGTCCAGGGCGTTCGCTAGGCGCTGATTGGTGGGTTCGGACGGCCGAGCCCTGTTTGAAATCCGTTAACGGCGGCGGCAGAGGCGCCGCGCGGGGTGGCGGCGGCGCTGCTGAGGTGAGTGCGGGGGACACCGGCCGGGCACCCCCGGCCTCGCCCCTCTTTCCCCGACCCGCAGCCCTTCCCCATTTCTGGTCGTTCGCTCCGGCCGTGGCGACGCGGCTGTTCCCCGGGCCCACTCCGAGCCCAGGTATTTGTAACGGGGCCGAGGGCTCGGCTGGGAAACGGAGGCGGAAGGCGGCTGAGGCCGCTCAGCCCGTGGCCGGAGCCGCTGTCGCGGCGCCTGTCGGGCGAGCTTGCTCGTAACGGAGCCCCGGGGGCCGATTGCGAACCCCTCGTTCCCCGGGAGAGCCGAACCCGGAGCCCCCGGCCGGCAGCGGGAGGTTCCCGCTCCCCTGGTGGGATCGCGGTACTGGAGCGCCAGGAGTGTGCCTTGCGGTGGGGTGGGTGCCTCGGGAGTGAAATAAAGTTCCAAGTCTTTAAACAATCACGAAGTCCGATGAAACAGTGTATTTCACGACGAAGAGCTCTGTAACTTCTTCTCAGTCCAGGTCCTGCTTCCCAGGAAAAGGAGGGAAGCAAACCAGGCAAAACCTGGCCCAAGTAATAGAAAAAGCATTAGGCGAGCTATTTTTATGCGGGGCTTTTTTTAAACTTAGAGGACCTTCAACTTAATCTTAACAATTAGTTGAGGTTACGCTAGCTAAAAATAATTTACTTTTCCTTGAACATCTATTCTTAGAATGTGCGATCTTCATGTCTTCTGAAACTTGTGGAATCTTTTCTAGGGAGCGCGAGATGTCAGGGCTGTTTATTTTTGGGATTGGGGGCGGGTCTGGGCCGTTCGCAGAGCAAAGGCTGTGCCAGCGCTTCGCCCCTGCCTTGGCTGCTGGTCGGGGTGGTCTGCGGAGCTCTCTGCGGGCTCCGCTCTCACCTGGCGAGAGTTAAAGGCTTTCTCTCCTGGTTTGGGCATTAAATGATGGAACAGCTGCGTTCTGTGGGATGGTGAATCCAGTGGTGATTTTGTGCTGCCGAAAAGCCCCGTTGAACTTTGAGTAAGGGGCAAGAGAGAGGAGGGAGAAGCTGTAGATCCAGGGTGTGTTGTAAGTGTTCACTTAACCCTGCTCAGGGAAAAGCAAGGATGAAGGATGACTTTCTGAGGCTGTTGATATCATGCAGAGGGAGTTCTGGTGATGGCTTTGTGGTGGAATGGTTCTTACCAGGCTGTGGTGACAGGACTGTAGCTTCAGAGAGGCAATTACAGCCCTTTCTAACGTTCCAACTTACACGTTAACCCCTGAAAAGCATCCAGGAACTTTGGATTGTTATCCCAAAAAAAGAATGGAAAACTGGATTGCAGGACAATGAAGAAGCTGCCAGGATTAATTAAGGCTGCCTGGTTAGTGCAGCATCCTGTGTTTAAGTGGCAGCTGGTGTTGAGGCCCAGCAGAAGGCCCTGTAATTGCTGGAGCACGTTCCCATCTAGCTGCCTTGGTCTTGGGGAAGCTTCTCTTGCTTATTCCTGGTTGCCTGTCTTGGGTTCTGAGTCATGTGGATCAGCTGGCTTTGTGTTTATCTGCTGGTGTAACTTAGAATAGCCTTCTTGTGTGTCTGCTGTTGTTTTTTCTGCTTTCTGATCCTGTTAGGATTTGCCATAAGCAGCATCTGTGACTTATGAAGCTCCAGTGGTGTGTTGTGATAAGACATCCCCTCCAGTTCACCAGGGCCTTATCTGCATTGCAAGGTGGCAAGAAAGAGCAGGTCTCTCTGCCCTCCTTAGGATCCAGCCTGGTTTGGGTTGGAAGGGGCCTTAAAGCTGATCTTGTTCCAACCCCCCATCGCTATCATGGGGAGAGACACCAGCCACTAAAGCAGCCCTGTCCAACCTGGCCTTCAACACTTCCAGGGATGGGGCAGCCACAGCTTCTCTGGGCAACCCTTGCCAGAGCCTTACCACCCTCACAGGGAAGAATTTCTTCCTAATATTCAATCTAAATCTCTCCTCTTTTAGTTTGAAGCCATTCCTACTTGTCCTATCACAACCTGTGTCCCTATCACTATCCTTCTGTCCTTGCTATTCTCCCAAACTCAAACTCCTTAGTTCTCTCTCCTGACCTTGATTTCTCATCTTGGAATGCTGCATCCTATCTCCAACGCCATGACCTATATGTCTGGGAGGCTTCTACATCCAGGCAGTGGGTGCTGTTGGCACAAAATTCACAGCTACATTGAGAAAAAGACACTGAGCACATCTGTGATGGAATTGTGTCAGTATTTTAAAGCTAATTTGGATTAGAGCGAGGTGTGAAGTTATTCCAAAATACCTATTGCACTTGCTGTTGGATCAGTCTTATTCTGGGATAGGAATGCTTGTTCCAATTTAGTGTAATCCTTTTTCAAAGCTAACTAATCTAAACCATGCCAAGACACTCTTCTGGAACGTGCCAAAGTGTAGTTACTCAAAAGAAACCTGATGTCCAGAGGAACCCACTGCCTATTCCTCCGTGTGGATATGGCTGTGCTGCTCTGGAGGCATGTTTTGGTCAGTGAGAGAGTAAACCTAGAAAGAAAATTAAGTTTTTAATTAAGTAGTCACTTTATAGAAGGAATTTGGGGTGTTTTTGCAAGCAAGAAGATCAGATCCTCCTTTCCTGCCCCAGCAGCTCTGCAAACCAGGTGAAAGCTGATCCTGAAGAACTGAGGTGAGGGTTCCCCAGCCGGCTGGCTGCAGACACCCGTGTCGACACAGAAGGTGATGGATGTGGGGGAGAGCAGGGTCATGCTTTAAATCCACCCCGAGCTGTGTAGGATTACAGCGTGCCTGTAATCACGCTCAGGGAAATGCACGCAGCGCCTGCTAATTAGGGAACGTCCCTATTAATGAGGAAAAATTTCCACGCCTCCCTTCTGGTGGATGAATGCCGCAGTGGAGAGAAAGAATTTTGGATTGAGATAAATGTGGTTGTGCTGTCAAAATCACGACCGAGTGTTTTAGAATGCCTGCAGGGAGTGGGCAGCGGGTGCCGGGCTGTGCTTGGCAGAGCCTGTTGGGGTTGCAGATGCCTTGTGGTGGGCACAGGAGCGATAAATCACCGGAGCATTCCTGGCTGATCCCTGTCCTAGCCGAGGCGGTGGGCAGAGGAGCAGGATGTGTCTCAGTGAACTGCTGCTTCACCGTCAATCCCGTTCCAGGCAGCACTTGGAGGATATGTAGGGATTTGAGAAGTGGATGCCATGAGTTCATCTGACTGAAATGGACTCTCTGGAGTTCAGTCACAAAAACTTTTACCTCCCTGTCGTCTCTTTCAAGAAACAGAGTATGAAACGGACGCAGTGATACAATCCTTTTCTTTTCCTGGCTATTCTCTTCTGTCTGGGATAGAGGGGAGAGAGAAGGGGTCAGCAACGAGGTCGATGATGAGGGTGGTGACACTGTGGAATATGGACTCTACACGGTAAAAAGCTGCAAACTGCAGCAGTGTAGCGGTGGGCACAAGTAGCTGTGAAACATGATGCCCAGAGCTCTGACTCTGACTGGAGAGGGTGAGGGGAGAATGCAGATGACGCATTTGATTTTTAAAAAAGTCTAAAGTGTTGACAGAAATTCTATCTTGATTAAGGGCAGTAGGAAAGCATTTGATTCCAGCCATGTCTCGAGCTCAGTTACAGTTGGTTTTGGCTCCAATTCTTCTGTTTGCCTTCTTTGGGCCCTACCTTGACATCTTCCCAGCCATGTAGCTGGTGCTTCTCTAATGACATTCTTCCCTTTAACTATCACAATTCTTCTCTGGGGAGCTGGAGGCTTCTCAGTGCACCCATCCTTGGGGGCCAGTGGTTGTGATCAGCGTGGTACCCCCTAAACCCTGTTTTGCTTTACTCTTGACCATTTTCTTATTTATTGAGAAACATCATCTGGGTTTTGAACCATGTGTGGTCTGCCTAGACAGATGGTTTAGGGCTGAGGCTCTGTGGATAAGGAATATGCTGCTTTGGAATTGCTTGGGTTCATAAAAGCAAAGTTCAGGTGATTTCCTTGGGGAGTGTTTTATAACATCCTCATGGGCTTTGCCTCACAGCTGTTCAAGGCATCACAAAAGCACCTTTGCAAAAAGATTTTGTTATAATTTCAGGGTTTGTAACTTTGTCACTGGCTTTATTCCTGTTCCGTTGAGTTTAATATCACCTGTTGACACAGGGACTCCTCTTGCTGTCAGTGCTCCATTAATTAACTGCAGGGACTGTTTGACACTGGTCACAGTGCTTGGTTTGTTTATAGCCTGGCCAGCCTCGGGCTAGTGCTATGGAATGCAAGAGGGCCTGACACTGCCCTCCTGCTGACTGTTTGCCCAGTAACAATATTCGACAGAAACCTCTTCCTGCTTTGAAAATCACTTTATTCTGTAGAAGAGCACTTTTGTGTCATTAGTTCTTGTTTGTAGCCCTTCAGAGAGAGAGAGGCATTGCAGTGCTCTGGGGTGAACCTCATCAGCTTTGTGAATCCTGTAAGGGTGAGAACTCTTCTTTGTGCATGGCGAGGGAGGGAAGTGCAAATCAATTGCTCTCTGGAAAAGCTTTATACTTTATTTCTTCTTAAAAAATACAATTCTAGCACCAACAGGTTCAAAATCCTGTCAAAACTTGATCTTTCTGATAGTTTTGAACCTGCAAATGTCAACAGCAGTGAAATCTCCTTAGCTTTACAGATCAGCAGTGGAATAAAACTCTGCATTGCTCATGAGGAGTTCCACCCAGAGGTGTGAAGTGCAAGAAGGGGGGATGTACCAAAGGCTGTCCCAGTGCCTGTCCCTAGAAACCCTGTAGAGGAAAAGCAGTGGAGGATGTTTCCACTGACACCCTGTTGTTGTCTAAAGGGCTGTAGCAGTGCAGGCAGAGAACTCGTGGGGCCAGTGTGACTGTGAAGATGTCTAAGCCAGAATCCCGTTATTCTTTTGATGTCCCAAACATCTGCATCAACTTTGCGACTCTGAATGAGGATGATGTACACAATGCAGACTCCTGGTTTGGTAAGTTGCTTCCAACTCCTTGAGTTGTTTCCTCGTTGGGTGACACCTTGGTGTGAACCTTGTTTTGGGTCTGGCTTCTGTGCCAATTAATCATGATGTTAACTGCATCATTCATCATGCATGGGGTTTCTTTTGTTCTGTTTTTTTGTATTTAAATTTTGTCATCTGTAACTTGACTTTGTTAACCTCATAATGACATTCTGGGGTATTGTTAACAATTCCTTACAGTGCATATAGTGAAAGTCTTTCTTTCCTTACAGACCAAAAAGCCAATCTGGAGAACGTCCCTCCTGCAGAAAATCTGGCGAAGGCCTCACACAGCAGCCCTGCTTTTTCAAAGTCTGATGTTATTCTATCTTCTGTCCCATCTCAAGAAGTAGCAATGAGTAAGCTGGCGTGGTGTGGCAGGGAGGGAATAAATTTTACCTGCTTTTCACTGGCAAAATAGAAAGGCCTCTGTCTGGCTTTTGTGGGGCCATCTTCATAAACTGTTATCTGCAAGGTCTCATGTGGATTTTTTTATTTGTTGTTGTTCTGTATATGTGTATATAGATGAGCTGACACTTGCCCCCTTCTCAGGTGAAAGCGATGGTGAAGCAGAATGTGCCCAGGGCAATGCGGTCCCTCAGAACATTGTTGGGTCCCTGGCAACCTGGAGAGCTGCTGCCCCTGCAGAGGCCCCTCAGAGGTGAAATACTTGTGTTCAGTTTGTAGGATGATTGATGATAGTGTAACTAAGCAGGTCCTTGCTCTCAGGATCTGCAGTTCTAGCTGTTCTTGGGGCATCTTGTGGGGCTGGAGTTCTCCAGCATGGAGATCGTGTATTGGGACACCTGATCTGCTGGCTAAGCTGGAGGGACAGTCTCTAGGGTGGAAATGTAATGCAGTGTCTCACATACTTGTCAAATGAGACTCAGCAGCACCAGGAGCTTCTGGAATGTGCGGATATCTGAAACTGAGGTGGGTTATAAAGTTTCTTTGTTTATATCTGCCTGACTTGGGCAGAACTCATTCTTGATATGAATGCAAGGGGCTCTGCATGCTCATATATAGCAGAGAATATTTAGTTTATGGATTGTTAAACTTTAATAAATTGTGCTGCATTTGGATTGTTGTGTTAAACACAATTTGTGTGGTGGAGTTAGGGTATGCACTGACATAAGAAGTGTTATCCAGGTCAGGTGTCTCCTCAGATCTGTGGGAAAACTGACCTCTGCTTTCTGTTCTACTCTAGAGCGGGCAGGAGACTGGCTACGAAGCAGGGGAAAACCCAGCAGCGCAAGCAGCCAGGCAGAATCAAAGCAGAGAGAATTGCTAATGCCCTGGATAATAAGGAAGAGGTTCCACCCTTGAAGAAAATGAGAATGTACGTCATCCAAGTCCTTCTGTTTAGGGCTGGGAAAAGGAATACAAGTGTTTCTTTGGAAAGGGTTTCTACCTGGCTGAGAAGGTTCTTACAGGAGGATTAGGGGGTGGTGACTGGAAATGGTTGCTGATACTGGTTTCATGAACAAGAAATGGCTGTAAATGCTGAAGGAACTGCTCTGTTTGGAGTAGAGATGTGAATGGAATAAGCATGGGCTTCTTCACCTTCTTACTCAGTGTCTGTCAGTTAGCTTTAAATTTGTCTGCACTTATCTATCAGGAAGTCATCAGGCAGTCATTAGGTATGAAAGAATCACAGCTAAAATATTTCTCAAATTAACTTAACCACTGAAGTATCATATGGTGATAAGCTTGAGGTCAGGAAATTGAAGTGTGATCTTTGAAACACCACTGTACCTCGATGATCTACAGTATACCTCCCTTCTCCAGAAAAGTTCCAAAAACTCAGTAATTCATCTTCCCTTCTGCAGCCTTATAGTACCAGGGAAAGCTGGATGGTCTAGACCTGGGCCTGGGGTGAGGTAAGGCCAGCCTGGCATACCTTAGACCTCACCAGGTGTTGGGATGTTATGCATGGTGGTGAGAACTGCAGGTGGTCTTTTACTTAGAACACAGTTAATTCGAGGGGTTTGCCCTAACAACTTGTTTTCTTAGTTCTGGCAGCAGAGAGAAGGTGACAGAAGCAACCACAAAGACAGAGCCCCTGCAGGATCCTAACCTCTCCCCAGGGAGAGGGAAAAGCAAACTGGCCATGCCCTCCACGCCAACAATGTTGAAGTACGTGGCTTTCTTGTGACTTGTCTGCTAATCACAGTTGATTTAGGTGACAGTCCTGGCTGAGTGTTTTCAGCTTCAACTGAGCATGTGATGGTATCAGATTTAGTAAACACTGGGTCGAGGCAACAATATTAGAATGAAATGTACTTCACCAGCTGAACCTATGCACAGGAAAGCTTTTGCTTTTCTTTTGAGGAAGAAGTTGTTCTTGGGTTGAGAATGCACACAGCACATGGGTCTGCAGAATAGCAGCTAGCTGTGAGATTTCTTGAACAAACAAAACCCAAGCAGATCTCTTCTAAAGAGGATGTTTTTATAACCTGTCATGTTCCTGCAGTGAGGTTGGAGATAAGCACGTTCCTTGCACTAACATCATGCTAAATAACTAGGGAAGCAGGAAGGCATATCTTAGTTTTTAATGTGCTTCTGCAGGAGGACCAAACCTTCTAGCAAGCCAAAGAGTACAGAGGAGCAGGAGCTGGAAAAGATGCAGCAGTTGCAGCAGGAGGTTGTGGAGCTACGGAAGAAGAACGAGGAGTCTCTGAAAGCAGCTATTGCTGGAGCAGGTGGGCTCTGCCTGAATTGCAGGATGAAGCTGCATTGGGCTCAGCTGGAGAGTGCTGCACAGAGCTGTGCACGTACCTTTGAAAACAAGCATTCCAGACTTTCCAATAAATATTACGAGCTCTTTAATGTAGATCAGCCCCTAAACTGCCTGGAAACAGATGTGTTTGGGTTATGTCATGTTTTGAAGTGTTAAAGATGACCTCTCTAAAAACTTACCTAGTTGTTAGAAATTAAATGTTATTTTTATTTCCACAAATCCTATCCCACACCAAAAGGCTTCCAGTCCTTACATGTTCTTTTCCTCTAGGACAACCCGTGAAGAGACCTGTTGGTCAAGTAACAAAACCAGTTGATTTCCACTTCTGCACGGAGAATAGAATTAAACAGAATGTGGAAAGCCAGCCTGGGAACGAGTACAAGGAGCTGGATTTTGCAGCAGTACTGAGGAAGCATCCGCCTTCTCCGGTGAGAGCCAGAGTGTTGCCAGCACTCAGCTCACTGATTCTTGCCATCACCTCCCTGCTGCTTGTGCAATGCTTGGGCTGATAGCCACAGAGAAGTTTCCACAGGAGAAGCAGGTGTTGTGCAAACGTGACTGCAAACTTCCTGTGTGTCTGTGTTGCCACAAGACTCCAAAGAAACCTTGTGGAAAAAGGAGCCCTTTAATGTCAGGTCTTCCAGTCTTTCCACTTCGTGCTTTAATCTGCTCGATACAGTTTCCCAATATAACCTGTGCATGTTCAGACTGTTAACACTTGTGCTTAGTGTGAGGTGTTACCTTCTTTGCAGTGAGAGGAAGGGACAGATACTGTGCATCAGTGGGGAAAGGAAATGTCATCAAAGCCTCCTGCCCATACTGACTGTGGTTTTCTGTCTCCAGGTGCGAATGCCAAAGGGACCCACTGTCCCCAAACCTTTCAATCTGTCCCAGGGAAACAAAAGAAAACTTGAAGAAGCCACAACAGAATATGTGTCCTTTGCTGAGCAGGTAGAAGCATTCCAAAAACGCACACCCCCTCGTTACCATTTGAGGAGCAGGAAATCTGAGGAAGGTGAGTGGTCCTGGCTGTGTCCACAGACGTGATGGTAGAGCAAGAGGTGCTTTGACTACTCTAAGCAAATGACCTGTGCCTGTTGCAGGCCTTGCTATTAACTGCTGGTCTCTGTGACTTGAATTTGTAGGCTCAGTTTCAGGAAAGCCGGTGAAGGCTCGGCTCACACACCCCAAAACACCAGTGCTCCGAACAAAGCAGCGCTTGAGGCCTGTCACCTGCAAAACTGCTGCGGAGTTAGAAGCAGAGGAAATAGAGAAAATTCAACAGTAAGTAAAGGCTTACTCTAGTCCTCCAGGGGATGATTGTAGCACACTGGAAATATTTTTCAGATACCAAAGTATCACTTCTATGGTATACCCTTTTTGTGTAAAAGAATGAGTAGCATACACGATTGATATTCCTTTAGGTTGTTCATAATTCTTTAGCTCTAATTGTAGTGAAAAGAAATATAAGCAATTTGTTGTGAAGAAAGTGCTCTTAGGAGAGCTGATCTTGGGTTGAGTACAGCTTATGATGAGTAAAGCAAACCCAATACAGCAATGCAGCCTGTATGCACTTCAAAACTTGCCTGTAGGCAAAGGTTTGGATTTCTAGGACAACAATCCATAAGATTTTCCTTATTAATCTTGCTGTTTTGAAGGCAAAGGAAGAATTTCTAGCTAGAGCTGCACACTAATGTACAATGTACAATTGGTGACTGTCTCCGTTGTCCCTGCATAGGTACAAATTCAAAGCACGAGAATTCAATCACAAAATCTTTGAGGGTGGGCCACTCCTGCCCAAGAAACCCACTGTGAAGGAGCTCACCCAACCCATCAGCTTTCAGTTGGAAATAGAAAAAAGGATTCAGGAGCGTGAGAGTAAGAAGCAGCAGGAGGAAGAGCGCTTTGAATTCCATTCCAGGCCATGTCCCACAAAAATCCTGGAGGATGTTGTGGTAAGAAGTTTGATAACACTCAGGCTTGGGAAGTGGACCTCAGCTGGCAATGAGCTTCAAAATGTTTGTAGCTATGTTGCATTATGTATTTAATGATCTTAGTAGACAGGGTCTGTCATTAGGTAAGAACCACAGTGGGTACATCCTGTGTTGTTAGATTGTTTCTCTGAGGCGTTTTCTTGGCACTTGGCCTTGGGTAACTGCTTACTGGCTCTTCTGAACAGGGTGTTCCAGAGAAGAAAGCACTTCCTGTTACAGTCCCCAAGTCTCCAGCCTTCACCTTGAGAAGCAGAACCCGTGTGTCTGGCAGAGAGGAAGACAAGGTAACAGTTGTGATGAGGCTGGAGCCAGGCCCAGGTCCCACTGCTGTGCCTGCTGTGCCTCTGGATGTGCTGGGGCTGGAAGCCCCTTCCCTCCTGTGAGCAGTTCCTCCAGTGGTTACTTTTGCCTGTGCCATTCACTTCAAGCAATCTTGTTATTGCTACTCATTTTACAGAAACTGAATTCTCATAAAAAATGAAATCATTTAAATGCTAGGGCACTGCCAAGGGTTTCTGAAGTGTTGCTGCTATGAATGAGGAAAATGAACTGCTCAGATTTTTCATCCTTCCCTCTTCTGTCACTGAAGACAGATATTTCTTGTGACCTTTCTTCTCCCTGAGGTGGGGAGCAGGATTCTGAAAGCTTCACATCCTTCTTCCTTTCCTTCTTGTCTTAAATAATTACAGTCTAATTTGGATGAGTACTAGAATTGAAAGTTGTTTCAAGAAAGGGAGAACTGTGCCTGTGGTTCAGGATGCCAGTAAATTGGTACTTCTTGGATTCCTAATTTTTGCAGTGTCCACTGTTCGTGTGACCCTGCTGTGCCCCTTATTAAAGGAGCTCATTCAAAGCTCTTTGTGGCTTTGCTTGGCAGGAGTTGCAGCCTACACAAAAGTAAAAAATCAGATCCTAATGCTAATATCCTTTTAGGAAAAAGAGGAGGTGGCTGTGATCAAAGCTAATCCTATGCCACACTATGGAGTGCCCTTCAAACCCAAAATGCCAGAGCAGAGGCACGTGGAAGTTTGCCCCTTCTCTTTTGATGCCCGGGACAGAGAGCGACAAATACAAAAAGAGAAAAAAATAGAAGAACTACAGAAGGAAGAGGTAAGAATTAAAAGCTACCTTGGATTCCACTCCTTCAGTAAAAAGAGTGTGGCAGGATTTGCTGTTGTCTATTAAGCTTTCAAGGAAAGGACAAGAAATATTTCAAGTTGTTTATTTCAGGTGCCAAAGTTCAAAGCACTGCCTCTGCCTTACTTTGACCAAGTTAAACTGCCAGAAAAGAAGGTCAAAACCCCAACTCAGCCTGAACCGTTCCATCTGCAGGTGGATGAACGGGGAGCTGCCAAGCTCCAGAGCTGGAAACAGCAGGTAGGATGAAAAGGATGATGGGAATGACCAGACTTAAAGCAGCTGGTGGAGTTGTGGTTGACTATAGACAGTGTCCTCCTTGAATTGAATCAGTAGCTGAGTTTGAGCAAGGAATTTTTCTGTACTTGGCATGGGACTTGTGCTGTGGCTTAAGGATCTGTCAACGGGGTTTTTTTTATTTTTCTCACTTTATGGTAAATAATGGGATTTACCACAACCGTACGAACAGCTGGGGGGTGTTTTCTAAGCAGCGGCTCTGTGCAGCTGAATCCCTTTGCTGACTATCTCCAGGGATTTATTGACATGTAAATAATATACTGCTTTTCTCATGCGAAGTCTGCAGTGGACACCTGAAACTTTCTTCAGGCTGTTTTTGGCAAAGCAACTGTTGGGCAACAAGTGACACCACTTTTTTGCTTTACTATAATTTTCTATGGAAATTATTTGACTAAGTCAACATGGCTTTTCCAGTGTAGGGATTGCTGGAGTCTGGGTCATGGGGAGATGGTCTCTTTCTGCTGACACTTGATGTGCTCTCTTCTCTTGCAGCTTAAAGAAGACATGAAAAGGCAGAAAGAGGCAGCATGTTTTAAAGCTCGTCCCAACACAGTGGTGTACCAGGAGCCTTTTGTGCCCAAAAAGGAACATAAGATGCTGTCAGGTAGAGTTACAAGTACTTGCTACACGGGCTTGGCTGATAACTCAGAACTGATGCAATTAGTGATGTTTTTTCTGGCTGTTGTCTCTTCTTCATCAGCACAGGCAATAGTGCCTTGCATTTAATCAACTAATTGCCTAGCAGCTTGTGTCCCCTGGGAGCAGGGGGATTTCCTCTCCGCCCCCCTGTCCTGCTCCAGCATGGCAGCTGTATTTAACAGCTCTGCTGCAATTGGCAGATGATTGATGTGTGCCAGCTCAGGATAAAGGGTACTGAGAATGTGAGGAGCTCCCTGCAGAGACAGCTGGCATTTCTGCAGCGCTGTCACTCTTTCCCTCCCGTTTCTAACGAGATGAAGGCATCTACTGCTTGGGTAGGCTGAGATTTGTAGAGCATAAAACCAGCCAAAAACTTGTTTGTACTAACAATTGTGTGCTTGCTCCCTCCCATGAGAACACCCATGACGGGGTGACGTCTGCATTAACACTGCTCACGTCTGGGAGTAAAGTTTTCTCTTTGCCTGAAGCCTGGAGGTATCTCCTAACCACCCTTGCCAAGGGGAAGCTCTCCAAAGGGAGGCTTCCATTGATGCTAGTACTTCTCTGCTTTACCTGGCTGTCTTTGAACCAATGTTATCTCCTCTATTTCTAAACTTAGAGAGCCTTTCTGGTTCTGTAGTTCCTGAAAGCTTTGAGCTAGCAACAGAAAGAAGAGCAAAAGAACGGCAAGAATTTGAAAAGCGATTGGCAGACGCAGAAGCCTTAAGGGAGAGGTATGAGGAGCAGATCAGGCAGCAACAAGAGGAGCGTGAAAAGGAAGAAGTTGCTAAGCTAAGACAAGAAATGGTAAGTGAGCTGTTTCTGAGCAAGGGCTGTAAAGTAACCCAAAGGAATGTGGGAATATCCTTGAGGAGCTAATGTCACTGTTGAGCTGTGCTAAAACTGCCTTTTCAAGGTTCCCTTCTGCAAGTTGATGACTCACTAACTTCACAACTGGTTTAAAAAAACCAAACCTACAAAACTATGCAAACAAAGAAGGCAGCTGTGCTGAGATGGCTGAGTTTTGGAGCTGCACGTGGGTAGTTATCAAAGCAGAATGATCTTAGTAAAACCCACAACACCAACATGTGCTGTGCATTTTCCCAGTACCTCACTCCAGTGCCCAGGGTGGTGTAGTGGTCTCAGGCAGGTGCCTGCCTTCACCTCATCCATGGCTCACCTGCAAATTTCAGCTTCATCATAACTACAACCATTTGCTTTGTTTTGCCCTTGCTTATATTTATTTTTTCACAGGTTCACAAGGCAAACCCAATACGCAAATACCGCAGTGTAGAAGTGAAGCCCAGCGATCAGCCACTGACTATGCCAAAGTCTCCCAACTTCTCAGACAGATTCCGGTGCTGATGAGCATCCACATGATAAGAGGAGCGAGACTCCATCCCTCTCCACTCTCTTGGTAGGAGAAGAGGGAGTAGTTGTTCTTCCATGACTGCTCAGTCTGAACTCCTATGCTTGGTTCCGTTGTTGTACTGAGTAGTTAAACTCCACCTGAGCCCATGGCATTTTAGCAGTGCCTCCTGGCCTTGCTGTGTATCCAGACCCTGTGTTTTCTAGAGACTAAACTAAGTTTTGATATTGCATACAGATATTGTGTACCTAACTAAATAAAAATTCCTAATCTGCTCATCATCTCTGGGTAGTGGGCTGAAGCCCTTTCCTGCAGAAGAGTTTTTGGTAAAGGCTGACCACACAGATGTGTGAATCTGGCAGAGCTGCCTTATATTTGTACACTAAAGTGCTATTTTCAAGTGTCTGTTTTTTAGCCTTTTAATCTGCATTAAGCCTGAATTGTGTTAAGTGTTGTGAGGTTCCTTCAAGCCAGTGTAGCGCGGGTCTGGCATTTCTTGTTGATGTTTAGATGACCACAAATATAAATCTTGCCCACGCTTTAAAGTAGTTCTCTGTGTATATTAGAGCATTAAACCATCTTGCTGTTTTATAGCTGAAGTCCTTCTGTTTGGGGAACCATTTATCTGGAAAGTGACTTGCTGTGAGCTGCTGCCCCAGCTCCTGCCAGTGCAGGTCTCTTGGCTAGAGAGCCATCAGCATCTCTGGCCAGTTTGGGCAGCAAGCAGAGCTAAATATAGCCCAAGTGCTCAAATGTGCTTTGAGGACAAAACTGCTGGCATTGTGAAGAGTGGACACATCTAGATTAAAGTTTTAATAATTATTTCTTACTTAGTATTGTGCTCTGATTTCTTACCTTTGTATCTTGCTGAAAAACCCATGAGCAGGGCTGCTGGCTACTGTTGTGCTGTTTAGAAGAGAGGGGGGGAAAAAGGGAAATTTAGAATTAATTTGTCCTAACTGGACAAACTTTCTTGTTTGGTGGTTATGGAAAACATTTGCTTTTATTTCCTCTGAATTTGGATACTGTTGAAGAAGTATTCCCAGAGTGTGTAGCTTTTTGTTCAGATTTTTGGGTGGAAAAGAGAGTTTGAACTTAGTGTTGGACTCTAGCTACGGGAGTGGTTAAAGGTGCTGTCTCATTCTTGTGAAAGTACATCAAGCAGTTGCTATTTTACTCCTAGATTTAGAGAGGTAACAGTGGAAGAAAGTCCTTAGAGACCTAAATTCCAAGATGAACATTTACTCTACCCAAGGGATGATGTTTCTGCAGGAATTCTAAAAAGTGCAATGCTCAAGAGCTGTCATTGCAGAACAGCTGGGGTCTCTATGGGCGTGTTTCAAAGAGCACCAGCCTCGAACTTCAGTGCTGGGATTAAAAGAGGAAAAGCCACCTGCACTGAAATACAAGGATTCTTTAAAAAAAATTAAAGGTTTTCTGCAGTTAGTAACCGAGGAACTGGAGAATGAGAGGCCTAGGGAAGTGTGTTGGCACTAAAGGATGAATGACCCTGTAGCAGTGTGGGTTCTTGGAAATGGTGAGCTCAGATATGGCTCCATTTTGCTCAAGTTTCAGCTTTTCCTTCCCTTCTCTTGAGGATCTTTGTGTAGCTGTGGCAGAGCTTGGCCCAAAAGCTTGACCCAATCACCCAGTCTGCCCTCGGCCACATTTTTCTGACTTTGCTGATAGCCCTGTGTCACTGAGCTGAGAGTTATAGGACAGCCAGAAAAACTGCTGTCACTGCTGCTGTGACAATTTGCAGGAGTGGCTGGAGCACAAGGGACAGCTCAGCATCCTCTTTTTGAAAACTAAAATCCATGTAGATCTGACCTGTCTGCCTTAACCCCATTTCTGTCACAGTGGAGCTGTTCCCTGTGATCTGCTACTAGATGGGGACATCACAGAACCTCAGATGTGCTGTCAAGGAGCCCTTGCTCTTTCCTCGAGTGCCAGCTCTGGAGAAGGCAGCGTGTAGGCAGCAGGAGCAGCAAATATTTATGATGAGTCAGGGGGAAGCTGGAATGATGATGAGCTGCTGAAGAATGTGAAGGCAAACAGGATCATGAGGCTGTGGAACTGGAGCAGCCACCGATCCCTGAAGGATGAAGCAGCTGGATTTCCCTGATGGCCCTACATGGCCTCTTCTGCCTTGAGGAAGGGGTTGTGTGCCTGACAGCTTGGCAGTATTTTTTCCCCAATGGTATCATTTGGGTCTAATAAAAGACATTACATCTTCCCCCAGACACGGCCTCTTGTATTCCCCACGCACTGCAAACAGGGGCAGGAGCCTCAGGCAGCTGTGCCTCCAAGGGTCTGGGCTGTTTGTATGAGCTTGGAGTCACCCACCAGGTTCTCACGGGCTGGGGTGTGGGACCTGTCCTCTTAATTAGGAGAGAAGTGGTGACATGGTGGGAAAACTGTTCCAGTGTACAAAGTGTGTAAAAATCGTGTTCTGAAGGAGCTGGATGTTGGAGAGGATGGGATTTGGCTGAGGCTTTAGCAGGGAAATGGTAGGTGATTTTTCCAGTGCTGGGGAGAGCAAATTTATAGGATGGGAGCAAGAGACTGGGATTTAACTTAGTGCTGTTCTAATACCTCTCTTTAGACTCAGGGTAGGTTGAGAAACTGATGTAAAATCTATATTCTCCCTGTGTGGATTTTGCAAAAACATTTTCGTATTATAGTACTCAAAGCTCATCACCTTTATGTGCATGCCTTGAGAGCAAGGAGTGGGAGGAGGTGAGGGGAGAAGATCTGGATACAAAATCACCCTCTGCTCCCTTTCTAGTTGAGCTGTACTCAATTTGTTATCAAAATAATTTGCTGATCACAGACTAGAGTTGGAACTAAAAGGCAGCCAATGTTTTCCTGGACTTTCATGTTGAATTGCAAGATTCAAATTATCTGGTGAATAAATTCTTATGAAAAGGCTTGATGATGCTCTCAAATCACAGTTTCGCTTCTCCCTTCTGTCTCCACTGGGCAACCTTTGCAACTGCTTCTGTGACCTGGCCTGAACCTGGAAAGACCCCGGGACCTGGGCAGGTCCTGGTGCTCCCTGGTGCTGCTGCTGGTGGCCACGTTGCTCTGGATGCTCTTCTGATGACGCTGGGATTTTTCCTTGTCTTTCCCCATCCCCTTGCTGACACCTGTCATGACACGATGGCAGCTCGTGGTGGAAGCCCTGGTACTGATGGAAGCAGTTAAGCCAGACGGCCCGGCTGGTTTGTGTTTCAGCAGCATGGCTGGGATTCAGGTGGGGATGTTGTTCAGCCTGCCCTGCCGCTCGATTTAGCCGGGGTGTAGGGTTTCCCGGGAATGGGCCGCCTCTGGCCCCGCAGAGCCTCCCTTCCCAGGGTAAACGTAAAGGTTAAAGTGTGCTGCCGCAGTTGTGACAACGGCGTCGCCAGGGAACAGCGTGCTTGAGGTGCTGCCAGATAGCCCCAGGACAGGCTGTTTCCCAGCTGCAGCCAATGCAGGCTCTGGCTTAAGTTCCTGAATGGGAAGGAAAAAAAAAAAACCCAAGCCCAGGCTGAGAAGGCTGGGTGGTGGCTGGTTTGCAGAGCCCCAGAGCACTGTGCTGCTCCTTGGGGAGCATGGTTTTAGACCAAGGCATCTGGAATCCTGGAGTGCAACCGATATTGCCCTTCAATTCTACAATTCCTTCTTCCCAAAGGTCTGATTTCAGTTTATTTCTCTCTGCCCACAAATGAATTTTATCTGTGATATTGCCAAACCGTGGTCACCCATTGCCTTTGGAGAACCATGGTTCCCTAGTACCTGCGCCCAGGGCTTTGATTCCTCACCTTGTCCCAAGGATTTGTGTCCAGATCAACCTTGCTCCCAGGGAGCGTGGAAGATTGCAGGCATCCCGGGAAGTCTGGCTGGTGTCCAGGTGCTTGCCCCTGCTTTCCTTGGAGAATTTTATCCCCGTGTCCACCACACCAACAACAGCTCCAAGGGGGCTGTGGGGCATGGCTCTGGCTCATGGGCTCCTGCCTCATGCCTGGGCATGGATGTGCTCCTTCCACCTGGGGTCTGTCAGGAGGGTGCAGAGCCGAAGGCTGGCGGAGTGGTGGCAGTATGTGCCTGAAGTGACACTGGTGGCCTCCAGGTGCCTGGCAGCCCTCGACTGGAGGAGGGGAGAGGCAATTCCAAACTTCATGTTGGCGATGACAGCCGATGGGCAGAGTCCCTGCTGGCCAGACACAGCATCTGGCCAGTTACTCCTGACTGTGATCCTACAGAGGCCAAGGTGGGGGACTCGCACTCATCATGGGAGCGGTGGCTGTGCCAGGACTGGGCAGCATGGATGTCATTGTCACCAAGAACTGTGAATGGTGTTGGTGATGCTCCAACCTCTGCTTGTACACCACTGCATCAGCACATCAGTGAGTCAGAGCTGTGTGCCTGCTCCTGCATTACTCCTGCTGGTCCTCATCACACTCCAGGTCCTGCCATGGATTTTGGGAAAGGAGCTGGCCTTGCTGAAGCCACAAATCCCAGCTGTGAAGGCTGGAGCAGGAGAGCTCCCTGTCTGCTCAGGAGTCCCCGGCTGTGTCCCACTGAGCAAGTGTTGCTCTTGCATCGAGATGTTGATGGTGAGTGCCTGAGGCCAGGGCAGGGACAGGTGGAACAGCAGCACCTCAAGGACAGGGGAACAGCTGTGCTCCCATCCTGGCTTGTCTTGCTTTCAATGCCACATGTGAACCACTGGCAAAGTCTGACCCCAGGCCATGGCACACAGATGCTGGTGGCTCACTGGGAGCTGGGATTTGGCAGTGAGGAGCAGCAGCACTGCCTGGGCACTGTTGGTCCTCCTGCAAGGTGCTGCAGGCAAAGTGAGCACTGTTCTTGGGGGGCTGCTGCTGCTTGTGTTGGTGGCATTGACTCAGCTCCATCCTGGATGGCACTGGCCAGGGCAGCCTCTCCACCTCCTTCGCTGCTGTAGCCTCCAGCCCTGCCACAGGCAAGGTTTAAACTTTAAGGAGAAAGCAAAGCAAGGTTTAAGCAGCCGGGTTTGGTGTCTGGCAGGACCTGAGCTTTGTGTGGCTCTGGGATGGGGAGCTGGGAGGCAGGACCAGGCTGGCAGCTGGCAAGGGCTGAGGCTGGAGGAGCCCAGGGTAACCTCAGCCTCCCCGGGGTGCACCCAGCCAGCTCAGCCCTGGGGAGAGCCCCACTCCTCCAGCAAATACCAGGATTCAGCCCCATGCAGTGCCTGAGGTGTGTCCTGGGGTGCAGCACCCCAGAAGGAGCTGGCAATGCCTGTGCAGCACCCATACACACAGCCCAACCCCTCTAGAGACTCCAGCTCCTCTGTCTCTTTCCCTGATTCCCAAAACACTTGATTTAGCAGAAAATAAGTCTTTCAACTGGTTCCTAGGGGAGGCTGCAGGTGCTGGCCAGTGCCTAGTTCCCAGCTGCTGTCACCTTAATCAAGACCCAGTGGCAGTGCCCAGAGGTGCCACATCATACCCAGGAGTGCAGGGTCCTTTGGAGCTGCTCTCCCAAAGGGCCAGTGCCGCTGGGCAGAGCTGGCCACAGCTCAGCAGCACAGCAGACCAGCACCACCATCAGCTGCTCCCGGCCACCATCCCCATGGTTTGGCCAGTGGCCACCTTGTGTCACCTGTGGGCATCTTGGAGGGCCTTAGGCACCTGGACCCTGTCCACCTCACCCAGGCCACCCCCATGGGATGGTTTTGGGGTGCCACTGTGTCCAGTGCCAGCCCTGCCTGTGGTGCTGTGCTGGAGCAGGAGGCAAGTCCGTCCCTGTCCCCTGCCCCTTGTCTGCGTGTCCCCAGCCCACGGGGGACAGGCGAGAGTGGCGTGTCCTTTGAACGGGCTCCAGCAGCAACAGGTGCTGGGAAAGGCGAAGCGGGCCGGCTCCCGCTGCTGTAAAGGATCCTCCTCTGCCCGCACTAATCCGGCTCCGTTACACCCGGGATAGAAGAGGCTGCTCCCTCCGGCGCTGCCACAGTGCGGATGCTGCCCCGCTGACCACCCACTGCACCAGGACCCAGGTAAAGGGGCCGGGGGGTCTCCATGGCTTCTGACTCGGGGCATGGTGGTGGGGGGTCCTGTGGATAGGGGAGCCCCCAGCCCTGGGAAGAACACCTCCATCCCCACGGGCTTTGTGCGCTGAGCTGTGGGACGTGGGAACGCTCTCCCAGGGACTGCTCTGCTACACCTCCTGTTCCAGCAGACCAGCAAGCAACTTACCTGTTACTGGGATGGTCGCTGGTGGGTTTGTTCTGGGGCTGGGCTGTCCTGGGCTCTGGACGGCTGCACAGGGGGGTGTTTTGAGACAGAGTGAGGAAAGATGACCGGGTACAGGAGGGCAGTGGAGCCCAAGGCAGAACGGGGATTTGAGGATCAGGTGCTGGGCTGCAGCCCAAAGCAGGTACAGGGCACCAACAGGACCCCTTGGTGGAGCTGGTCACCCCTGGGCAGGGGGACAAGCAGCGCTGGCGGCTGCTGGGTCTGGGGGTCTGTGTGGCCCTTGAGCAGATGGGGTTTGCCTGCACGGCTGGACCTCCTGTGTGGTTCAGGGGGAGCAGTGGCGGGGCCGTGCGGGGAATGCTCACCTCTCCTGATCCCCACCGCCAGCCCGGGGCCGGAGCCGCTGTCTCCCGCCCTGCCATGGTGGGACGTGGCCTTAAATTGTCACCCCGGCCGCGCCGCGCTGGCTGTTTGCACGTCGGAGGCCCCAGGCACCCGGTGACAGGTGCCGGGGTCAGGCCATCGATCAGTCACCGCGGGGCAGATATCGGGGCACAATGGGACGGTGCCGGGGCTGGTGGCCACGTGGGGTCCCTGGCTCGGTGCCACCAGCCCGGGAGCCGCCGGCGGGGCGGCGGGGACACGGTTCCCGGCTGGATGGCAGCAGCTCATCCCTGCAGGAGCAGAGCCACTGCCCCAGCCCTGCCGTCCCCTCTGCAGGGCGTCGGGTCCGGCGAGCCCTCAGCTGCTGCTTTCTCTCCCGCAGGAGCCTCGCCGAACCGGGAGCACCGCAGGGCCGCCGCCTCCCGCCTGGAGCGTCCCATGGAGCAGGGTGGAGGCGCGGATGGTGCCGACACCGGGGGGGCTGGCGGCACGGTCCCCCCCGAAGCCGAGGGCAGCGCAGCACCTGCAGCCCCCCAGGCTGCCCAGCCCCAAGGGGGGACAGTGCCAGCTGCCACCGTAGTGCAGGACGAAGGCACAGGTGAGCCTGGGCAGGAGAGGGCTGCAGGAGAGGCTGGAGGAGGGACAACAGAGCCGAAGCAGGAGACGGCTCTGGCTGCTCCAGAGCCCCAGCATGGACGGGAAGCAGTTCCAGGAGAGGAGGCTTCGGCTGTGCAGCATGATGGAGGACAGACAGCATCTGATGAAGGGCAGGCAGCATCCATCGGGGAGAAGGTGCCAGCTGCCACCGAGGCCCAGAGTGTAGGGAAGGATGAGAAAGATAAGCTTGAGAAGAAGAAAGCTCCAGCTGCAGGAGAGCTCAAAGGGGGAAAGGCTTCAGCTGCTGCAAAGGCTAAAGATGGAGGGAAGGATGAGCCCAGGGAGGAGAAGCCTCCAGCTGTGGGAGAGCCTGAGAAAGGGAAGCATGAGCCCATGGAGGGGAAGGGCCTGGCTGGAACTGAGGCACAGGATGGAGGAAAGGACAAGCCCAAGAAGGAGCAAGCCTCTGGTGAGTCAGGGGCTGAGAGTGGTGGGAAAGCAGAGCCCAAGGAGGAGAAGGCTCTGGCTGCAGCAAACTCTGAAGGAGGGAAGGCAAAACCTATGGAGGAGACAGCCTTGGCTGCAGCTCAGGCTCAGGATGGAGGCAAAGGAGAGCCTGCAAAGGAGAAAACCACAGTCGTTGCAAAACAGGACGTCCCAGCCACTGCTAAAGCTCTGGATGAAGGGAAGCAAGACGCAAAGGCAGAGCAAGCCCCAGCTGATACCAAGCCTGCAAAGGAGAAAACCATGGCTGCTGCAAAGGAGAAGGCCCCAGCTGCCGCAAAGGCTCAGAGTGGGGAGAATAAAGTGGTAAAGGCAGAAAAAGCCCCAGCAGTTAAAAAAGCTCCAGATGGAGGCAAAGAGGAGTCCACAAAAGAGAAGGCTCCAGCTCCAGTAAAGGAGAAAGCCCCAGCTCCAGTGAAGGAGAAAGCCAAAATTCCTGCGAAGGAGAAAGCCCCAGATACTGCCAAGGCTCAGGATGGAGAGAAGGTAGCAGCAAAGGCAGAGAAAACACCAGCTGCAAAAACGGCTCAAGGTGGAGGCAAAAAAGAGCCTGAAAAGGAGAAGTCCTCAGCAGCTGTGAAGGTGCAGGATGGAGGGAAGAAAACTGCGAAGGTGGAAAAATCCACAGTTGCATCAAAAGCTGGAGATGAAGGGAAAGGTCCTACAAAGGAGAAGGCCCCAGCTCCTGCAAAGGCTCGGGATGGAGGGAAGAAAGCTGCAGAGGTGGAGCCTCCCACACCTGGAGCAGAAGCTGGGGATGGGGCTGTGGAGCCCACGGAGGCAGCGGCCATGGGTGTTGTGAAGGCTCAGGGTGAAGGGGAGGAAGTGTCCGAGGAGATAGAGGGACAGCCACCAACAGTCCCCGAGCCCCCGCGCCCGGCTCTGCTGCAGAGCCTGAGCTGCCCGGCTGCCTGCCACAGGTACCCACACCCTCCTGGGATTGGGGGATCCCCCTCACTGCTCCAGGGAGCCCTGGGTCACTGGGTGCTGGGCTTGGGAGCTGCTGGCTGGGCTCTGCTCACCTCCCACTCCTGCTTCCAGGGAGGAGCAGCCCTGGGCAGAGGTGGCAGAGATGGAGACAATAGAAGAGGAGACCACGATGGCGGAGCCAAAAGAGGGTCCGACAGAGCCTGGCTCTGGCCCACCAGCCCTGGGGGACCTGCAGCCCCTGGAATCCCCCGGCACCCCCCAGGAGAGGACATTGCCCAGTCCCACAGGGCAGCCCCCGGATCCTGCTGGGGTTGCGGAGCAGCCTGGACCTGGGGTGCAACCATCTTCGACGGAGGCAAAGCCACCCCCCAGCCCCTACCTCACCCCTGATTTTGGGAAGGAAGACCCTTTTGAGATATTGGGTAAGGCCATGAGGTACCTGTCTTTTTCTTACCCCCCAGACACTCTGTGGAGTGACAGCCTGGGAACCCCATGGCCCTGCCTGCTGCCCACACTGCCCTCCATGCTGCCAGCTCCTGTCCTTGGCTTGTCACCTGCCTGGTGGCCTTCAAGCTCCCCTTTCACTGTAAACAGGGCTAAATACGTCGCGTCCCTTCCTGGCCTGCTCTGGCCACACTGTGAGGAAGAGGAGCCCGGGGAGTGACAGCAACTGTCTGGCTGGTGGCAGGGGACAGCATGTCCCACAAGGACCTGCACCATGGTCCTTGTGGGGATGGCAGGGCTTGGGGACAGTGGGTGCTTTTGGAGATCCCTATGAGGCCGGCTCCTGCTCTCACCTAGGAAAGGGTGGCTCAGGAATGGGTGCACTGCACTCCCCGTGAGTGGGATCTGTCTGGGAAGGAGCAGGAGGTGGTGGCATGGAGGGGAGTTGGCCTGGAGAGGTTGACAGACAATGACATGGCCTGGAAAGGGTAAATGTGACATGTGGGATGGTGGGGATGGCTGTCATGAAGTAAGGTGGGTACCATGTGTTGGGATGGGTGCCATGGAGCAGGAGTCCAGAGAGAGGAGTGGGTGCCATGGAGCGGGGTTGGTGCCATGCAGCAGGGCAATGCTGTGGGCAATAGCGAGGGACCCTTCAGGGCAGACCCTTCCCTCCAGTGCAGCCCCAGCCAGGAGCCCCTGGCTCACAACCCAGCACTCAGTACCTGGCCACATCCTGCACCCACAGGCTTGGCTGGGTGCCTGTCTTCACCCCACACCAGGGCAGCCCAGGGTATCCAGAAGTGGGGTCCCCTGGACAGCAGATTCCTTTCTCACCTCATCCTTTCTCTCTGGGCAGACGATCTCCCTCCGCCACCAGCGCCCTTCCCTCATCGCACCGTCACCCTGCACTCCGCCAGTGTCAGCTCCCAGTTCAGCCTCAACTCCAAGGACATCCTGGGGGGGTAAGGAGGGACCCCAGTGTTTCCCCTGGCACTGTCTGAAGCTGCCTTCCAGCCTTGGGCAGTGGCTTTGAGTCGGTGGGACTCCTCTGGTCACGATGGGTGGGTGCCTCGGGCAGGATGGGTGCCTTGGGCAGCGCAGAGCAGCACCACAGTGCAGTGTGAGGGTCCCCAGCAGCCTGGGTGGCTGATGGTGTGGGCAACTCTCCCTCTCTTCCTCCCTCCCCAGGGGCAAGTTTGGTGAAGTTCACACGTGCATAGAGAAGGAGACGGGGCTCAAGCTGGCAGCCAAAGTGATCCGGAAGCAGGGAGCAAAGGACAAGGTCTGAACGATGCTGGGCAGGGGGTGGCAGTGTCACGCTCTGTGTGCCCCTGGTGTGTGGGGACACAGCCTGTCCCAGTGGCACAGCCAGGGCTGACATCCCACACCATCCTGGGGCTCCTTCTGCAGGAGATGGTGCTGCTGGAGATCGATGTGATGAACCAGCTGAACCACCACAACCTCATCCAGCTCTATGATGCCATTGAAACGCCCCGGGAGATCATCCTCTTCATGGAATTGTAAGTGCTGGGGCTGCCCACACCCAAAATGCTACATCCCACCCTGGCTCTGCTCAGCATCTCCATGGTGGAGCTGGGCCAGGGTCCTCAGGAGGGCAGGGAGCTCTGCAGGAGGATGGCTTGGGGCAGGGAGCCCCCAAAGTGACCCCATGGTCCATCCCCATGCAGTGTGGAGGGTGGTGAGCTCTTTGAGCGGATCATCGACGACGATTACCACCTGACAGAGGTGGACTGCATGGTGTTCGTCCGGCAGATCTGCGAGGGCATCCGCTTCATGCACCACATGTGCGTCCTCCACCTCGACCTCAAGGTGCGGGGCTGGGGGCTGACAATGACAGGCCAAGGGTGACAGCAGGACACTGGCTAGCTGTGGGAGGGATGACTGTGGGTCAGCATTGCTCTGGTGTGGGTCAGCTGCAGGACCCATGGGCTGCTGGATCTGTGTAGTGGGGATGTCCTCTCTCGGTGGTGGGGCAATGGTCACCCTGTCCCCACAGCCTGAGAACATCCTCTGCGTTTCTACCACCGGCCACATGGTGAAGATCATCGACTTTGGGCTGGCTCGAAGGTGAGGTTCTCTTTCTTAGCACTCTCTCCTCCCTGTTTCCCTTCCACCCTTCATCTCTGTGTGCCTTTGGGTACCAGGAGCCCCGAGACCTGCCCTAGGCCATTGCTTTGGCCACGGCTCTCCCTGACTACCTGGGGAGGGCAGCATCTGCTGAGAGAGGGGCAGTGGTTTGGGGGAGCAGCCTGTCCCCCTTCTGCTGACTTGCACCCTCTCTTGGCCGCAGGTACAATCCCAATGAGAAGCTGAAGGTGAACTTTGGCACCCCTGAATTCCTCTCCCCCGAGGTGGTCAACTACGAGCAGGTCTCCTACTCCACGGACATGTGGAGCATGGGCGTCATCACCTACATGCTGTACGTCAGGGCTGGGCAGGGGCTGCCAGTGCCGTGCTGGGGAGCTGTGGTGCTGGGGCACAGCTCCCCTGGGTGCAGAGCTGTCCCCAAGCACCTGGCTGCTCCTGGATGGGGAGATGGCCACGTGGGGCTGGGGGCTGGGGGGCAGGAAGACGCTCAGCCTGGCTGCAGGCAGGAGCACAGGACGGTGGCAGCACATCCCTGGAACATCCCTGGCCAGACTGGCTCTCTTCCAGGGGGTCTGGGAGGTGCTGCAGCCTGAGAGCACCTGACTTTTCACCTCTCTGCACCCCCAGGCTCAGCGGCCTCTCCCCCTTCTTGGGTGACGATGACACTGAGACTCTAAACAACGTCCTGGCTGCCAACTGGTACTTCGACGAGGAGACCTTTGAGAGCGTCTCCGATGAGGCCAAGGACTTCGTCTCAAACCTCATCATCAAGGATAAGAGGTGTGAGGCTGGCAGTGGCCATGGGGTCCTGGAGTGGGCATCCCCAGGGCTGCCCCAGCTACCACATGCTGCCTCTTCACCAGGGCCAGCAGCACCCCCTGGGTCCTGCACCAAATGAACCCCATGGGGCTCTGCCCCACTCTGACTGTCCCCAACTGAGCCCTGCATCCCTCCAGGGATGCCTGTCCCAAGCAGGATGTGCTGGACCCCTCGGGGTCCTGCCCAGCCCCACCAGTGCCTGGGCACATCCTTCCATCTGGTTCCTCCCTGCAGGGTTATGGGGTTTTGGGGCTCTTGAGTGGCTGGAGAAGGTGGTGGTTGGGGGTGAGGGGCTCGATCAGTGTTGATGTGGGCTCCTCTCACCCCCAGTGCCCGTATGAGTGCTGACCAGTGCCTGCAGCATCCCTGGCTCAATAATCTGGCAGAAAAGGCCAAACGCTCCAACCGGCAGCTCAAGTCCCAAGTGCTGCTCAAGAAATACGTCATGAGGCGGCGCTGGAAGGTGCGGGGGGCCGGCAAGGGCATGAGGGCCAGCAGCTGCTGAGGGGGCTGGGAGGGGGCTGCCAGACTCTGCCTGTTCTGGTGGATGGCATCTGGAGCATGGAGAATGGCTCTGTGTCGCTGTGCTGCTGGCAGCTGGGACACAGGGCTGGGGACCCTTGAGCATGGATGCCCCTGAGGTGAGACACCCATCAGGCATGTGGTGGATACTCCTGTGGCGATCCCAAAAGCAGCTTTTAGGGGCAGAATTAGTGTCAGGCCCCAGCGTGGGGTCTGGCTCAACCTCCAGTGCCACAGGCCTTGCCATAGGATGAGCACCTTTCCTCTTCCGTTTCACAGAAAAATTTCATCGGGGTGTGCGCTGCCAACCGCTTCAGGAAGATCACCAGCTCGGGGTCCCTGACAGCGCTGGGCATCTGAGCTGGGCTCCCAGGGGAGCCAAGGCCAGAAAGGAACCACTTGAGAGGGATCCCCACCAGTCTGGAGCAGCTCTGCCGAGCTGGTCCCACCCCGGGTGGCATCGCTGCGCTCAGGACCACGTCACCGCTGGGAGTGCTCGCAGTGGCCTTGGGGCTCCTGAGGCTCCAGCCCTCCTCACTCCCACCGAGCCGATGCTCCTGTCGGGATCTCCTCAGACTGTGAGGCTGCTCCGGAGTGAAGGTTTCTGATCTCATCTCTGGCCCTGGCCTGGCTGCGTGATGCCCGACCTGCAGCTCTCTCTGCTCCTCTCATGCTTCCTTCCCGTGCCCTCGGAGGAGGAAGGCCATTCCGGTGTGATCCCGCTGCCTCGGCCAGCTGGTGCTTGCTGCTTTTGGACTCAAAATGTGCCCTCTCTGCCTGTAAATGCCGCAGCCCTGCCTGCCTTCCCTGCCGCTGGCCCCTGCCCTGCCCGGCCTCCCTTCCCAGCTCTGTGGCTCTGCGATGATGCTGGAGGGCACCGCGGACCCTCATCCTGGTGCCTTGGCAGCGGAGCCGGGGCTGAAGCACCTCCTCCTGGCCAGCTGGGCATGTGGGAGCGGAGCTGGCCCCGAGCTGCTGCTCGCACAGGAAGGGAGGAAGCAGCAAGCGCGCTTCCAGCGGCGTCCCCAGCTGGGAGCCAACGAGGAAAGAAGGAGGCTTTGTGTTCCTCCTGCCCTCCCTGCCCTTCGGTTCTGCCAGCGGGGGAAAAACACAACCTCTGCTTCACCCGTCCCCGGCAGAGCGCGCTGAGCGAGGCGGGCTAATGCAGAGCAGCTGGCCCGCGCTCCCCGCTCCGGCCGGCACCGCTCACCCGACCACCAACACACCGGAACTGCTCCGCCGCTGCGGCCGCCAGCTCCCCCGCCCTGTGCGGGGGCTCCGCGGGACCTGCTGGGACTGGGGAGAGGGGTGCTGCTCCGGCTCCCGCGCCTTGTCCCGATCCCCGTCCTCTCTGCCCGCACCCCTTGGGCCTCCCCGGTGCTGCCGGAGGATGGTCATCCCCTGGGATTTGCAGCATCCAGCCTTGCCCGCTGCAGGAGGGGATGGGGGGTTGGCAAGAGGTCCCCCAGCTTTGGCTTTTGCCATGGCTGAGCTCCCCCTAGCCAAGGCTGTGTGTTTGCTCTGGAGCTGCCTGTGCCCTCTGTGCCTGCTGGAAAAACACTGGGGAGAGACACAGGGAGACATTGCCCCTCACCCCTACACTGGCTGCAGCAGGGGAAGGGGCTTCAGGCTTGTCCCCACCGGGCAGGAGCCACGGCTGGTGGGACCCTGCCCCATAATGGAGCCCTCCACAGCGCTCGCCTTCTTGTAAATAAATGTACAGGTCTGCCCACAGCCCACGCCTGCCACTCCGGGGGCTGGGGAGGCCCTACTCCCACCTGTGGGGCCTGACAGTCGCAGGGTAAGTGAGATGAGGGTGGGAAGCAGAATCTCATCTCTGTGGCAGAGGGGATGGGTCCAGGCTGTGCTGTGGACAGGGACCACCTGGCACGTCCTGGGCAGGGCTGTGCAGGCATAGCGCCAAGGATTTCTGGTCTACACACCCAGTAGCTCTGAGGACCCCAGGGGGATGGGGGAAGGAGAAGTGACTGGATGGATGGATCAGCTGTCAGTCAGATGTGTCCTCACATCTTCAGCATCTGCCCATATCGGGTGGGCAAGGGCTGGTGGGTACCAGTGCCCCTTTGCCCAGGGGAGCTGTGGCTGGCCCTGAAGTGGTTAAGGCTGCCAGAGCCCGGACTCCGGCTCTCGCCGCAGGCGTCCCTCCCAGCCGCTTCCTGCCGGCAGCCTTTGACCGGTTCCTGTCGGTGACCACCCCGCAGGCCTGGACGCCAGCGCAGCCCCATCTGGTTTGAGTTACGCTCCACGGCGGTGACGTCTCCTTCCTGTCTGGCCCCAGGAGCCGCGCATCGCCCCGGTCCCGGCCCTGGCCCCGGCCGGCCACAGGGGCTGCAGGGCCCTGCTGTGGGGTGGCCATGGGGTTTGCAGATGGACCACCAGCCCCGGACATTCCCGGCACTCTGAGCTGCTGTAGGGAATCAGTTCCTGAGCACAGCCCTGTGTGAGCACGTCTGCAACAGAGGGATGCACAGACACCAGCACACTCCCACCCCACAGCCCAGTTTGGTTTCTCCAGCCCCTTCCTTCCTATCCGGGGACCCTACAGAGACACACACTGGGGCTGGATGAGTGGGGCCACAGGGCTGACAACCATGGAAGTAGCCATGATCCCATCCTATGTTCCCAGCAGGCAGGGCTCATGCACCCCTGAAGCTGCTTGGAGTGGACTGGTCCCACTGGGACCAAATACTCCTGGTCCAGCACAGGCCACGACAGCCAGTTCCATCCCATATGTGTGGGGTCCTCCTCACCCCCACGGATGCACGGTGCAGTTTGGATGTACTCACGTGTGTCCTCAGCATCCATTTCCGGAGCCTGGAGCGGCGCACATTCCTCATGCACCCTGTTCCTGTGGCACCCACCCTGCCTGCAGAAACAAGCAGCCCCGCAGGCAGTGCAGGGAGGGAAGGAGAGCGGGCAGACCTCCGGCACTGGCACCTGGCAGCACCTCCGGCAGCGGCAGCAGGTTCGCCCCGTGACCGGGTGCAGCAAGTCCACGGCACGGCCCAGGATGGGAGCGGGCGAGCGGGCAAGGGGCCAGGCCACCCACAGCGAGCCGGGAGCGAGCCAGGGAGGAGGCAGAGCTGGGAGAACAGCGGGTCCATGACCGGCAGTCAGGGTGAGGGCGGGAAAGGGGAGCACTGGGAGAGCGCATGGTTCTGATCTGCACTCCGGGCAGTGCAGGCTGTGCAGGACAGGAGTCCCCATCCCTAGCGGCTGCTGCAGTTTGGGGGACAGTGGGATGCGCCACACTGCTCCCAGCACAGGGACCCCATCCCGGGCACAGCGTGGGGCCGGGCCGTGTGTTCCCAGCCGGGGCGGGCGATGGGCCTGGCCACGCTGCGTGGGAACCAGACGGCCCCTGGGCACGGCTGCGGCGCTCGCTTCCTCCCGCGCCCCCGGGGACCGTGCGAAGGAGGGGGCTGAGGTCAGCCGCGCTCGCCGCCGGCCGCTCTGGAGACGCCAACATGATGTAGGCGCTCAAATATTGTTTTCCACTGGGTAGGGAAAAAAAAAAGGGAGAAAAGAGAGGCCTAGGGCTGAGTGGCGGTCCTCGATGATGAAGGGCGGCCCCCCCTGCCCTGCCCGGGGCTGGGACACAGCCATGGCCCAGCAGCAGCCGTCTGGGGGCTGATAACAGAGCTGACGCGGCCGCGGTGCTCTCGGTCCCTGAGTGACGGCAGTGCTCCTCCGTGCCAGCACGGCCCCCGCAGAGACCCCCGAGACTGGCCAGACTGGAGTCCCACTGGCCTTGGGGAGCTGGGGGGACTTTGACACATATTTGGTCCCCACATCAGCACGGAGAGCCTCTGCCAGCCCTGTGTCTATCCTAGGGCTGGCTGTGGCATGGGATCTCGGTATTGCTGCTCTTGGGGAGCTCCCTCTGCCAGCCTGGGGTTGGCAGGACGGGGGGCACAAGCACAGCCCCCCACTTTGCCAGCAGCACTCTGGCCCCACTCCAGTGCTCAGAGGTGCTGATTCGGGTATCCCAGTGCTGTGTGGGAAGGGGCTGGTGGGCAGGTCCCATCCTGGGGCTGTGTGGGGACCCTGCCCACTCCAGTGTCCCCCAGCCTGGCCAGCTGGGGCATGTCCCTGTGCCCAGCCCAGTGTCAACAGTGGTGACTCAGCTGGTGCCTCTTCACTGGCAGCCACCCTGCATGATTCAGGTCGGAGGAATCCACTTTCCTGGCTGTTCCCATCAGAGCTGCAGCCCCTGGCACAGCCCATCTTTGGGGCTGCCCTGGTCTTGGAGTCTGCAGGGACGTGTTGGAATCCCAGCCCGGCACTGACACAGCCACAAGCAAGGACAGAGAGGGGAGGGAGCCCTGTTTCCCCCATAGCAGAGCCTCCACACTGTGCCACAAGCCCTGGTGCCTCCCCGCAGTCTGTCTGGGGCAACAAGGGTCCATTTGCAGGGCCACAGACTGAGGCTGGTGCCACTCGTGCCACGTGTGACACCCTGTGCAAAGCCAGGAACTTGGAGGGGTCCCAGGCACAGGGAGGTGACAGTGGGGCTCCCCTGCGGGATAACTTCTGCTGCAGTACATCCCCCTGACCCCCAGGGACGAAGTTCCCTCGCACTGCCAAGGGATGGCGCTTCAGGGGCTCGTGGCCCCACAAGACCTTGTCCCCAGCATCTCCCGGGGACACAGGACCTGGGTGTAGGTGCCCTGACCCAGGCCATGCCCCGTCCCCGCATGGCCTCACCATCCAGTCGGTGATCACTGATGGGGGGACTGGTGGGGATGGGGGCTGTGCCAGGTGGCCTTGGGCACGTGTGTCCCCCAGCCAGCACCTGAGCTGGGGCTGAGGGTCCCCAGCTTGCCCCTGCCCACTGCCCACCTCGAATGGGGCACAGAGACCACAGAGGCAGCATTGGGGAATGTGTTTTATTAGGTGCTGGGCTATCCCAGGGTGGGGAGTCCCTCACTCGAAGAAGAACATGCCGGGTGTCCGGTAGAGGCAGGGGGGCAGCCCCAGGGGGTAGCCATTACCCCCCTGCAGTGGGATCGTGGTCCCTGGCCCCCAGGGCTCCTTCTGCTCACCTGCCCGTGGCCCCATGGCCCNCGCTGTGCCGCAGGGCCGCTCCTTCATGCAGAAGCTCAGCGCCTGCACCCGGCACTGGTAGCTGCTGCCCAGCGCCTCGGGGCCCGGCCGGCTGAAGGAGCCGAACACGGGCAGGTGGGGCTGCGTGTAGCCCTCTCCCTCCAGGAAGCAGGATGGGGGGGGCTTGCCCGTGCCGAGGAGGTTGCCAGGGAATGCAGGTGGCACCTGCCCGAATGGCTGACACGGCCCCAACCCAGGGGCAGCCAGCTCCTTGCCCTCCAGCTGCTCCGGCGGGGTGTCTGGGGTGGCCGGCGAGTCCTGCGGGGGGTCCCTGTGCTGGGTGGGCAGCAGGGCGGGCAGCAGGGCAGGGTGCTGGTGCTGGGCCGGCCGCTCGCTGGGCAATGGGTACTGACCTGGCCGGGGCAGCTGCAGCGCCGCCGGGAGCCCCCCGAAGACAGTCTCCTTGGGCGGGCGGCTCTCGGGGGGCGTGAAGAACGGCCCCTTGGGCTGTGGCATGTCCGGCAGGTACAGGCAGGGCTGCCTGGCCTTGGGCGGCTGACGCCGGGCACTGGGCTCAGCGCACCCTGGCACCCCGGCACCCTCAGACAGAGTGGCGGGGCTCGGCAGGCGTCCTGTGGCCGGAGGCGAGGTGTAGCCCCCCTCTGCCTTCCCCTCCTCCGGCAGCGGGGCAGCGGGCAGCCCTCGCGCCTGCTGTCTGGGGGTCCTCCCGCGCCCCTCGTCTCCCTCAGCGCCTGGTGCATCCCGGAGGCCCCTCTTCCTGGTGAAGCGCCGGCGGCGCCGCAAGAAGCTGCCATTCTCAAACATGTTGTAGCAGTCGGGGTCGAGAGTCCAGTAGTTGCCCTTTCCCGGCTTCTTGTCATCACNGGATGGCCATGGTGATGAGGGCGATGTAGCTGTAGGGTGGCTTGGTGGCCTCGGCGCTGGGGAAGGGGCCGCCGGCCGGCTCGGGGGCCGGCGGGCTGCGCAGCGCCGCGTCGCCGACGGGGAGGTCCGGCTGCATCCTCCCGGCCGGCCCCCGCCGTTCCAGCTCTGCCGCCGATCCCGCTCCCGCTCTGCCGCACGGCCCCGGCACGGCCCGTTAAAACCCGCCGGCCGGCGAGGGGGCGGCGGGCCCCTCCTCTGAGGGGCCGCCCAGGGCGGAGCGGGACTCTGCCGTCCAGCACTGGTCCCTGTGGACAGACGGACGGATGCGCCGCCAAGGCCTGCGGCCAGCAGCCAGTGGCCCCGGCGTTGGCACGGCCGCGGCCTCCCAAGGGCAGAGGCGGGCACAGCCCCCGGCTCCCCCAGCCCCTTTTCCCACGGAAGGTTCCCACGACCAGGTTCTCATCCTGCCCTGCTCCCGGTGTGCAGCTCGGCTCCCGCTGGGCCTGGAGCGAGGCTGAGTGAGGGATGCTGGCAGAACTGAGGGTGCTGCCTGCCCTCAGATGCCCATCTGCCCCCTGCCCACCACATTGCCTCAGCCCCTGCCCCCACCCTGGGCGTGTGCTGGATCCTGTGCCAGGTCTCTCTTGTGCCAGGTCCCTGCATTGTTCCCAAAACTCTGGACACAGCACAGGCCCCAGGAGCCCCATCACACCACTCATGAGTGGAAACTGAGGCACAGGTAGTGGGTGCCTTTGGGACAGCCTTTCGTGTTGCCAGGTCAGCAGAGCAGCTAACCGGCACCTCGCTGCTGCCTTCACCCCCACCAAGGGGCTGGGACAAGGGGCAGGGCAGGTCTGGAGTCAGCGCTGAGACAGGGGGTTGTCTCATGCTGTTTCCCTGTGGCTGGGGCTGAGCTGGTTTTGCCCACATGAGGCTCTGTCCGGACTCAGCTTCCCCAGCCACCCATGCTCTGCTCGGACCAGCATCAGCCCCTCACATCAGAGCCAGCCCCCAACACCAATAAGAAAACACAATCTTTATTTCCTAGGGTTCGCAACAGCGAGTCCTGGCAGCGCAAGGTGCAAGGACAGAGCCAGGTCTGCCCTGGCTCGCTGAACAGGCACGCGACTAATTCCACCTGGGGGACTCCTGGGGAATAAATACAGCAATCACAGGAGCAGCAGCACCTGCCCACCCCAGCTAACATCTGTCCTTGTCTGGTCCTACACACTGAGCACCCTTGTGCACTCTGCTTCAGGACATGCAGCTGGAGTGGGGCTGTGGGGCTCAGAGCTTCCCACTCTGAGACTTTACGGCAACTGGGCTGTCTCCTCCCACCCAGCTCAGGGCTGGCAGAGCTGTTTGAGGACATGTAGAACGTGGCTGGAGGTGCCAGGGGCGCAGGGCTGGGGGGAGTTGCAGAGCAGCGTCGGTCTCAAGCGCTGGGCATGATGGAAGAGCTCCCTTGCGAACACCGGCTCCACCTGCGGAGGCACAGAGAGATGGAGGAGGGGCACAGGTCCATGTCCCCACATTGCAAGGGTCTCTGTTCCTGGCTCGGGGGTGGCCAGCCCCTGTCGGTACTCACGTGAGCCATGATGAGCTTCTGGAAGGGGTGCCCAGCTCTGGTGGGGTATTCCTCCCCGAAGCACAGGTAGATCTGGTACTGTGGCATGAGATGCCCATTGCTCAGGTACTCCCTCACCTCTGCAAGACACCAACCCTGTCAGAGCCCCCATCAGCCACACTAGGGCAGGACCTGCCCCTCTTCCCCCGAAGGATGCGGGGTCTCCAGGGACTTACGCTGTATGTACTGCTGTGTGTCCAGCAGCTTGTAAGTCTTCTCCCTCTCCAGCTTGTTGGGCCAGTTCTTGTGCGGGGCCAGTGGCCCGTTCCAGTACACCCTGCCCTGGCACTGGCGCTTCATGAACACCCCCTCAGGTGCTACCCACAGCAGCACCCCACGCTCCAGGTGGGGCAAGAGCCGCTCCAGCACGTCGGTCATGCAGG
Source organism: Melanocharis versteri (assembly GCA_013397845.1). Lineage (NCBI taxonomy): Eukaryota > Metazoa > Chordata > Aves > Passeriformes > Melanocharitidae > Melanocharis > Melanocharis versteri. The sequence continues at coordinate 346,878 of VZTG01000994.1, read as the reverse complement.
CCACGTGGCCATGGCCACTGAGCACCTGCGGTGGGGGGAATTTTATCTGCTCCATGCAGGAGGGCCCGTAGAGGTGCTCACTGTCGGCCAGCACGGCACTGGTGGTGATGCGGCAGCCTTCGGCCGTGCGGGTGGTCACCTCCTTCACCAGCACATCGCAGTAGTACAGGCGGATGTGGAGCCAGCAGTCTGGGGCAAAGGGAGGGTCAGTTCAGGAGCAATCTGGGCTGGTGGGGCCACCCAAGGCACTGCCTGCAGCATGGCTCCTACCTGAATTGTTGACATCCTCCACAGGGAGGTAGGACTGGGGTCCAGGAAGAAGCTGGCCATGGGTTGGGTTCCAGCCACAGAAGACTCCCCTCACAAGGCAACCTGGACCAAGGCAGAGATGAGGTGGTAAAAGGACATGGACAGTTACCCCAAGGGCTCCCAGGCACTCTCCTGGCCCAAGCCCCTGGGCCCACACTTCCCACTGTGTTTGCTCATTATTGGGCCTCATTATATCCCCTAAGTGCATGGCTTTGCTGGGGTAGGGTGGGAGTCCTCAGCCCCTACTTCAATCCCCACAGGTGCTGCCTGCACAAGCGAGAGGAGAGCAGGATCCTGGCAGAAGTGTGTTCTCCCTGTCCCCAGCCGGATCCCAGTGAGAGGGAGCCTCCTCACCTCGCTCGGTTGGGTGGGCAGAGAACCGGGCCTGCGGGGACACATGGGCAGTCTCCAGCGTGTCCTGGCTTTCCTCCTTCTTCGGACTCCCCGCAGTGCTGCCCTGGGGGTAGGAGCAGCTTTGGTGAGGGCTGAGCTGGCAGCGGGGGATCCTGAGCCAGCTCCTGCCTTTGCCATGGACCCCATAAGCCAGCAGATTCCCTGCCTTAGTCTGGCAGTGCGTGGCACAGGGGACCCTCTCTGTTGCCCCGTGGGACAAGTGCAGGCAGTGTGCAAGCAGGGGAACAGCTGATGGGTGAGGGGGGGATTTGAGGGTCCCACCTTCTCCCCTGCCTGGATGGCACAGGGCAGGCTCACCTGCTGGTCCTCACTGCCTGGGGACTGTGTGTCACTGTCCTCTGCAGAGAGGAAGAAAGAACGGATGAACCCCTGGCAAACACAGGAACAGCCCCAGGGAAGACAGCTGTCTGTCTGGGACACCCAGAGAGGAAGAGGAGCAGGGAGGAAGAGTAATGTCTGTGGGGCATGGGGCTTGTACAGGCATGGTTCAGGTATCAACCCCACATCTGGCACAGGAGGAGGAAAGGCAGGGACGTACCTGCATCGCAAGCTCTGTCAGTCACGATCTGGTACACCTTGTAAGGCTCGGAGATGTCCAGCTGGCTCCGCTCGGGCACCTCCTGGAAGTCGGTGCTCTTGTTGAGGGCACAGCGCAGCCGCGTTTTCCAGGTGGAGGGGTCGGCCTTGTCCGTCCCTTCGTGGTACTTCCCCTTATAGACGGCCCAAGCCTGAGGGGCAGAAGGTGCCCTGTGCTGTGGGGGCTGTCACAACCTGACCCCCGGCTCGGCTGTCCAAGGGCGNTGCGGGGAGCTGGGTGGTGCGGGGTCGCAGGGGAGCACACGGAGCTGGGCAGCCGGGAGCCCCGGCAGTGTGCGCGGAGCTGGGCGGTGTGTCCCAGGGGTGCGCATGGAGCCAGGTCCCAGCGCCGCGCACAGAGTCAGGTAATGGAGAGCCCTGCAGGTACACATGGAGCTCGGCTGCACAGAGCTGGGTGAGCGATTCCGGGGTGCGCACGGAGCTGGGCAGTGGGGAGCCCCGGGCAATGGGGAGTCCCGGGAGCGCACACGGAGCCCGGGGGCCAGTCCCAGGGACGCTCCTAGGGCCGGGTGGGGGCCGCGGGGAGCCCGGCGTACCTTGAAGAGCGCAGCATCCTCCTGCTGCCGGTAATCCTGCTTGGCCGCGTGCTTCCAGGGGATGCGGAAGAGCGTCCGGTGCCGGTTCTCCCAGCGCAGCCCCGGGTACCGACCACTGTCGATCTGCGCGATCAGCCACTCCTTCAGCCGCATGGGCGCCCCCGGCTCCGCCATCGCGGCCCGGCGGCGAAACCGAAAGCGGCTCCTGCTTTCACTTTCCCTTTCCTGGTCCACGCCGCAGGTTCTGGCTGACCCAAGGCGTGGGGGGGACGGGTCTTAAATTGTTTCCTCTGCTCCACTTTTTCCCGCGCAGCAGCGTCACACATTCGTGTTCAGGAAAAAGTGATGTCGTAATTGAAGGTTACAGCAGTGGGAACAGCTGGAGCTGGTGCCTCCGAGAGGGACCGCTAAAAAAGGCACCCCCGAAGTTTCAGGCCCTCACAATGTGTGCACCCGTGTACACCAATGGTGATTTTAGGCTCTTCCCGTTGTTCATTGGCTCCTGCGGAGGCTCTGGGTCATTGACCCCCACCCCGGGAGGTGCCCTTTGTTAGGCAAAGGGTGGGCGCCCATTCCCGGATCTTGCCTGGGGCTCCAGCCTTTTCCTGCCGAGCAGAACACAATGTGCAGCTCGCGCTGGTAATTTACATACCGAGATACCTGCACTAGGTGTATTTGTCAACACAGGCACCCCGCACGCGCGGGAGAGGGGCAGGCACATTGCTTGCACGGGAGAGGGGACAAGGCTCCAGAAGGCACACGGAACTCTCCTGCACCCCTCCCAAGTGCTTTCCCTAAAACTGTCAGGACTCCCACATGCTCGCCGAAGGGGACAAGGGACCCTGCGCCCTCGTCTTCCTGCCTTGGGGACCCGGACACGTCCCAGCTCCAGGGGCTGTGTCCTCCCGTGGGACCAGCTGCTCACTCTATGGGTGTGGGGAGCTGCAGGGAGCTGCGGAAACAGCACGGGGTTTCCAGGGTGGTGTGAACAGTCACATGTCCCCATCTCTCAAATCTCTCCTCTGCTCTAATGCTCACGCCTGCCTCGTGGGGCTCTGGGTGCTGAGTCGAACGGGAAACGGGCGGGAAGGGCGGATGAGCTGTGCCAAGAGCTGCCGGGACCGGACCGGGGTGGGACACATCCTGCACCAGCTCCCCACTGGCTCCCAGCAGGGAGCCACGGGCTGGGTCACTAGGCCACCCTGAGGTGACACTGGTGTTGGTTCCTCCATCACTGCTGCAGAGTCTCATGTCGCTGTGCAGGCAAACCCAGCTCCTTCGCCCGGCTGCTGCCCCCCAAGTCTCCTTTTGCAGTCCCCCAGGTCTCCTTTCCCGCTCTGAGTCAGAGAAAGTCACCTCTTGCCAAGAGGAGAAGCGAAGTTCCTGAGAGCTGCTGGGGCTGCAAAGTCTCCAAATGAATAATCGGTGGCAGAGAGCCCAGTCCCGGGCTTTCCCAGAGGGTGTGAGGACAGGGCACGGCCACGTGGCACAGAAGACACACGGGGCCACACTGGGTGTAGGAGCCAGCCCCATGGGCAGGGGTTTTCTCTCCTCACTAAGCCTGTCAGAGACCCCTTTGTTGCAAAGTTTTATCAGCTCCATGTGTACCTTTGTTGCAAAGTGAAGCCCAGGCACCCCCTGTGCCCCCCCATTTGGGCGAGCTGTGGGGCCACGTTCTGGGAAAAGGGCCTGGGACTGACCGACAGAGAATCCACATCTCCCCTTTCTGCCTTGGGAAGCAGAGCGATGGCAAGCAGTCATTGCACAGCCTCCCAGTGGCATGCACTGATTACATCCAAGGTCGGGAGATAATCGCAGCCGCCGGCTCCTTTGTCAGCCCCAGCCCGCCGGGATAAATTTTATGGGCCGGCCGGGAATTTCATGTGGTGTGGCAGCCGCTGGTGACGCGGGACCCGGGGGATCTAATTACCCAGGCATCAGCGAGGACGCTCAGGAGCTGGATTCCCCACTGGATTCCTCACTGCGCTTCTCCCTGCCCAGGGAAGGTGAAGCTGCTTAACCCTTAATCTTTTCATGCCAAAATGAGCTTCAAAAGGAGTCAAACATTAACTCGTAACTAACCCTGCCCTTGCCCGGGTTTTTCCAAGCTGTGCAAACCAGATCTGCCAAAATAAATACATTTTGCTGTGCTGCAGAGCTGAGCTGGAGGGGCCAGGGCCCTGGGTGTTTTACGATGGGAACAGGGGAATCCCTAGGTGTAAACACCTTGGCAAAGGGTGTCCCAGTGTGGGAGGGTGCAGCTGTGCACGGGGCACACATCCATCCCGGGTGCGTGGTCCTGGGCTGCCGGGCTACCACCCGGCTGGGTGCTGCGGGGGCCAAAGGGTGCTGGAGACCCTGGCCTGGGGGCGAGGGAGTGGGGAGAGCAGCCTGGAAGGAACTGGGAGGAGAGTGGGATCCCACAGCGGATGGTGCAGGAGCAGTGAAGGATGATGCACCCCTGGTTATTCGGTTCACTCAGTATCTATCCAGAGAGGGTGGAGATCTCAGTCTGCCTGGGTCACCCCAAGGCAGCACCCAGCCCAGCAGACAGATGCTGGCAGCAGGAAGGAACCCTGGTCTTGAAGCTTTTCCTCCTGCGGGATCCCTCCCCATAGGAGAGGGGTGGCAGGGATGAGGAGGACCCCAGAAACATGCTCTGAGTCCCAACAGGGACAATGCTGATGACCCAGCTGGGCATCCTCAGAATCTTTCCCACCTGGGAGTCTGCTCCAGGAAAAGGTGTAAATGGGACAGGTCTGGGGCTTGTGATACTCAGCTGGTGCCAGGCTCCCAGTACTCCCAGCAGCTGGAGCCAGCAGACTCCTGGACCTGGTGCTCCTGGATCCAGTGAGTGGAGAGGCTACAGTGAAACAGGCTCCAGGTGAGCTCCCACCTGCTCTCCCAACCTGTCCTGGAGCAGAGCTTGTCCCCAGAGAGCCCTGCCCTGGCACTCACGTTTCTGGCCTCCCTTGTCACCTTCCCACAAGGCAGCAGGGTGAGCCCTGTCCAGGCATGCCAGTGTCCCCAGCACATTCCAGAGTGGCCAGCAACAGCTCCAGACTGGTCCCATGCTGGGACCTTCCCTCTCGGCATCCCCGTTTCAACCCAGCCGTCACAGGGGAGTCAGACCACAGAGAAGGGTGTTTATTACTGGGGGACAGAGAAAGTCTTTAAGCAAAATGGCTTAAGGCTCTGCTCTAGTGAGGTCTGGCCAGGTTAAATGCTTGGTTCCCACCTGTTACAGATTGTGCCCTGGGATGGGTGGGAATGCGGTGCAATGGATTCCTAAAGCTACAGTGCTTGCTCAGGGCTTGTGCTTGGCCAGTCTGGATCTGGACCCTTGCCTGGGAGCCTGTGTGGTGGCATTACCTGCCGGCACACTGGTGTGTCCCTGCTCCGCAGCCACCTGGACACTGGGAGCTTGTGCTGCTGGTGGGAAAACTGCTCTGAGGGGAGCACAGGCTCTCCCGTGCACCCTGAGGCCATGCAGTGGGTACCCAAGTGCTAAAGCTGCTGGTGGCAACACCTGGGTACTGGCCTGTGGCAGAAGAGACCCCCTCTGTGTTCTGCCTCAAGCAGGAGCCTGCAGTGACCCAGGGGCAGAGACCCGTGCCCCCAGCACGCCAAATGTGAAGAAGATGAGTCCAGCACGTGCTGCAAAGCCCAACAGCGTCCATGAAACCTGCCCAGACACAGGGTGGCACATTCCCACCCCAGCAGAGAAGAAGGAGCTGGGCTTTGTGGGGGTTCCTGCCCAGTGCTCCCTGTCCCACTGTGTTGCATCTCCTTCATCTCTCCCAGACTGTTGGGTGATGCTCACTGCTCTCCCTTGGCTTGGGTCACTTCAGACAAGCCGGGATGCAGGAGAACGTCCTCTTCACCCGCAGCAGGAAGGGACTTGTGCTCCTCATGTCTCTGGCTCTTGGGACCAGTCCTTGCACAGCTCCCTCCGTCCTGGACGTTCCTTCTCTCCCTGCTGGCAGCAAGGCCTTTATTTCTTCCTCGTCATTGAAAGGGGACATCCCATACCTCTGCTTCAGGTGCCTGCGGACCTGGGGAAGGAGTGAGAAGTAAAATATGGTGCTGGTTTACAAGGGCAGGTCCAAGCTTGCCAGCAAGGGGAGCAGGGAAGAAACTGAGTCCCCTCAGGACTCATCCTTGCTCTGAGACCCATGGCAGGCTCAGCCACGGAGCAGAGCACAGGTGGCAGAATCTTGTCCCACCTTGCGGGCTGCGCTGCCACCGAACTCAGACAGCTGCTGCCTGAAGCCGGGGTTGGGGTTGGCGACGGGCCGGATCGTTCGGATGGCATCCAGCACCTCCTGGCAGCTCAGCTCTGTGACGACCATGACGTAGGCAACGACCACGGTGGTACTGCGGGAGATGCCAGCGAGGCTGGCAAAGGGAAGTGCAGAAGGGCTGCGGTTAGTGGCACATCCTGACTCCATGCTTGCCTCTTCCTCCACTCCTGTGCCTCAGAAATTTCAGTTCTTCTTCTCCAAGGACTTGCTCTCCCGGAGGCCTGAGACCTTCCAAGGTCCTGGCCATCAGTGCCTATAAATACCCACTCCACTCCAGGGAACGGGAACAGCAGCCACTGCCTGGCTGCCTGCCCCAAACCCCGCTCATCCCGTGCACTCAGCTGCAGCAAAAAGCTGCCTCGGCTCCAGGACTGCCTGGATCCCGCTGGGTTTGAGTCACAAGCCACAGCCAAGGGTGGATCCTGGGTGGGTCCATTGGCACAGAGCCCTCTGGCACAGGCTGGCTTTGATCAGGGGTTGCAGCTAAAGTGAGGGGCTGGGGGCTGTATCTGCTGAGCTGGGGGGACACAGCAGTGGGCACAGGAGAATAAGCATTACCAGTGGACAAGGCAGTTCCCTCCATGCAGCCGACATTGGTGGATAAAACTGATGCATTCCTTGAAGTGCCTCTTGCTAGAAGGAAAAATAAACCAGACAGAATAAGAACTTCAGGGGTGGAACAGCATTTTTAGCTGCAGGCAGAACAGCCCTGCATGTTTGAGTTGTTTTAGGGGATCTGCCAGCCACTGCTGAGACCTGAGCAGCTCAGTGCTGTTTATTCCCAAGGAAAGGTGGATTTGGCAGCTCATTCAGTGCTGGGGACACAGAGGGGGACACTGTGCTAGGGATGCACAGGGCTACCCTGTGACTTGTGTGACTCATGCTGGGGCAGTGGGACGCTGGCTGCTCCAATCTCCAGCCACGTCTGTGCCCTTGGCTGGCTCCACACCCTTAATGTGCCCTTTCCTCTCCAGACATTTCCTGGGGGGATATTTGCTGCTCCTCTCCATGGGTGCTGCAGAGTGGCTGCCCCCCACCTCACCCCAGGGCTCGTACCCTCACAGCAGTCACTGAACTGGGATGCTGTTGGGGTCCAGGGGTGGTCCCCTGCACTGAGCATCACATCTCCAGCCTGTGGGTCGCTGTGCTTGAGGAGCTGGAGGCAGCACATGGAGGGCTTGAGAAGCTGTGAGCCCTCACCTCTGGTCACCCTCCCGCCTCCCTGCATGTCCCCAGCCTCTCCAGGGTACTCACATGTTGGCTTCAGGGGTGTCAGGCAGGGGGATGCGGAGGTAGGTAATGTCCTGGAAGACAGAACAGGAAGAGGAGAAGCTCAGGCACTGCAGCCGGGGTGTCACACATGGTCAGAGCGGGGCTGGCAGTGCCTTTGCTCCTCACCCACAGCTGCCTGTGGGGTTTTGCTCCCCCCACACAGCATCCCCCTGCATGGGGATGGGGCCACACTCTCCCTGGGGTGAAGGGCAGGGCAAGGGGACACCAGCAACTCATGGGAGGGGATGGGAAACAAGAGGAGTCTGGAGAGCTGGAAATTGTTTCCTGTCAGTGTTCAAGGCCGGGTTATAGTCACAAGACAGCCAGTTTCCCATGCCGGGGGGCCACCCAGCTCCTCTGGGATCAGTGACCAGGGAGAGGTGTACGTGCCATGGGATGCTCAGAGGGGGAAGGAAGATGCAGCATGGAAGGAGCGGCAGGAATCTACACAGTGACATCTGGTGCAGGACCCTACCTTCAGCAAGGGCTGCGGGGATTCATGGATCGAAACAATGTGGGTGATCTTGTTCCGGCTTAGCTGCTCCAGGTCTTTGGCATCTGAAGGATAAAACTAGACATCAACATGTATTCATTGCCTACCCTTCTCTTCCCACAGCGCTCCCACCCTGCTTCTACAGCCAGCCAGCACACAGAGCCTTGCTCCAGCAGATTGACTGCATCCCACCCCCACATGCAGCAGTGCAGACATGGGCAAACATGGAAACCTGGCACGCCAGTCCTGTGATCCCAAACCAGAGGCCCCTCCCTGATCCCTTCCCCTTGCTGCTCATGCTGGTTGAACCATTCACACCTGCACAGAAACACTCTGGGTCACCAGGCAGTGTCCCTCCTGCCTGTACTTGTCCCCACTTTGGGAGGAGACGTGTGCCCTGCCCACACCTCCTTGAGCCAACACACACGTAGCACTGGGACTTGCTGCAGCCTGAGAGAACTGCTTTATCTTGTGAACTATGGAAGTGGAGCTGCAGCAATTTATATCACCTCTGATTTTCTGTAGAAAACACCCGAGCAGTGACTTGCTGCTCTCTGGTCTGTCCTCTCTGCAGCTGCATGGACAGAAATGGGGTATCCTTGGCTGTTTGGGGCAATGCCCTGCCTCTCACCAATGCTTCAGCATTCTGGCTGTGATCCTGGCCTCTGGTCCAGCACAGGGTTGTTGCACAAGGAGGGGAGCGTGCTTGTCTTGCAGAGCAGCTCCCGAGTGTCTCGCTTTCATGCCACAACCAGCAGATGCTGCAAGCGCGGCCAGAGAGGAGGGGAAACATTTCCCCATCTCATTCTTTTGGGTTTCTAAACTTTCACGTGGTGTAAAACCTTGGCTCAGGAATCCAGCCCGGGATCTGCTAATGGCATGATGTGAATTTTAATAGGAGCGAGTCTTGAGGGAGATGCTCTGCAGGGGAGCTGTGCTCTGTGTGGAGAGGGAGATGGGGACCCTTGTGGGGACTCATACACCTGCCACCTTCCCATCCGCCTCGGCAGGCAGTGACGGCAAGTGGTGACACTGGAATCAAGGCATACTGGGGCTGGAAAAGCCTCTAGTTGGAGGAAATGTCTCTGTGAGCCTAATGTTACAGGCCTAGAATCTTGTTGTCACCTTGGATTGCCTGGCAGAGCGATGAGGGATGTTTGGATGGCATCAGGCCTAGGCCCCACAGCAGAGGCTGCTCACAGGAAATCCCCCTTGATGAACTTGGCAGCCAGCTGCCCTTGTCCCTCTGCTCCCAGCAAGCCACAGCCCCCCCAGCCCAACCCAAAGTGCTCCATGGGGCACAGGGAGAACAGGGCTGCCACTCCTGTGACATTCCTTAGCAAGTCACACCAGTGGTTTTAAACTTCTGCAGTGCTTACAGCAGGAATCAAGCTGGCAAAGGAGCCATCAGGGAGGCAGGAGTACTCATAAATGCTGGTTTGTCATGGCAGATGCCAACACTTGGTCATTAACTGTCCCCTGACAATGAAAACTCCTTAAAATAGTGACCTTGTGTGAGAAGGGGTGACTCTGCCTCTGGGAAATTCCTTCCTGAAGGTGGGCAGCCCCCTCTGGCCTCTTCTACAGCTGCAAAACTGGGGAGCATTACCCAGAAGTGCCCCAGTCCTGCTCCCTTGCACTTGTGTGGCACTACCAGCTCCTCTGCTCCTGGCACAGGATCCACATTCCCTCCTTGTCTCCTTTCCCCCATGTATCCCAAAAGCTCAGGGCAGCCATTAAATAAGGAAACCATGCAAAGGCAGGGGGTCTCTGCCTTGCCTTTCCTGCAGTGTCTTCACTCCCACTACTGCCAACCCAAACTGGGTGACAGAGCAGAGCAGGCCGCGGGTGCAGGCAGAGCAGTGGGTGCAGGCAGAGCAGTGGGCGCAGGCAGGATGTCAGGCAGCATTTGCAGGCAGGGAGACACCAGCTCAAGCAAGCCCCACCTCCCAGCTGGAGAACATCTCTGCAGCAGCTGGGTTCCACTTACCTACAAAGTTCCCAAGGTAGAGGCCGGGAAGGATCTGTGGGACACAAGGGGAAGTGGCAGTGTGAGCAGTGACCTTGTGCTGTGGTACCCACCGGGCTGGGACCCACGCTGGGAAGAAGTGACCTTGGTTGGAGGGCCCAAAGTTCTGGCATTGACATGACCATCGCCAGCCCCGAGGCAGGAATGGTGCCAGTGCAGCTGGACCTGTGCATTCCCAGGGCTGCCACTGCCCTGGCACCCAGGATGTGGGGCTGGATGTAGCCCTGGCACCTGCAACCACCTGGTGCTGCACTCTCATAGATGCTGGGAGCCAGACACAGCTTTTTTATTGCTCCTCTTGTTTATCATCAATTAATCCTCCGTTGGGGTTTATTACCTGAGCTCAGCAAGTTGCGTACACGTTTGTACAGCCTTGGACTATACCCGTGACCTGTGGAAGCCCTGCTGCTTGAGGGATGGGAAAGCAACAGGCACAGAGAAGCTTGTAGGGCATGTGGCTGTCCCCCTCCCAGTCCCGACCTCCGCTCCCCTCACTCTGCACTGCAGGAAGCCCATTTCTCACAGCCCAGGCACAGATTGCTCTGGACACCGTGCTTTCAGCTCATTTCCCCTGGGAAATTCCACTTCTCATGATGAAAAGATAATTACTTGACAAGGCCTCTGTTAACAGCACTGCAGATGCAGAAGCAGGACACCTTGCAAACCTTGTCAGCCAGAGCTATTTTATATTCTCCCTCACTCACAGCCTGGGCAGTGAGTTCAATCCTGTATCAGGCCAGTTCTCCGCCAGCTTCTCCCTGCAGCAATATTTGGTGCCCAGGGCAGGTGGAGGTGATTTTCACCAGCACAGCTGGACTCACACTTGTCTCACTGCTCACATTTGGAAACGTTTCTCTCGATTGAACGGCTTAAAGAAGGGTTTTTTTTTTTGTGATTCCAGCGATTTCAGATCAATTTCCTATCGACGGGGTGCCTTTAACCCGCAGCTGCAGCACTGAGAGGAGCGGGTGGGAGAGCGCCAGTTAGCAAGGGCAGCTCCCAAGGGCAGGACACTGAACCATGAATAAATAGCATGTGCCTGTCCCCAGCACCCTGCTGACCCGCTCCTCAGAGGAGAAAACGGGGCAGCACATAAATAAAATAGTGCCCACCCCCTCTGCCCCGTGATGCCGAGCCCCACACACAGCCCAGCCTCGCCGGGCAGGGGGTGCGGGACCACCAGGCTCGGGGTCATACAGGGCTCCTAGCGTGTGCTTGGAGCTGGTTCCTTGGGATTAAAGGTGTTGGGAAAAGTTCCCCCCTTCCTTGAAGGAACTCGCTGTGACCCCTGCCCTCCACACACCCCGGGCAGCTGCCGGGACGAGTCCCAGCGCAGTGTCCCTGCCTGTTTCACCTCCGGTTTTGCTCTGCCGGCAGATAAACAAACTGCCTGAGAGCCGAGCCCCGTGCCGGACCCGGTGCCGGCAGGTGAAACGCCGCTTGGCACGGCAGAGGCAGCCGCCAGGTAAGGGTCTCCCACCTCCGGCACCGGACGAACCGCCCGGGCACGGCCGAACTGCAGAGCAGCCGCCCCAGCCCTCCCCGTTACCTGGCTCATGCCGTTCCCCATGGCCGACGGCCGGCGCCGGGGGTGGGGACGGGCTGCGAGTGTCCTTGTCCCCAATGCTGCCGTCCTCCCCGTCCCCGGGCGCAGCTGCCGTCCCCGCTGCCTGGTCGGGTTCCCGTCATGAAGAGCCTGGTTCCCCCGGGATCGCTGCTCGTTCCCAGCGCGGCGAGGCCGGGCCGGTGGCTGTGCCGGGGCAGAGGGGACCGCGGCCGCCGTCCTCCGCAGCTCCTGCCGAGGCCCTTCCCCGGCTGCTCCGGCGCTGCCGCGCACCGGCTGCTGCCTGGCCGGGAGCAGACAAAGGAGGAGAAACTCCCCCCCTGCGCCGTGGCGTGGGAGCACGGGGCCGCGCTGGCTGCTGCCTGTCGCCGCTGCCCGCGGCCGCACAAGGCTGCACTGTTGGGAGAAGAACAAAACCTTTGTCCTGCTCCATCAAGGAAGGTCTGTGCGGCCACGCGGCGAAGCGCCCGGCAGCATGCCCACCCCTGCCCACGCCATGCCCACCCCTGCATGCACCATACCTATCCCTGCCCTGCCCGCAGCGTGTCCACCCCTGCCCGCTCCGTGCCCACCCCTGCCTGCACCACACCTCCCCCCG
>VZTG01000994.1:318337-334738 GCA_013397845.1 Melanocharis versteri | reverse complement strand
TGCCCGCTCCAAGCCCACCCCTTGCCCGTGCCCACCTGCAGCCAGGTGCCGCAGGATCCCTGCCCTGCCCGGGGGGCTGCGGGAGCGTCCTGGGCACTTCGCAGGGCCGCAGGACGGGCAGTGCCAGCGAGGAGCAGGGCTGAGGGGCTCCCCAGCAGTGCCTGAGACCGCNGTATCCCAACTCCTGCACATCCCCGGGGCAGCATGTTAGGCCCCATACGCTCCCTGTGCAGGTGAGGGCAAGGACAAGCCCCCCTTCCCCGAGCCTCCCACCGTGTGTGGGGAGTATGGTTGGTATCTATGGGCAGGTTTAGATGCTACAGGTATAATAGAGTTAATTAGGTTGGAAAAGACTTCTGAGATCGTGGTGTCCAACGTATGACTGAACACCACCTTGTCAACCAGACCAGCGCACTGGGTGCCCCTCCAGTCTTTCCTTAAACACCTCCAGGGACGGTGATTCTACCACATCCCTGGGCAGCACATTCCAATAAATTAACACCTACAGCCCTGTCCTCTCCTGGGCGATGTCTCCTGCAGCACAGCGGCTGACCAGGATGTGATCCCACTGGGAGCCTTAGCCCTCACCACATGTGGCATTTGAGCAGCCTGGTCTAGTGGAAGGTGTCCCAGCCCATGGCAAGGGGGTGGAATAGGATAAGCTTTTAAGGTCCCTCCCAACCCAAACCCGTCTGTGACTATGGAGGGAGGTTGAGGGTGGTTTGTAACACTGGGTTGACCAGTGGTGGTTCAGGAGTGCTGTCGCTGAGCTGCTGCAGGGTCACTGTGGGCAGTTGCCTGCCCTGGAGGGAGGGATGCTGGCTGCACAGGAAAGCTACGGCAGGAATGGTGGGACATGGATTGTAAGACTTGCTCTGTTCTAGCTCCCAGTGTTCATGCAGAGAGACAGAAAATTGAAATTGGTATTCTTCGTCCACAAAGAAAAAGCAGTTCTCAGTGGTATCCATATTTGTTTATTTTTCCTCTCAGAAGATGTGGTGCAGTTGATCCCCAGAAGCTTCTCAAGGGCAATTAAAGCAAGTCATACTGTGGGAGCATTTGTTGTGCTGAATCTTGTATTTCTCTTTCTACCCAGCTGAGTCAGAACAGCTGCTTAGCAAAGGATCTGAAGAGGTTTCGGAAGCAGTTAGAAAGGGAAGCGGGAAAGCCTGAGGCAAGAAAATGTGTCTTTATTCTGAAGACCCTCAAAATGCCTTCAGAGTAATATTTGTTTGTGGAAGAATTTTGCAAGTATCCTGGCATTGCTTGGGTTATGAAACTGGTAAGTGTGTGTTCTCCCAAGGAAAGTGAGAGATGAATGGATGCCTTCGTTCTTCAGAGGGAGAGGAAAATATGCAGGAAACCCACAGGAAGAATTGCGCAGAGCAAGGTGACATGGAACAGCAGTGCTCCTGGCCAGGTTCCTGATCAACACGTACCACCAAAACACTACTTCTTGTGTAACAGTTTATTTCAGTGGCCGAAAGTCAGCTCAGTTTATTTGTAGAGCCAAAGCTAACTCAGTGGTGAAGGTATAAAGTGCAGAGCTCTGTGTGAAGGAACAGACTGTGCTCCCAGGAGTTCTGGTTGTGGGGTTCTGGCTGAGTTCATGCTCTGAAATTTTTCAGTTCAGCTGCAGGTGTGCAAGAGGTGGGTGTGTGTGCAGGACAGGTGGCTAACTGGGCTTCTGGTTAACGAGCATTAGCGCAGTCCCCAAAGATGGAGCTGTGAAAACATCTGCTTGGATTTAGGGAAATCCCATTGTGTTCGATGTCAGCTGGTGCAAGTCTGGTGTAAACTTACTGGGTGGAATTCCATCCTGAGAATGTGAAGAGATTATAGGAGACTCCATTATCACAGAATCCCAGAATGGTTTGGGTTGGAGGGATCTTAAAGTTCATCTCATTCCATCCCCCTGCCATGGGCAGGGACAACTTCCACTAGACCAGGCTGCTCAAAGCCCAGGCCAATCTGGCCTTGAAGACTTCCAGGAAGGAAGATCCATTACGGGTCTGGACCACAAGTTGGGGTGGATTTGGTTGGCATGAACTTCTCTCTGCCCCGCAGGTAGAGAAGGGCAGCCTTATGCTCTGAGTCACGTTTGTTCCCCCAAAACTACAGCTGCCTGGAGCTGTGCTGAACACCGCAGCTTCCACTTCAGCCAGTGATCTGGGGATTAAGGAAAAATTGTGTTTCCTTTAGAAATTCTGACAATACCATGTGACAATGAGAAATGCCTTGTCTGTGCCAGAGGATTCAAGCTATTTAACGTCCTAAGTGTTGTGCTGTGGTGCATAATTAAAAACACCTCCCTGCGAGTGAGCAGTCCCTCTGTTTTGTGCAGCAGGTCTGGTGAGGAGGCTGGGACAGGAGGATTTGTCTTACCCTTGTGAGAAGTGACTGGGAGGTAATTATGCAAACTAACTCGTGAATTACAACCAGGAGGATAGCAGCTAGTGATTATCTAACTCTACAAATGGGAAGCGTTAATTGGCAACAAAACCCTTATATTAAGCTGATTTTATGCCCCACAACCTCAATTAACGTGGTAAATAACCAGAACACAATAAATAAGGATATATGAAAAGCCTGTGATTACTGAAATTATACCAACAACTTAAACAGATTGTGACTGACCTCAAAATTTACAGGCAAGTAAAAATAAACCCCATGTTACTCCTTCTGTTGGTCTGTGCTCTGGAGCAGCCCCGTATTGTGACGTCCCAGGTTGCCCATTCCCACACTCAGAAGCAGTAGTAGGTCAGGATGTGCCCCGTGCTACATCCTGGGGCTGGAGGAAGCTGGACCTGGGCAGCAGTGTGGGAGCTGTGCTCCTTGGGTGCCTTATCTGGGCCACTCCTCACCCTCTTTTATGCAATGTGCAGCCTAGGCTGTCTTCAGGATTTTTCTGCTCATTTGCCATAGTTCCCTAATATTTTTATTTTTTTACTTTCCTGTTTAATTAAGTTCTTCGGTAACATACACAAGTTTAAAATGGGACTTAAAATTCCCAACAACATATGTTGCGTTACGTATATTTCTGGAAGCGTGTGACAGAGTTTGTTTATTTGGTGCTGTGGGAGTTCCCCATAGGCTGCCTGCTCTGCCTTTCCTCCAGAAATCCTCCAAACACAAACATGAGGGGGTTTTTGTTGGATCTCCATGCCCCCATAACCTTAAATAAACATGCTTGCACATGAGCAGCTGATGAATCAGGTTATGCAGGTCTGCTGTACTGAAATACTGGAGAACTGCAGGAAATGCTAACGTTAAAGCCACTAAGTCTGCTCTTCCATCTGTAGGTTGGCAAGTCATGAGGTGGGGGAATGTTCCTGAAAACTGAAATATATAATTGATTGAAGAAGGTGAGAATGACTGTCTTTCCTTTGGGAATATCCAACCGGTATTTTGTTCTTTTGCTCTTTTTTCATCCTCTCCTTCTGCCAGTGGCTTGGTCTGTTCTCCCATGCCCTCCTCCTGCCATATTCCTTCACCATTCTCCAGGGTAACAATAAACGTTTTTACAACAGATTTTCCCAAATGGCTGGATATTTTCTCAGGGATCACGTTGTATACATATTTATATAAAAACTTCCAATCTCAGGTACATCTAACACTAGGCAGCAACTGGGTTATATTATCATATATATATATATATACTATATACATGTTTTATAATATATTTATACTATCCGTTCTTTGGGTGGTCCTGTACAGGGCCAAGAGTTGGACTTTGATCCTTGTAGGTCCCTTTCAACTCAGGATTTTCTAAGATTCCAGCAGGGTAAGAAAAGGACTGTTCAGTTCTACTGCTTGGTATTAGATGCATCAGATGAACCTTGTCACTTCCAACTCCTGCAAACACCTACAGGGCTTGGCTGGCCCATCGCTGCTGCTGTCACCCTGTCTCTCTCCAGTCCTTTTTCATTGGAAAACTGGTGTCACCAGATCACTGGAAATGTCAGTTTGACAAATCAGCTCGGAACAAAGCTGAAATGTCACTCCTGGTTTTACTGTTAGTGGTTGAATTTTGGCAGCCTTTCTTCTTCCTTGAGTTCGCGGAATGTAAGGACAGGGTGATTCACGGGAGAGAACTATTTGATTTTCAACGTGTCACATTTGCTGCTGTATTGAGTTTGATAGCTTTCATTTGATTAACACATCTTCCCAAAAGGTATGCCACCTCAATTTGATGGTTTAGGAGACAGAAAAATCCATCAGTTCTCTCTGTGAAAGTTCAGCAGAGTTCATGCTCGCTCTAAATGATCAAAAGCCTTTCCAGAGTGCGAGTGCAGCAGGCTGCCTTGGGGGAGGGTGTGCCAAGGTTTGGAGACATGGTGACGTGAAGATCTTGTTCCAAGCCCCGTGCCGTGGGCAGGGACACCTTCCACCACACCAGGTTGCTCCAAACCCCATCCAGCCTGTACTTGAACACTTCCAGGGATGGGTGTTACTACCCAACTTCGAGTGGTAACTGAGGTTCTTGTTAATAGATCCCTTGGGGTGAATTAGAGTGAAACGACACTGAATGACCAATGTACATGTATGAGGCAGGTTTGTTTTAAAACAATTTAAAAGAAAAGGAGGCATACAGCTGTTTTGATTATTTTCTATAAATATATAAAAATTAACACAAAGTGAAAACGTAAGGGAAAGAGAGAAAGAGAAAGAAAGAACAATAAAAGATAGTGGAGAGGAAAAATATCACCACCCAGGGATCCAGTGATGAGATTTGATCATTGCAGTTTCAATGTGTGTGGCCTGCATGATGGTCACAGTCTTCATCCATTAGGAGCCCACACACAACAAAGACTTCCACGGGTTATATGTGTTCAGTCTTAGGGGAAACACCTCGATACCTGACTTGGGGGGGTTTTACTCTGTCGGATGCAGCTGTGCCTTATCGGGAGGGAGGAAATTGGCATGATAAAAAAACATCACCCCATGCCTGCAGGATCTGCTTCTTGTCGGCCTTTTCCCTTATCTGATGCAATAACACTCTAAGTGTGTTATCTGGGAAACAATAGATCACAGGGCTGAACCAATTTATCTAAGCAAACTTTGGTTTATCACAACGGGGCATTCACAGCTTCTCTGGGCAACCTGTGCCAGTGCCTCACCTTAATGTACAGCACTAGCTCAGGGCAGTTGTTCTTTGCTTTTCTATTACTTGTTGATTACTTCTGATTTTTACTATTTTTGGTCAGATAGCATCATGCAGTGTTGGATTTCAGCTCAGGTGGCTGAAGACTGGGAAAATAGTTAGGGACAGACAGGGAAAATAATTAATTGTTGCTGGGCCACAGAGGACTGTCAGAGTGAGAATTGCATATTTGCTTGTTCAGTGTCTGTTTGTCTTGGATCTTTATTGCTATTTCATCCCAGATGTTCCTCTCACAAACGTGGCAGCCCAGAAGCCTGCACCTGACTGATCCTGGCCAGGGGAGGGGGACATGCTGCCTGCAGGCTGTTCTAGGCTGCTTGCTGTGGGATCTCCGGCAGGTGCAGGTGAGCTGACCTCACCCTGCCAGCTGCCACGTGTGCTGCAGCCACTTAACTGTGCTGCCTCCTCTCCTGACACACAGCCAGGTGATTTCCTTGGTGGCAGCTTGAGGCGTGAAGCTGGGCCAGCCTTCTGCTTTAATGTTGCTTTGTGCATCTATAAGGTGGATCTTTTTTACTTGAAAGTCAATAATGTTCTGGTTAGTGCACTCCTGAGAGGTAGCTGGAGCTTAGCCCTTTGCTTCTGAGACCCCAGAGAGACAGCAAGGCTCCATCGCTGCACACAGCTGTCACTGTTAAGCTGCCTCTCTCAAGAGGTGGCAACTGAGAGAAAGAAAGAGAGAGGGAGAGAAAGGAAGGAAAAAAGAATTAAACAGGTTGTCAGATTTCTCATGAATCTGAGAATGGTGTTTGAGCATAATGGAGGATGGTGTTGAACTTCCCATTTTATGGGCTGCTGCCTTCTATAAATCTTTCTTGTCAGTAGGGAAAGAAGAATCTTTGCAGTACCCTGATAGCAGAGAGGATATTGATTGCTGCTGGGGAACTTCTGATGGAGACCTGGGGACTGTTTTCTCCTGTAGTTGTACAGCAGTTCAGCCTGGAGAATTTAACTGCTGGGTGTGGTTGGTGGCCCCAGCCTTCTGATCTCTGGCCTTTTACTCAGAATTTTTGCTGGGCTGTGGAGATCATGATTGAAAACAAATCACATGGACTAAATGTGTGGTCATCTGTTGGGAATGACTTTGTGCAATTGTTTGGGTGCCTCAGGGCTGCAGGTGGGTGATCGAGCAACTTGGACAGTGCCGACTCCCAGGCATGGGGCAGGGCCAGTGGAGGTTCTGGTGGTGGATATGGACAAGCACTTTCATCCAGCGTTCACAAGGGGGTTAGCAGTTACAAATGCCACTTTGAGCTCCTGGGCTGTGACATCCCAAACCATCAGGATCTGAAAGCCTCAATGTGTTATTAAGCAGACAAGGGGTTATAGTGTCAGGTCAGCTGCTGGCCTTGGGACAGGGGCGTCTTGTGATGCTTCCACACCTTGCAGGTAGGGGTTTGCAGGCTGAGAGTGAGCTGGTGTGGTGCTGCAAGTGAGGTGTACAGCTGTGTGAGCTGGTTCCATGAAGGAAGCTGCCACCTGCAAGGATATAGCTACTTTTAACTGGAGTATCAGCCTTCAGCTGGGTGCAGCACCATATAACTGTCAGATCTCTAGCCCTGTGTTGTGAAACCCTGCCAGCTTGGCTATTTCTGGAAGATGTTCCCCTCCAAGTACCAGCAAATCACAAGTATCAGAGCACTTGCCAGAGATGGAGGGTTATGATCATCTCTCCTGCTTATATGTCCCACAGCAGTGCCCCATCAGCACCAATGAACCTCCCCCCAGAGTGGTTTGGCTGCCAGCAATGAACATCACCAGGTCCATAATGCACTGGCTGAGGTGCAGGCCAGGAACTGAGGGTACCTAAAGCAACAACAAAAAGCCCCTTGAAAACAGAATTTGCCTCGGTTGTTTTTGTTTGTTTGTTTTTTAACACAGGTTTTCTCCCTGGTTAAGTGAAAAATACTTATCATGAAATTCAGCTGAAATTCTCAGAAACTTATCTGCTACATAGGCAACCCGAGTATTGTAACAGCAGGAACCCGAGAACGCAACTGATTTGTCATTACAAGAGCTGAGAGAAACAGAAACAGCAAGTAGCACTACAAAAATGACAAGCAAAAGTACGATTATTATTCTTTCAGCCTTAGTCATTAAAAGTCCAAGCAGAACCATAGGTAAGGCAGTTTCCCTTAGATGTGACTTACGTTGATAGTGCTCTCCTATAAAATACCTCTAATTTAACTATTCCTTCTAACAAGACATGGTCACTGGTATTACTTGTTACAGCACTGTGTCCTGTCAGCTTCAGCCCAATATTTCATGTGGTGCCGCTGGAGACAGTTTTATTTCAAATGAACAAATAAATTCAGCTCAGTTCTGGTCTGGGATAGCTCTAATGTGCACAGTCTACTCTGCTCACAGCCTCAAAAAAAATTACTGCTAAGGCAGCCTGCAGGTAAAGGGCCAGAGTAATTTCAGTTAGTCAGGAAAGAAATTAATTGGAATGAAAGTCCTCAGTGTTATCACAGTGCTGCTGGGCTCTCAGATATCTGAACACTCTGCTGGGAACCTGTTCCCCACAGACACCCACACCTGCAATTAAAAAGGGTTAATGCTCATTCTGTGAATGTTCCTCAGCACTTACTGCTTCAGCATTACTTTATTTTTCACTTTTCTTTCTGGAAGCCAAAGAGATTTTTTTGTCTTTAGTATCATCAAGAACAGGAATAGAAACTTTGCAATAAGCTCAGAATGTTCTTTGGCTCAGCACATGGGAAAGAGATTTAGGGTTGGATTTCCTATTGCTTCACACTCACTTCTGCCTGCTAGCAGGGTAATGATTTTGTGGGCAGGCATTTTTCTTAATGAGCCATTGGCAAAACTGCCTGTTTCTCCCTAATTTACTGTTATATCTCCTCAGCTGGGTTCTGGAGGTAAACACTTCACCTTCCTGCACTGCCAGCTGCCAGGGAGACTCTGAACTCAAGTTCATCTTCTGAAAGACCCACTTTGCATTGTGAACAGGGAGAGCAGGGGGCGTGAAGATGTTTATCACTTTCTGAGGGGTTTTATTAGAGTATTGGGGATGGATGGTCTGGTTTAATGATTTTCTTGGCAGCTGATCATAATCTTCTAACTTTCATAGTGATTAAATGATAAATATGCAGAAGCAGAGCAAAGTAAGGAAGCATGTTGCCCCTTCAGAGTGGGAAAACAAGGCAGCATGGGGCTGCCAAGGGACTGGAGCCCATGTTGGAGCCAGGACTTGCACAAGAGCTCTCTGTCAGAGGTCCTTGTGCACTGTGCCTCCCACTCGTGCTGCTGCTGGAGCACTCTGTTCCCAGCAGCTGGTCTTGCAGCATTTTGTCATTGACTCCACAACTGTGCTAACCTCAGATATTAATAGCAGAGAGATGTCCCCTGCTTTCAGCTGTTCGGCTGTGTCCCTGGTTGTCTGGGAGTTGATTCCTGCATGCAGCTGGGGAATTGTCATTCATTGCTCAGGTACTTCAGTCCGTGGGTTGGATGCCGTAGGCTGACAGGGAAGGAACAGCATGTTGGAGGCTTTGACCTGGTCTGGAACGACAGGCCTGTCAGCAGAGGGGGAGATCTGGGTGTTCTGGTGAATGAGAACATCATGGCAAACACACAGTTAGGTGCAGAATTCATCCAGTGCTGGCAGGTGCCCTGCTCAGTGCTGAAGCTGTCGGCACGCACATCTTCACTGGAGAACAAGAATGGGTGTGTGAGCTCTTATGGAATTAGGAGACCAAAAGGACCAAATGTTTTCCAAAAACGACTCTGCAGTCGCTGTGGTGACTGTTTATTGGGCACTTTCCTGAAGCTAGTTGTGTACTTTACTGATGGGAAGCAGTACTTGGATTCTCCGTACTTGGAGAAGCTGACACACATTGTACTGTTTGCCATGCACACCTCGGTGTGTCTACAATCACCTCTGGCTGCGGATTCTGACTAACAACACATGAGTAGAGCCTCACCTGAGAGTGAAACATCACCTCGCCTCTACAGGCAGGAAGAGGAAGGTGATGTGTAACTCGCCTGTTAATGCTTTCGTTGTGGCTGCTGTGTCCTAGGAAGAAACAAGTGAAGCAGCTTTTCAGGAATCTCGCTGCACAGCAGAAAGTGTGGTGCTGATCCCAAGCTTGGGGTGGGAGACACCCTCATGCACGAAGTTCATTCTCCCCTCGCGTCGGGCAGCAGCAGCTCCTGCTTCTCTCTAGACACCACTGGCTCAGCACAAGGCACTGGCTCCCTTTCTTCTGAGAGTTTCCCAGTTTGGAAGCTGCACTGGGCTGGAATGAGGTATTTTAGCTGATACAGGGATGCCTGGCTGCTCAGCTGGCCCTCTGCAGTGCAGAGCTTAGTTCTGTTCCGCGTAAGAAAACAAAGGGGCTAAACACATTCTGCACAGCAAAACAAAGCTTTTAGGGCAGGCAGGCACCTGATCCTCCTCCTGCTACTACTATGGAAACATGTCAGAGCAGAAAACCTGTTGCCATGAGACTGTAAAAATAACCCTGCCATCACATTACAGAGACACGGACTGGCTGCACCACATGGGTTATGTAAGAGCAGCTCCAACACTGGGATGTGGCACTGTGAGCTGCCTCTTGCTCCCAGGAGACAGGCAAGCTTCTGAAAAAGCTGCAGGCAAGACCGGTCAGGTAGTAAGTCTGTTATTTTTAGTCTGTGTATCTGAAACGTAAGCCTGAAGTGGACAGAGACACATTTAGGGTATGTAGTTATCAGCAGCAGAATTTTAAAAGTTAGACCAAGGAATGATAGTTGGGTTTTTTGGTTTAAAGAAACCACACCTCGGTTTTAAGGGGTCTGAAACAGGGTATTTTTTGGAACTCTGTGTAATTTGAAGCGTGTTTAGAACTGGCCAGGGCAGAAGTAGGCCTTGCTAAGTTGGAAGGTGGTCAGGGAGCCAGGGAAATGGTGGTGCTGTGTTTGAAGTTGTCATGGCTGGGAAAAAGTAAAGAGAGCAAGGGACCAGGCCCAGGAGCCAGGCCCAGCTCTGTTACTCAATGCAAGATTTGGCAGAACAAGTGAGCAACCTCAGGGCTGGAGAAAGGACAACAGCCACACTGACAGTTCTGAAACTCTATCCAGAAATCTCTAGAGAAGTTCAAAAAATTAAGGGTTGGCTGGACCCAGACACTTCCCTGTACACAGAAAAAAATCAAACTCACTGTAGTCCTGTATTAATTATCACTAATTTTTTTAAATCTTATGCTCTTGACCAAGTTAAGCACTTGGGGGAGCACATTCAGAGGGGGGAGTGCAGAAAACAGTGAATTTTAAAACTTTTGCAGAAACTACTACTGGTTACATCAATTGTCCTTTTATTACAAGACAAACTCAGAGATTATTCCTGCTCAGCCCTCTTCAGGCTGCTTTTTTAAAAATACCCAAGTTTTATCCCTTCATCTAGTCCTGAAAGCCTCATTTCTGTCATCTCTTGCCTTCCAACAGTGGAACGTGTTTTCCCAGCGACACTGAGGGGATGCTGCCTCCTCCTGCTCCTCCCTACACATCCTTAGAGATTCCTGACGTGCCTCAGATGTACAGCTTTGCTTTGTTTGAATGCCACGGGCATGCACAACTCCTCTTCTGTGCTTCAGGCATGTGGAGGATTCCCAATCCCTCCTACTCCTGTTCCCAACGTGACAAAGGAGCAGCTCTGAAGCCAAACCCCAGAAGCGCTCACATAAACCCCCAACAAGGAACATACATACAGAGTCAGGAATGTCCCACTGCTCTGATTTTAATGATGCCACTTCCACCCCAGCCAGGGGCCTTTGCCCAGCACTGTATCCAGCACGACTCTGCCACCCGAGCTCCAGCACAGAGCAGGAAAGGGTTTGTGATCCAAAGAAACTGCAGTGCTGGAGCTGAGGAGCCAAACGATTCCCAGGGCCCTCACCTGGGTGGGCTCTGGGCACACCAATGTCCTGCAAATCCCAAGGACCGTGGCTACTGAAACATGAGCCCACAGTGACAGCAAAACACGCTGTGACAATGGCACAGCCACCTCAGCCCTCCAGGATGCGGTTGATGAGCTTCATTTCCTCAGCAGACATGGGGTTCAGGTTAAACCCCTTCAGCTCAGGTTTACCTAAGGAAACACATCGGAAAAAATCAGGATTTTGCCACAAAAGAAGTGAAGCAGTTCATGCTAAGCTCGAGAGGGGCTGCAGGGAGGGCAGGGACAGCCCTGGAAGTTGAAGTGGGGTCAGTCTAGCACAGTGTCAGAGGAGGTTTAGGAGGCTGGTGGGTGACAGCTCCACACAGAGACACACAGCACTGCTGGGGCAGGGAGGGAACTGCAAAACCAGTGGAAAAGAGGCTGCAGGAACATGTGGAACTAAGGAATTTCTGCACCCTCCCAGGCACTGAGCAAGTTCCAGAGGGGAAGCGTTTACCTTGAGCTTCATAGAGCCGGTTGACCTTCACACGCAGCTCTTTCCGGAGGTTGTTTATCTCTTCATCCAGCTCTTCCTGGTCTGGGATAAGAGAGGCAGGAGTGAGGAGGACTGTGGTGGGCTCTGGGATGAAGGCTCAATTTCCCATGGGACACTCATCACAGGGGGGTCCTATCCTGCTCTCCACCACCCACAGGGCCGAACAGCTTCTGCATGTGTTTCCCAGGGCACAGCACGGGCCAGAATCAACCTCTCGAGAGGTTTCGGGCACCTCAAAGCCCATCCCTGGACAGAACTCCGTTAATTTAGCCAACACCTCGTTAATTATGGCGCTTATGAAAACGCTTATAGCTACACGGAGCCCTCGGGGTGACCTCACCCTGCCGCAGCATCTCCCGGGTCTTCGCCTTCGGCAGCTCGACGAACATGTTCCCGAAGCAAACCATGGCCTTCTCTGGGGGAGAGGAGGGAGGGAAAGGCGCTGTCAGCGGAGCCGTTCCTCGACCCACGGCCCCGAGGTCACGGCGGGCGCAGCCAGCCCGGCCTCACCGTCGGGCTCCGGGTCCTTATGCAGCGCCCGCAGCGCCTCGCGGTTCCGGTTCCGCTTCACGTCCAGGTCCACGATCTGCAAGGGGAGCGAGAGAGGCAGGAGCGGCCGGGGCTCGGGGCTACCGGCGGCGGGACAGGGCGGGGCGGGGGAGGCCCGCCGGAGCTGGGTCGTACCTGCTGCCGTGCCGCCAGCACATCCTCGGCCAGCTCCTCCACCTCGGCCAGGTAGCGCAGCACGAAGGCCGGGTCCCGGGCCATGGCGGGGCCGAGCGNCCCATGGTGTGGACTAGCGGTGCCGGGATTGGCTCCGGGATGCCTCTATCCCCACGGGACGCCTCTATCCCCCCGGGACTCACCGCCCGGCAAAAGGATGGAGGGTTCAGTGTGGCCATGAGGCGCTTAGCCCCAGAGTGGGGGTCCTGGCCCCGCAGCCGGCCCCCAACCCACCCCGCTCGCCACAGCCCGGAGAGAGAGGAGCATGAGAGCCCCTGCCTTGCCTGGTCCCCTTGTGTGTGAATTATTTATAAGTTGTCACAGCCCGTCCCCTTGCCCCCAGCACCACCGTCTGTCTCCTCTTCCTCGCTGCTTCCCAGCACGGTACCGCTGTTGGCAGCTGGGCCCTTGGAGCATCAGGTGGCCTCTCTGTCCTTTTTTCATCCCAGAACGCAATAAAGGGCACTCAAAGCGAGGGGTGATGAGCTCGGGTTTCCTTTCGTGCAGCTGGTGGCTCATCTGTAGCTCAGCGTCCAGGACCTGCCATCCCCAGGGAGTGGAGCCAATTGTGGTGCCGGCAGCTTGAGTCACCCTCAGCCAGCCCCGGTGCCCCCCAGTCTGTGTCAGGCAGGGGCTGGTCCCGGCTGTGCTCTGGCAGGGCACCACATCCATCTGCTGCTCTGAACGACCCTGCCTGCAGGAAGGGAAATATATTGCACCTCAAAATGCTTTTTATCCCTTTCTTTCTGCCCCACCCAGACATGAGCAACAGGAGCTGGAAAAATGGGGTGTGGGAGATGCAGGGAGACCCAGCACTGATGATGAGGACTGGCAGATCCTCACCGTGTGTGCTCTGCAGTGGGAAAGGGGCCTCAGGAGCCCACCCGGGGCTGGTGGGTAACAGGGGGCACGGGTTTTCATGTCCCTACTCTGGACAGAGCCCTGAAACAGCATCTCGGGTTTCCGAAGGCAGCCCTGTCCCCAGCTGTCCATCTCTGCCGCCCTGGCTGTGCCGCTCAGCTGCTGCTTCCCTGGTGATGATGGAGGGACCTCTGATGTATCTTAGACCAGTGCTTTGAAGGGAGGGAGCCCCAGTGACCTGCCTGAAGCAGCAAACAGGGGCCGGGGAGAGGAGGAGCCCCAGCACCTGGGGGCCCTGGCACATGCACTTCACGAGACTCGTTTGACGAAGAGCTCCCCGAAGGTGGTGACCCCAGTGCTGCAGCCCCTCTGGGCTGCCAGAGATGAGGACCACAGGGGACAGGGATGGAGGGAGTGAGGCAGCGGCTGGCCAGTGGTCACCACACTTCTGTGGGCAAATAATCCCTTAAGGGAGATTACCCAGATCGGAAGATTACTGGCCCTAATCCCATAAGGTCATTTGTTTCAGTTAACTGAGATCTCCGTCTGCAGCAGCATCGAATGAAGTACGGCAGCTTCAGGAGAGCAGTGGGAGTGAGTGCTGGGGCACACACAGGCACTCTGGGCTGGGAACGATCCACACTCGGGTTAGACTCCTTCCTGACATCAACCAGAAGATGTACTGGGACTGGGGCTGGATGCCAATGCTGGGAAATGCTCATTTGTCAGTGGGAGCAGCTGGCTGGAGATCTGAAAAAGCAGGAAGGAGGGAGGGCTTTCAGAGTCTGGGCAGGNAGATGGGAACGCACATGGGAACGGGGATGGGAGCAGGCTGACCGTGTCCTGGCAGCAGTAGAAGGAAGCAGTGACTCTGGGGTTGCCAGTGACAGTGCATTGAAAGCAGGGTTTTGCCAGGAATGTTGAGCTGTGTGGAAGGGCGGGGGCTGTTCTCCCGCGGAAGGTGGGGCCCAGCTCAGCACAGGCATGGGGGAAGCTGCAGCTGAGGGGTCGCAAAGCCATGGGCATCTGGAAAACATTCTCAGGGCAGTGAGAAGTGGCTGGTGCGGCACTCTGCGGCCTCTCCCCAGCCAAGCTCTGAGCCAGCCACAAATCATCATGGATTTCTCCTCCTGGAGCCAGCGCCAGGGGCAGACATTCTGCTTGGAAGCTGGACTCAGACTGGAACCAGAGGTCCATTTGGACTGGTTCCCCTGGGAACTGGGCAGTCAGAGGGAGCAGCCATCTGCCTGCTGCTGGGAGCTGCTTTGCTTTGCTGTATGTTTTGTGGAAAGAGCAGGTTTGGTTTCATCATGTTCCTTTTTCTTCCTTGCAGCCCTTTTCTGTATGCAGCCAGAAACCCTCCCTGCCTGCTGGCAGCTGCACAGGAAGCTTCGGGGATGTTTATAAGGTTTTTTTCTCTCTTCTCCTTTCATGTGGCTGCTGGGGCCTGTTGTTAAGATAAATCAGACTTCAAACCACGGTCTCCATGTTCTCAGGCTGTGGATCTTTAACTGCTGCTTCAGAGGGGGTGTTTCAGGGTCAGGGGATAAAGGTGGGTCTGTCTCTCCCTGATTTCCAAGTCCCCTCTCCTTGGCGCTGTGCCCACCATCATGGCAACATTCTCTGCTCCATCACCCAGCCAAGACAGGGAGTCTCCAGGGACCAAGCCCAAAGAGGTCTGGAGTGACCAGCTGTTGTCAGGGGCTCTGGCCAGTGGACCCCACCCTTGGAAGGGGCCCTGCCCTTCCTGGTTGTTGATGAAAGGCTGCTTTCTTCAGGCTTTGGGATGCTGGAAGCATCCCCTCCCCCAGGCAGGCATTTGTGGAGGGGATCTGTCAGGAGCATCTCAAGGTGAGGTGTTTCATTATCCATGCTAATACATGCAGCACGGGGAGAGCCTCGCCGAGGGCCCGGCCACTCCCTTGTGCTGAGTAACATCTTCACCCCCGGACTGTGTCCCAGGAATCCAGGCTTACCCCACCCCCCGGTTTGTGCTGATCCCTCTGGCCGCCCTGCAAGGCAGAATCTGGAAGTTGGCCGTGTTTCCCGGGACCAAACACGCTCCCCCTCTCTGTGTGTCACGGTGTGCTGACCACGGGCCAGGCTCCAGCCAGGCTCCTCCGCAGGCAGATGCACCAAGCCGAGCCTCGGGGGCTGAGCCACGGAGCCAGAGCCCGGCCCCGTGGGCTGGGGGCTGGGGCTGCCTTCAGGAGGCAGCTGCCTGTATGCAGTCACGCTCCCTGGAGACCCACCACAAAGGACAGAAAGTCCTTTCCCTCGCAGCCCTTTCCCTCCCAGCAGCGCCAGGGATGCCGGCACAGTGTGAGCACACGTCCCGGGGGTGCAGCCCCTCGCTCTGCCAGACACGTTGTGTCCAAACTCCCACGGGCAACAAGCGGAGAAGAGGTGCTGCGGCAGAGCCGAGGAGCAGGGCAGCATCAGGGCTCCTGTGCACCCAGACTCCAACGGCCTCGGTGCTTCACTTTCAGGGACATTCCCAAGGCTGGAACATGGGTAACTCTTTCACGAATTTCATTTCAGGAACAACAGAAGCCTGCTACCAAACCCTCTCTTTGGTCTTTTCAAAGAGGATACACCTTCTTTGAGCAACCTGGTCTAGTGGAAGGTGTCCCTGCCTGTGGCAAGGGGTTGGCACAAATTGATCTTTGAGGTCCCTTCTAACCCAAATCATTCTATGATGATTCCCTCCAAAGCAGGGCTCAGGTCCAGCCCAGCCAGTCCCTGCTGGGACCCCCTCTGGCTGCCTCAGGCAGGATTTTGGTGATCTGTGGTCCTATCTCAGCCCAAGGGGAAAAGAGGCACTCACACCTCCACCCACTCGGGCCTCGTGGGGCTCACACCGCCCGGGCCCAGCCCAAGCCTGGACCCGCGGGCAGGGTTTCGCCTGGCCTGAGCCTCGGGACTGGGGGCCGCGGGGCCGCCCGGGAGCTTCCCGGGAAGCTCCGATCCTCTGTGGGCTTGGCAGGGGTGGTCGGACAGCACGAACAACGTGGTTCTGCCGGCAGCGGGGTGGGGTGCAGGGGGTCCCCAGCGGCACCGTGCGGTGCTCGGCGGGTCCGGGCGGGTCCTTGCCGGCGGGGACCCGGGGGCTGGGGGCCGGTCGGGGGAGGGGCCGCTTGCCCTTCCCAGCGCGGGGCGGTGCCCAGCGGCACCGAGCGCTCCTGCGGGACCCCGCGGCGCCGGCGGGGGGGGAGGGGG
>VZTG01000994.1:288924-318005 GCA_013397845.1 Melanocharis versteri | reverse complement strand
TCTGGAGGTACGAGGGTACCTGGGGGTGACGGTACAGGGGACTGGGCTGGGGCTGCTGCAGGGCCCGATCCACCTGCTGCAGCTCGGGCAGGTCTGGAGGCACGGGGGGAGGGGGACGTGGGGGTCATGGAGCCAGGCGGGGCCTGGAGGGAGCGGCACAGTGCAGCAGGGACATGGGTGGGGATAACGGCATAGACTTCAGGAGGGGTTGCCAGGGCAGGGGGGAGGGGGATGGGGAGGGAGAGGTGAAGCAGGGGCCCAGGCAGCTGGGGGAGGCACAAGGATCAATCTCTCTGCAGCCCCAGCAGGCTGGGTGGTGGGGAAGAGCCCCCAGCCGTGGGCACAGAGGGGTGTGGGTAGGAGCTGTGCGTGTGGGTGAGGAGCTGCAGCCCAGCTCGGTGCCACAGCCCTGCCATCCCTGCTGCCAGGTGGTGCTGGGCCTGCTGGGGACCTGCCTGGCCATGGCAGTGTGGTGCTGAGGGTATGAAGTGATTATGCTGGGCCCTGAACACCTCGAGGCTCCCGTCCTGATCTCACTGTATTTGTGGGGTGGTGGGCAAGGAGGTGCTGGTGGTCCCCAGCCTGTCCAGGCTCTGCTGCTGCCCCATCCCAGTCCTGGGGACAGGCCGGTGGTGTGGGCAGGGTAAGCAGCAGACAGAGATGCTGGGGCTGCTCAAGGCCCTTCACCCGCCTCTCTGCAGACCCCCCAGATGCCCAAGGTGATGCTTTCTTGGCACCTTCCTCTGCCGTGCCGTGGACCCAGCCCTGTGCCCTCCCACCTCCAACCCCAGGCGCTGGGGAAGAGCCGGGTGCTGGCACCGAGCGGCTCTCGAGGAGCTGGTGCCGGGAGGGCAGACAAAGGCAAATTCCCGGAACAATGCGTGGAGCCGGCAGCACTCCCGGCTCGGGTTTCCATCCTGTTTCCCCTCCTGAGTGCTGTAGCCGAGGCTCCTCGCCCTATCCCTGTTGGTGTCTGCATGTTCATTCCTCTGCTGCTCCCTCTGGGATGCTCCAGGGTGTTTAACTTTGTTTGACAGTGCAGCGTGTGCCATGCTCAGCGCACCTGCCAGCACACCTGCCCTCCCCGATCCCCCTGACAACGAGGCCACTCTCAGGGTACTCTGGCTGCAGGGTGGGTGCAAAACCTGCTTCAGTGTGCGAGGGGAGCTGGTGAGGGAGAGGACAGGAGCTCTCTGGCTCTGACTGCAGCTGGTGTGAGCCCGACACACCTGATCCCGGCTCAAGCTGGAGCTGAGCCGCAGCCGGGGGCTTTGCTCCTGGGGGTGTCAGTCCCGCTCTCGGATCGGCTGCACCATGGAGACTCCTAAGCCAATTAAAGCAGTAACTCTCAGCACTCACCCTCCAGGACATGTTGGTCTCAAGCAGCAGCTGAGGCTCTTTCTAATCTCTGGATTTGGGATTAGTTCGGGTGACCAGTTAAATGCAGTTTGTTAAACCCATTAGTGGGGTTGGATCCGGTGCAGGAGGATGTGGCAGTTAGAGAAGTGTTGGATAAATGCTGCAGGTGAAAGGAAGGATTTTCCCTGGTGAGAGCACTGTGCCTCTTGCCAAACATCTCCCTCTTCCTGATTTACCTGCCTCCTCCCTCACCTCCGCAGATCTTATCTCTACCAACCTCACCGCACAGCCCTGAGCCCCACCTGTGATAAAGACCCCCAGCCCCAAAAATACAGCTGCTTCCCACCTCCAGAAGCAGCTCTGAGCACTGGCTCTGTGGTTATCCCTAATTAAAGCTATTGAAGTTAGTTGTCATTGGTATGTTCATGGTGCACATGCACAAACTCCATCATGGGTGGTCTCCAGAGATGCTGCTGGTGGCATGACCATGTGCCCGTGTAAGCAGCAGCAGCATGGGCCTGTCCCCAGCTGGTCCCACACCACCACCATGCTTGCGGGCCATGCTTGGGCGGTTTTGCAGCTCAGGAATTGTTATCCACTCACAACGTCCCCAGCTTCTTCACCAAAGCAGCTCTGCAGGGCAGGGATGATACACGTGCTGGTGTGCCTCCTGCCCAGGAGAGTGTCAGGGTCCCCTGCCACCTCCGTGGGCTGGCAGCTGGCCAGGGTGTACTGCAGGTCCCATTGTGCTGGGGACAGCCCTGTCTGTGCCTGTGTCTGTGCTAGCCCTGGGTCACACATGGTTTGACTGCCTGGGGTCACTGGGGCCAGACCTGCAGTTCCTTCTCTTCCTGAAAGCCCTCATCAGCCTGTGTACCCCCATCCTCTGCTGGCTGGGGAACCCAGTGCCACCTCTCAGTCCTGGTGCCAGTCTGGTGGCAGTCCAGGAGGGCAAGGACATCCTGGGTGGGTTCATGAGGGGTAGCACAGCTGGGACCTACAGGTTTCCCCACCACTCTGCTCCCTGGAGCTTTGCTCTGTCTGTGTGGGGGCACGAGCTTTGAGGTGTCAGCTTGTCCTGCTGCAGGACCCAGTGCTGGCAGTCCCCACCTGGCCCTGGTGCACAGGACATGGGTTTTTTAGGGCCAGACCAAGCCTTTCCCTGAGCACAGGTGCCCTCAGGTACTTCCACCCTCCCCAAGTACCCAGGGGTGTGGGGCTGGTGGGACACAGTGAGTGAGGTGACATGGGCACATGTGCAGCTCTCCCTGATGACCTGACTTGGTAGGACGTGTAAGGGATTAAAATCTCTGGCTGTAGCAGAGAAGCAATTTTCTCCTTGCTTAAATACAGGATTAAGGGATGAGATCCCAAATTATCTTCTAGGAAAATCACACTTCCTATTGCTCACTTTGGGACCAGAGGGTCCCTTGTCCTTTTCCACCCGAGGATGATGATTAGCGGATTTGTTTGTAACCAGTATTGGGCTTTTCTCCTCATTCATTTTTTCTAACACCTGAAAACTGGGCTCAGTAGCTGGGAACTGGGGGTAAACGGTGACACTGGTGACAAATCCAGCTGTAATGGGGCTCTGAAAAAACCAGTGCCCACCCAAGCCACCACCTTCCTGCTGCAGGATTTTTGTTGGATCACTCTTTGCAATACAAAGGAGGGAGCAATTAGCCCTGAGAGCTCTCGCTGTCGGTTTCTGCCTCATCATCAGTTTTTTTGAAAATTAAATGATTTTTTTTCAAGTGATTGATTCTGTGTTTCCCGTGCAGCTGCCGCGGCGCAGGGCTGGGGAGCGCCCGCCGCGCTGGCAGCGCCGGGATCGCTCACTGGGCTGAAACACCACGGGATGATCAAATGCAGAACAAATAGGAATCAACATTTCATTCGGGCGAGTAGATGGGAGATGAAATCTCGTTTTAATGAGGCCTATGGAGTTGGTGGACAGAGAGATAATTGTGCCCTTGCTGAAAGCTGGGGAAGCCACGGGTCACTTGTTGAACAGTGCAGGACCCAGGGCTGGGGCTCTGTGTGTGGGGGCTGCTCTGTGCCACGGACAGTGGGATCGCTGATGAGCCCAATTATCAAGACTAATTACAGGGACAGGATGAGTTCACCAGCTTCCAAGCCTGGTTCATCCATGGGCACCCTGGTACAGCAGTGACGCCCCACAGCAGCCAGGGCTCTACATCGCTTCCCCCGTTGTTTCCCCCTGTGTTGTGCCTCCCAGCCCTGGGCTGCACTGGTTTGCACCCAGCAGCGGGGAGGGT
This sequence comes from Melanocharis versteri, assembly GCA_013397845.1. Classification (NCBI taxonomy): domain Eukaryota; kingdom Metazoa; phylum Chordata; class Aves; order Passeriformes; family Melanocharitidae; genus Melanocharis; species Melanocharis versteri. The sequence continues at coordinate 314,367 of VZTG01000994.1, read as the reverse complement.
CCTTCACCAGGCCCTTCTGAGGGACAGTGGCCGTGGGGGTGCCACAATGGCAGCGCTGGCGTGGCTGCTGTAAGCAGGTGGCACTGGGATGCAGATCTGCGTCAGGAGCCAGGAGCCAGGTGGCCACAGCCTCTCCCCACCCCGAGCGGTGAGGGACAGGCTGCAGAAAAGGCTAAAATTAGGTGCTGCCCCCGAGGTGGAGGTTAAAACGTCACTTTGACACCAGCAAAGAGAAGCCGATGAGGGCTGGGAGTGGGGCTGGCAGGGCAGAGCAGATGGCGGCAGGGTGTCCTGAGGGCTCGGTGGCCCCAGCTGGTGGCCCTCACTGTGGTCTCCAGGCTGTACAGCCCCGGGGGTGGGAGCACTCGGCTGTCCCTGCAGCAGGAGCAGGGCTGGCTCCTGCCTCCTCCTGCTGACGGATGAGCTGAAAGTGCTGCGATCAGGCTTTCTCCCATGCTCTGGGCTGATGGAGTTGTCTGGCAGCACATTCTGGAGCTGATGGAGAAGCCGTTGCTTTGCCAGAGGATTTTATTCACTGGGAGGAATCTGTGGCCTGATATCCTCCTGCTGCACCTGTTTTCCTCCTCACCCAGCTCCCTTCTCCTGCTCGCCAGCAGAGCCCTGGCCGTGGCGCAGGCAGGGCTGCCCGGGGATGCCCTGCCTGGCCAGCCCTGTGTCCCCTCCTGCGGTGCCGGATCTGGCCTGGTGCCGTGGGGAGGGTCCCTGGTGGCGGTGACTCAGCCGGGCGTGCGTCGGTGCCACGCACACCTCCACTGACCCCCGGCCGACGACCAGATGGCCAGGGCCAGCGTGTGGCTGCGCCCACAGCCCTGCCAGGAGCCCAGGCAACACCAGCATGAGCGCCGGGAGCTTCCCGCGGGCAGCACGGCACAACCAGCTGGTTCCTCCATCCTGGCCGGGGCAGGAGGAAGTAGGGTGGGCTCTGGGCCAGCTGGGACCAAAATATCCTTTTGGAGAGGCAGCCGGATGTGGTGCTGGGTTGGGGCAGCCTGAATCTGTGGGTGGCTGGAGAGTGGAGTTGTGGATGGGATCCCTGGCTGGGGGAAGCCAGACCCTGCATGGGCAGTTAAGGATTGGGGTGATGGGTGGGTAGGCAGTGCATGGCTGGGTGGGCAGCGGGGTGATGGCTCTGGGGTGCTGAGCTGGCTTTGCACAAGCTGCCCCTTCCCAAACTGGAGCCCTGGCATGGGACAGGGATGTGTTCATCACTGCTGCTGCCCTGCAGTTCCTGGCATCCCTGGCCTAGGGGGTTCTCCATGGTCCCAAATCAGCAGGAACAGGTTGGCAGTGGTCACAGGGCATTCCTGGTGTGGGCAGAATGGGGTGAGCTCACCTGGCAGCGTGGGCTCACCTCACCCTTCCTCTGCCTTGCACAGGTATCTCCGCACGCTGTACCTGGGGCTGCAGAGCCGCTGGCAGGCCGAGCACCGCCGCCGCCACTTCTACTGGCGGATGATGTTCGAGAGCGCGGACATCAGCATGCTGCGGCTGCTGGAGGCCTTCCTCAAGAGCGCGCCCCAGCTCGTGCTGCAGCTCAGCATCATGGTGCAGCAGAACAGCATCGAGCCGCTGCAGGGTAAGGGACAGCCCTTGCAGGGGACAGGGTGGCGGGAGGGGGGTCCCTGGTTTCCGCGGGCTCTCATGGCTGCTCCCTGCAGGACTCTCAGCCTCGGCCTCGCTGGTCTCGCTGGCCTGGATGATCGCGTCCTACCAGAAGGTGCTGCGGGACTCGCGGGAGGACAAGATGCCCATGTCCTACAAGGGTGCCGTGGTGCAGATCCTCTGGCACCTCTTCACCATCGCTGCTCGTGCCATCGCCTTCGCCCTCTTCGCCTCCGTGTTCCAGCTCTACTTCGGCATCTTCATCGTCACCCACTGGTGCATCATGACCTTCTGGATCATCCAGGGCGAGACGGATTTCTGCATGTCCAAGTGGGAGGAGATCATCTATAACATGGTGGTGGGCATCATCTACATCTTCTGCTGGTTTAACGTCAAGGAGGGACGGAGCCGCTACCGCATGTGCATCTACTACATCATCACGCTGTCGGAGAACGCCGCCCTCACCATCCTCTGGTTCCTGTACTACGACCGCAAGACCACCTCCGACTTCAACGCCTTAATCCTCGTCTGCGTGGTTAGCTCCAGCTTCGCCCTCGGCATCTTCTTCATGTTCATCTACTACTGCCTCTTGCACCCCAATGGCCCCATCTTCAGCCACCGCTCCGTGGGCTGCATCTTCCGGCACGAGCCGCGCCCAGTGCCAGGGTCCCCCGTGGAAGCTGTCACCAGCCCCCCGCGCTCGCTGCCGCGGACTACAGGGGGGGAGCGGGACGGGGCGCCGGGGGAGCGGGACAGCTGCGTGCCCGTCTTCCAGGTGAGACCCCGTGCCCTACCGGTGCCGGCCGCCCGCGCCCCGCGGACAGAGCGTCCCGTCATCCGCATTGACCTGCCCAGGAAGAAGTACCCGGCCTGGGACGCCCACTTCATCGACCGGCGCCTGCGGAAGACCATCCTGGCGCTGGAGTACGCGTCGCCCATCACCCCCCGCCTGCAGTACCGCACCCCCGGCGCCCCGCAGGAGGTGCTGGAGTACGAGACCACCGTGTAGGCAGCGGGGCGTGAGGCTGCGGCGGGAGTCCCGGTGCCACCCAGGCCACCCTGCGTCTCCACAGCGGCTTGCCTTCCGTTGGGTTTGCCGGCGCTGCCGTGTCGCCATGCCAAGCACCCCGTGGGCGGTGGCCGGGGAGGTCTCTTGGTGCTATCCCCTCCCCGCGCTGCCTTCCCGCAGCCCAGACCCGACGGCGGCCGCCCCCACGCCCTCCAGGGCTCGTCCTTGCCAAAATACCTCACCGGTGCCTGGGCCCAGGCGGTGGGTGCTGTGGCCCATATCAGTGGTGCAGGATGGGGGCCGGGGGCACCTTGGGATGGGGGCTGGCAGCTGCCAGGGGCACGGTGGGGCACGGTGGGGCACAGTGGGGTACAGAGGGCAGCACATGGGAACACAGGTGCCTGTGCCACGGCAGAGCCGTGGGGATGGAACATGGCTGCACTGGGGTGTGCATGGGGCTTGTCACCCGCAGGGAGCTGGGGCAGGGACAGCCGGGGTCCATCCAGTCCCCCCCACATCTCCCACTTCCCCCACAGTCTGCCACACCAACCCTAGGTGAGCCCCTTCATATCCATCCTCAGTCTCCCCGGCTCAGGGTTGAGCCATGTCCCCAGCTCCATGGGATCTCCACTATCCTGTGGGGTGTAGACCCTGGCCTGGGGGGGGGCCCTCGTGGGTGGGCACAAACCCTGCACCCCTGGGTCTGAGCTGGGTCTCCAGCCGTGGCCAGGATGGCTGCACCCCATCCTCTCCCCATCCCCACAGGCATTGCTTCATCTCACTGGGTTTGTTTTCACCTGAATGGTGACGTTTTGTGTGACATTTTCTACCTCCGCTGGGGCCGGGGGTGGCAGGGCCTGGCTGGCACCACTGAGGGGTGTGTGCGGGGCCGCCGGCGTTCCCCGGATTCCCCAAAGTGGGATTCACCCCCAGTTGTTCTCCTCTCCCGGGCTGGCATCCCTTCCCACCCGGGAGCATTTCCATTCACTCCTTCATCAGCATCACCCCTCTCCAGCTCCCCAGTATAAACCTGAGCTGGGACCCTGCCTCCCCTGACCTCACCCTGTGTCCCCCTTGCCTCTCCCCTGCCCGTCCCTGTCCCTGCCCCACCTGCCCCTGCCTCCCCAGAGGAGTGGGGCTGCTTGGGCTCCGGGTTTGAATGTGTCCCTGGTCCCGCCCGGATCCGCCGGCCCCCACCGAGGGGCTGTGCTGAATGTACCCCGCGCCCCCCAGGCCGGGACCGTCCCGGGGGGGTTGTGTGCGTGTGTGTGCGTGTGTGTGTGAGTGTGCAGGGGCTGGCAGGGGTTTGCAGGGCAGGGGAGCTGTTGGACCCCCAGCCTTGCGCTGCCCCAGCCCCTTGCCCCCCGCGGCCACAGCCCCTGTGCCTTCCCTGCGCCCCCTGTGCCCCCGCCATGGCTCCGCAGGGTCCCGGCCTCTGGCTGCCCCGAGCCACAGTGCCAAGCCCTGCCGGGGCTGGGGAGCATGGGCAGCACTGAGAGCCCCTCTGGGCCATGGGGCACCGTGGGAGGCACTCGAGGATGGGAGGGGTGGGATGGGAGAGTTGCACCTGGGAATGGTTGGCATGTGGGGTCCCTGAGGGCCAGTGTGGGTGCCCGGCCCTGTGACACGGCCGGGGTGGGTGTGTGTGTGGTGGCGGTGGCATCACGTTGCTTTTGTTTCCCATTTCTTGGTAGCTAGGGTGACAGCAGGCTGGGCTGGCCGTCGCTAGGGTCACTGGTGCTAACTGGAAGCCTCGGAAACCCTTTAGGAGGAGGGTGCAGAGCATGGCTGGGGCTGGGCAGTGGGCTGGGCCCCTGCCACCTGCACCCCTCCTTCACTGCCGTCACGGGCAGCCCCCGCTGGTGTGTGCTGGTCGTGCTGGGGCAGCCCCGGCGTGGGGCGGCTCTGGGGCGGGGTCTCTTTTCCTCAGGGAAGGTGGGGGGCAGCAGCCAGGGGTGCCAGGCTGGTCCGGGGGCTCGCCGCTGCAGGCATCAAGCAGTGTCACCGCAGCCCCTCTGCGGTGCCCAGGTGGTGGCAGCTCCTCCCTGGGTCCGGCTCACGGAGGATCTGCGGACGGGCCACGCGGGGACTGTGTGCCAGCACGGGGGGCTCCTCTGGGCTCCCCCTGCCCCAGCCCCTCTCCCTGTCCAGGGCAGAGACGCCATTTGGGATCACCTGCGCCCCCCATGCTCTTCGTGCTGGGGTTTGTGTGGGGACCCCAGGGCCACGCTGCTGGGTCGGAGGGACACTTTTCTATGCACTCAAGCCAAGGTACCCTCAGCCCTGGGCTGCTCTGGGCGGGGGAGTCTGGCCACGTGTGGGGTTCGGGGGGAGCCCTCAGTCTCGCTCCTGGCCCAGGCCACCCCCCCCGCCCTCCGCCCAGCCTGTGCCACAGGGCAGCCAAACCCAGCGCCCCGCTGCCAGCGGCAGCACCGGGATGGCAGCGCCCGCCCGCTGGGGTGACAAGGGGGCACGACCGGGGGCCAGGATGGGCACAGCTCCAGGCGTGCTCGAGGTCCCTCTGGGGATCGGGAGGTCCTGGTCCCTGGGGGTGTCACACAGGGGTGGCAGCAGGGCTGCTCCAGCTTCAGGGAGTGAGGGAAGTTCGTTCTGGCAGGGGCTGCCGCGGGGTCTCAGCCACATCCCTGACCCCCCCAGCGCTGGGACCCGGCGGCTGCTGTCTCGTACTGTAAATACTCTGTGTGCCACCTTCTTCTCTGGGACCCTCGGAGCGGGCGGGGGCGAGCGGGAGGCCGGGGTCCGTCCCGAGACTTTTTTGTATACCACAAACTTTTTGTATATTTTTAATTTTGCTGCAACATGAGATATTAAATTCATTTCAATAAGCCCTGCCTGTGGGATCCCGTCCTTGTCGGCACCTCCAGCTCACAGCTGGGGCTCCAAAGCAGGGCAGGATGATGTCTCTCTGTCCCGGACTGCTCGGGGACATCATTGACAGAGCAGGATGGCTGTAGCAGCGCTGCCTGCCTGGTGTCGGTGGCTCTGGCCGGTGCCAGTGGCCCTGGCGTGGTGGCCGGCAGGGAAGGGGTGCACAGGCAGGATGCAGCATCCCGGGGAGGAAGCTGCCGGACACGGCCACTGCCGGGCCGACCTCCTCCCTGCCAGAGGCCCCGATCCCTGGCCAACCCCCAGACCCACGGTGGGTTTGGACCCCATGGGCAGCTGCGGGGATGGGGTGCTGGCTGCAGCTGTGTTGGCTCCTGCCAGTGCTGTTCCCAGCGCCAGGGCCGCTCCCAGTGCCAGGGCCCCGTGTGAGCAGGACAGGGTGTGGGCAGCGAGGGCTGGGAGCCCCCAGAGCTGCCCCAGGAGGACGGGGCTGATGTGGGGTCACAGGGAAGCAGAACCAGCCCCAGCCCCCGGAAAGAGCCCTGCAGTGAGGGGCAGGGGCTGCTCCACAGCGGAGTCCCGCAGGCACCACCAGCACCTGCTCTGGTCCCAGCACCTGCTCCAGTCCCATCTCATCCCACTGCAACCCCAGTCTGCCTAAATCCCAGCCCCAGTCTCGGTCCAAGTGTCAATCCCAGTCCCAGCACCAGCACCAGTCCAAGTCCCTGCTCCAGTCCCATCCCAGCCAACTTCAGCCCCTGCTTCTGCCCAAGTAACAGCTCAGCCCCTATCCCAGTCCCAGTGCCAGTCCCAGTGCCAGTGCCAGTGCCAGTCCCAGTTCCAGTCCCAGTCTCAGCGCCAGCCCAGGACGGGCCAGCCCAGCCCAGCCCAGTCCCAGCACCCCCCAGGAGAGGCAGGAACTCACATCCCAGCTATCCTGGTGGAGTTTCCGACACAGGAAAGCGCCGCGGCGCCGAGCGGGGCAGTGGGGGCGGCCGCAGCACCGCGTCCTGCCATGGACAGCGAGGCCAAGAAGGGGAAGAAGGTGCGTGGGGCTGGGGCTGGTGTCCGGGGGGCTGGCAGGAGGGTGGGAGCGGGTGAGATGCGCAGGTTCGAGAGGCCCTGCACCCCTCCCACAGCGCGGTGGGGAGAAGTGGGGCCACACGAATAGACCGAAGAGCCAGCAGAGAGGTGCTCAGCCGTCCCCCCACCGCCGCCCTCCCCAGGTGCTGGGTGCCATGGACCCCGTGCGTGGGGGGCCCGGTGCTGACCCCTCCCCGTGCCCGTTCCCCTGCCAGGGCTTCGTGTCGCCCATCAAGCGGCTGGTTTTCCCGAAGGCTGCGCGGAGGGCAGCGCTCCGCAGCAGCGTCTATCGGCGCCCGCTGCACTCCGTGCCCCTCTACCCCCCCGACTACCTGATCGACCCCCAGATCCTGCTGCACGACTACGTGGAGAAGGAGGTGAAGGTAAAGGGATCCCCAAAGGTGCCCGGCGTCACTGCCTGCTTGGGGTGGGGATATGAGGCCACCACACCATGCTGAAAGCCACACACGGAGTGGCCAGAAGGGTCCGGGTCCCCTCCCTGCCCAGGCAAACACGCAGGGAGGAGGAGGGTGCGCTGGCGGTGCAGGGAGGACCCCTTAACTGCAGGGTCTCCCTGAACCCCAGGGAGATGTGTCCTGACCTTGTGGCCATGGGGTGGGGGTGGAGGGTGCATGCTCCGGCCTCCCCACGCTGCCCTGGGTTTTTTCCCCTCCAGTTTTTAGGTCATCTGACATGGGTGACATCCTCCCTGAACCCCTCCAGCCGGGATGAGGTGCTGCAGCTGCTGGACACGGCCAGGGTAAGAGGGGTCCCCACTCCCCGGAGGATGGGCACTGGGTGCCCCACACTGCCGGGTGTCCCACGCCCCCCCCGCACTCTGTCCATGCAGCAGCTGAAGGAGCTGCCGCTGCAGACGACGCCAGAGCAGGACAGCATCCTCAGCCTCTCGGCGCGCTGCCTCCTGCTCACCTGGCGCGACAACGAGGAGCTGATCCTGCGAATCCCCACACACGAGATCGCAGCGGCCTCCTATCTGCGCGACGATGCCCTGCACCTCCTCATCCTAAAAACCGGTGCGGGGGTCCGGCCGGAGGCCCCCGGGCACGAGGGGCTGGGGCACGGCGGGTGATGAGTGTCAGAGTGTGTCAGGGCGGCAGCACGGTCTGAGCACAAAGTCCCGCGTTGTCCCCGTTTTGGTGTGGGTCTGCTTCCCGGGGCTGCCTGGGGCTGCCTGGGGCTCCCCGTTAGGTGGGTCCCAGCTCTGCACTCCTAGCTCTGTTTGCTTTATCGGCAGGAGGCTGGGGGCTGGGAGCGTCCCCAGTCCCGTCCTCTCCCACGTACAGAGTCCCGGAGGGGTGCCCCCAACCCACTGGGGCCCCCACATCCCCACCTCACACCCCCATCCCTCTTCATCCCGCTGGGCTGGTGGGACAGGGAGGCNGCAGCTGGGAGCGGCGGCACGCCGGCAGCAACCCCCTGGACCCGCAGGAGCCCTGCCCCGACGCTTATTCCAACCTCATTATCCTCGCCGTGCCCAACAGGGTGAGCGGTCCCGGCGTGTGCCACCCACGGCCCGCTCGCCCACCCACCGGCACTCACTGCCCTCCTCCCTTCCCGCTGCAGGATGCTGGCGAGGAGTCCTGTGCGCTCATCTGCCAGGTGTTCCAGATCATCTACGGCGACCAGAGCATCGAGTGCGTGGACCGCGCCGGGTACCACTACACCTCCACACCCACACGGCCCTGGCTCTCCAGCAGGAGTGAGTGGCTGGGGGCAGGAGTGGGAGCATCAAGCGCGGTGGCATGGAGCTGATGGGTGGGGCTACATGGACACATCGTGGGGGGTTTGTCTCTGCTATGCGATCTCTGCTCTCCCTCCCCAGGCGAGAGCTGCCGCACAGATGGGACATACGGCTACGATGCTGACTACAGCTGCTGCAGCTCCTTGTGAGTCTGGCTCCCCCAGGGTGCCCTTGGACTGGGGTGGGTGCCACCGGACCGGTGTGGGATCCCCCGGCCCCTGGGTGGGTGCCCTTGCCCTTGGGTGGATGCCAGTCCCCCCTGCAGCGATGCCCCCAGCCCTACCCGATGGTGGGTGCTGTGTGGCGGGTGGGGGGCAGCTGGGCACATGAGGGGTACAGGGACCTGCTGACCCGTGTCCTCCCACAGCAACGGCTCCCACGAGACCTTTGAAGCATATTACAGTGGCACCTCCTCGCCCTCCTTCCACCGCTCCCACCACAGCCTGGCCACAGCTTGCAGCGGCAGTGACCAGAGCGGTGCGGGGCTGGAGCAGCTGCAGGACTACATGGTGACGGTGAGGGCACAGGGACAGGCACGGGGACAAACAGCAGGCCAGCAGTGCCAGCAGCTGGGGTGGGGGGCAGCAGGCAGGTCTGGGACCCCTGCGCCAGAGAGCGGCAGTGGGACACAGGGTGGGGGGCTGGGGGCTGTGTGCTGCCAGTGTCCCCAAGCCTGACCTGTCCCTGTGTCACCACAGCTGCGCAACAAGCTGTCACCACAGGAGATCCAGCAGTTTGCCATCCTGCTCCGCGAGTACCGGCTGGGCACGCCGGTGCAGGAATACTGCACCGAGCTCCTGCGCCTCTACGGGGACCGCAGGAAGTTCCTCCTGCTGGGTGAGTGTCTGCAGCCACCCTGTGTCACCATGTCACCTTGGTGATGTCTATGCATCCCTTGGGGACATGGTGCTGGTGCTGGGTGTGCTTCAGGGGATGTCAGGACCCTGTTGCTTACTGGGGACAGGAGGGGACAAACCTCCTGCCAGCAGCCAGTAGAGCTGGCGTTGCATCCCAGTGCTGCCCACCTGGGCAGCCTCCTGAGGCTAATGGTGCCTATGACAGGAATGAGGCCCTTCATCCCTGACCAAGACATCGGCTACTTTGAGACCTTCCTGGAGAGCATTGGGATCCGGGAGGGTGGGATCCTCACCGACAGCTTCGGCCGCATCAAGCGCAGCATGAGCAACATGTCGGCCTCGGCCGTGCGCAGCTATGACAGCTGGTCCCTGCGCTCCGAGTCCGAGTCCTTCAACCGCATGATCACGGACATCACCCACGACATCGAGGCACTGGCACGGGATGAGGAAGAGGAGGAGGAGGAAGAGGACAACTACCTGTGAGCCAGTGCCAAAACCCAGCTGTCCCCTCCCTGCTCGCTGCTGTGGTGCTGCACCTCCAGGACCAGGTTGAGCAGGTGCCCAGCTCTGCCCCAGAACCCTGGAGGGTGCATTTGTCACCGCGGGAGGGGACAGGCTTCTGCACTGCCCTGTTAGCTCTTGTCAAGACTCTTGGAATCACAGGGCAGCCCTGGCTGTGGGGGAGACAAGTGCTGTAATTTCTGCAGATTTCAATTAAATGCTGGGGTTGGAGGCAGAGCAGGTTCTTCCCTGGGGAAAGGCCCTGTCAGAGTGCAGGGGCTGCTGCGGTGTGGGAGTGAGCTGAGACAGGGGGCTGCTGGGCTGGGCTGGGCACCTGCCCACTCCAGTTGTCACATGGAGGTCACTACCAGCGTCAGGGTGCTGCCGGCTGCTCCTGGCTGGCCCCAGGGGATGCTCAGAGCAATGGAGAGAGTCAGCAAGAGTGTGCTAGGAGAGGAAAGGACTGGTGGCCGCATCTGGCCCGCTGCTGCCTGCGACGCCTGTGCGACACTCGTTCGGCCGCGGGCTGCGAGTGTTTCACAAAAGGAAGTTCCTGCCCCGGGACCCGGCTTCCTGCAGTCCCGCCCTGCAGCCCCTCCGCTGCCGAGGGGCAGGGCCGTGCCCCCGCCGCCCGATGGACCTCAGCTTTTGTTCCCTGGCCACCGTCCCCGAGCCGATCTCCCCTGGCCACTGTACCCCAGCCGATATTCCACGGCTGATGGCCCTTGGCTGATGGCCTATAGCCAACCTTCCCTGGCCAATGTCCCTTGGTGGGGACTACGGGACGGAGCTGCTGCCTCAGGGCGGCGTGTGGGCAGCAGATGCTGAGGCTACCAGAGCAACTTATTTTTTCTCCTAAAAGAATTTACATATGCAAACCCTCATGAGGTGGGACGTTCTGGCTACTTCCTCTGACACCCTGAGCCCAAGCAGCGCCGTGGTCAGGGTCACACAGAGCCGTGGGACCCCACGTTGATGTTGCCTCCATCCCGAATTCAGGGGGTTGTCTGGGCAATCCAGAAGAAAGGCTGGGACACTGCGGGGCTCGGAAGCGCCTCCAGAGGAGCTTTGGCACCGGAATACCAGGGCCACCACAAAGCCCAGGGGTACCCGGACCTCTCCGAGCTGTGCCTCACAAAGCCAGTCCCATGGACCCACTGTGTCCTGCACCCCACCACGGGATGGTCAGGGCTTTCTTCTCTCCTCCCTGGGGACAGAGACCCAGGCTGGTGCCGTGTCCTGTGCTCCCCCGTGTCCTCCCTGCCCTCCACGGTCCTGCTCTAGGCGAGGAAACATCCTGGGGGCTGCTCTGGGGTGTGGGACCCAAACCGGTCCGGTGTCCCGGAGGCAGCGGGTGGACAGACGGGCTCTGGCACCCGTCGGGGGGTCCCTAGCAGGGTCACGCAGGGCTGGGATGTCCTTGCGGGGGCGGTTCGTGGGGTGGTGGTCTCCGCTCCCAGCCCGGCACAGGAGGCACCGCCTGCGCCCCCCGCGTGGGAGCCGGGGGCGGGGCCGTACCGGGAGGGGCGTGGCCGTACCGGGAGGGGCGTGGTCGTACCGGGAGGGGCGTGGCCGTACCGGGCAGGCGGCGGGAGAGCAGCCGGGCAGAGCGGAGCGGCGGCGGCAGCCCGGGCTTCGCGACGGGCACTGGGAGCGGGACCGGCGAAGGGGACGTGCCCCAGGACGGCAGCGAAGGTGAGAGCTCCGGGACCGGAGCCCGGCGCGGAGCCCCGAGGGCGGCGGGGGAGCCCCGCAGCCGGTCCTGGGCAGCCCGGTGGGTCCGACCCAGCGCCGGGCCGGTCGCGCTCAGAGCGGCGGACTCTGGGTGACCGAGATGGGGCGATGGCCGGGAGTCCCACGGGTCCCGGTGCAGCCCCGGTTGGGCACGGTGTAGCCCCGACGAGGGGGTCCCTGCCGGCGGCTTTGCAGGGGCTGTCGGGGACCGAAGGCACAGGGCAGCAAGTGCAGGGGGCTGCGGGCAGCCGTGCTCCGGGAGCGATGGCACCTTCATCCAACCTGGTCCTCATGACTGGGGTCACCGCCTCAGCCCTGGGACCTGGCTCTCCAGGGTGGGACACATCAGGAATGCCAGCTATGCCACAGGAGCCAGTGGGAATGACCCTTGGACTGCCCGGGGTGTTTGTGCTTTGTAGGGCTGGATGCGCTCAGCCAGTGTGGGACACGCATAGCAAATACCTGCAGTGGTGATGGTGTGAGCCACGTCTGAGTTTAAGCTGGGCACCATGTGGGTTCGCCAGGACGGATCTGGCACAGTCCCCAACCTGCACCCAGGGTGTCCCCAGTGAGGGGGATGAGCTGTCGTGGCTGCCACCTCTGCTCCTGCTCTGCCCTCGGGAGAAAGGCTGACCCAGGCTTTGGCACGTAGGGAAAGACATGGGGTGTTGTGGAGGTGACAGCAGTGTCCCTCGAGAGCTGTGCTGTGCACATCGAGGGCTCAGCCCTGAGCTTCCTCCTTTACTGTCACCACCAGCACCTTCTCCTTTCTCTGCACCCAGGTCTCCCTGGCCAAGGGAAGTACATTTGCAAGGGGTTTCCCACTCTTGCTGCTTCTTGCAGCTTTTTTCCCACTGAGTTTCTTGGGGAACTGGAGAAAGTTGAGCATTTGTCTTTGCCCTGGACCCTTTGGGGCAGCTCCCACCCAGCAGAGAGCAGGGGAGTGGCGACCTGTGGTGATAGGGGGGCCATGGGCACCACGGGTGCTGTGTGGAGACCCCCAAGCTGCAGCAAAGCTCACCATGATGAGGACCCCTCTTTGCAGAAGATGCTGGGTGTGGCTGCTGCCATGGTGCCCAGTGCCTGCACCCTGCTCTGCATCCCAGAAGGGCTGGGAAGCTGCTGTTTTTCTGCCCAAAATTTGTCTCCTGCGACATCTCCAGGAGATCCCTTTTCCTCTGGTGTGTCACTGGGCACCCCCGTACCCTGAAGCTGTGGAAGGAACAAAGCTTTCTCTGTCACTGCAGTGCAGCTGGGTGGGCATTGGGGCCCTATGCTGGGTGGGAGCTGACGAGAACGGGGCTGGACTGGGGTTGGAGCGGGGCTTTCACCTCTGTCGCAAGGCCTCACTTCCCCTTCCTTGGCTGCAGCATGGGTTGCGTGAGGTCAAAGGAAGCTGGTGTCCAAGAGAAGATGATAAAAACTGATCCTGACCCTGATCCTGGCCCTACCATCCAGCAGGGCCACTATGTGAGGGACCCCACAGCCACCAACAGGAGGGTAAGTGATGAGGAGTTTCAGGGCTGAGGTGTCACAGGGAGCTCAGCCCCTCTCCTCAGCAGTGCTGCCAGCACTGACAGTGGAGCCAGCTGAGGGCACTGGCAGTGCCCATGCACCAGGGCAGAGGCTTGGCTATGGGGTGAGAGCCCAGGCCACACTGACACAAAGCACAGAGTGGACTTAATGGGAATCCAGGAATTATGGAGAAAGAGAGAGGAAAAGGAAGTTGTTGGGAGGGAGTGGAGATGCTGGTGCTGGGTGGGTTGTCATGTCAGGTGGTGCCCCTCGGGTGCCCTCCTGCTCCTGCCACTGCTGTTGGAGGCAAGACCCTGATGGGAAACAGGTCTCTGCCACCTGAGAGGTCACTCTGGTTTTGTTGCACTTTCCAGAACAATCATGTCTCCAGCATGGCTGTGCCCCTGCCCGAGGATGGTAGGTACAAGGGGACTGCAAGTGGGTGCAGGGGGTGGGAGTATGTGGGGACAGTGTGGCCAGATCCTCTCTGACCTAGGGGCAAACACTGCCAGTCCTGGTGGGATGGGAGCTCTGGGCTCCCCTGAAGGGCCAGATGTGACGTGATGGAGATGGAGGTGCTGGGTACTGTGGGGGTCCTGGCCAATGTCCTGGCCATTGTTCATGGCAGGAGTGGCTGAGCACCCCATCCCAGCATGGGGAGAGGTGCTCAGGGAGCTCCCTTGCTGCAGGTTTGGGGGACAGTGTGGTGCTGGCACTCTATGACTATGAGGCAATGAACGCTGGGGACCTCAGCTTCCAGAAGGGGGAGCGGATGAAGGTCTTGGAGAAGTAAGTGCTGCTGGCAGACCCCTGTCCAGGGTTTCCTGATGGCTTGTGTAGCCGTGCTGGGATTTTTTTCTGGAATTTGCCCCGGAGGAGCTGCTGGTGCTCAGGTCTAGGTGCCATGAGCCAACCCAATGCCACTTTTGTCTCAGGTCAGGAGAGTGGTGGCAAGCACGGTCACTGGTGACAGGATGTGAAGGCTTCATCCCCAGCAATTACGTTGCCCAAGCCAACTCGCTGGAGACAGAGGAGTGAGTCCATCCCCCTGTGCCAGATCCTGGCCCCATGCTGTCCCACACTTCCTCACCACGGCTGCCCCACTCCTGCCTCATGTCCTGCCCCCAGCCCTGCCCCACACCAGCACTTCTTGGTTCATCTGGTTCTGCTGCAGGTGGTTTTTCAAGGACATCAGCCGGAAGGATGCGGAGCGGCAGCTCCTTGGCCCTGGGAACATGATTGGGTCCTTCATGATAAGGGACAGCGAGACGACAAAAGGTCTGGAGGGGTGTCCACAGCACAGTGGTGGGGAACAGCTGCCCAAGGGGCTTCCTTCATCCACTTTTGCCTGGAAGAGGAGCTCCCTCCTCAGCCCTGGGGATCTGCTGTGCTGCAAGGAGGGACTGGGGGGCCCATGCTCTCGCTGGAAGTGCCCCTGCAACAGCCTGTGGTGCTGCCACATGTCCGAACGCCATGGCAGGAATAGGGGGATGCATTCCTTTGAGGTTTTTGCGTGTTTGGGGCGCAGGCGTAGCTGGCCTGGGGCTGAAGGGGTGGTGGCAGCACAGTGGGATGGGTGCTGCTGGCTCTGCTGGGCGATGGTTTGTGCATGCCAGGAGCACCGGGATGGCCAGGTGCAGCAGGAATGTGCTCCCGTGGGAGTTGCCAGCTCACCCCTCCCTGCCCAGGCTCTTACTCGCTCTCGGTGCGGGACGCGGACGACCTGCGGGGCGGGGCAGTGAAGCATTACAAGATCCGGACTCTGGAAAGCGGTGGCTTCTACATCTCCCCACGAAACAACTTCAACACGCTGCAGGAGCTGGTCCAGCACTACAAGGGTGAGCCCTGGGGTGCCCAGCCCACCTTTCCAAATGGGGCTTTGTCCCTGAGCCAAGCAGCCACCGGGCAGCTGGGGGTGTGCAGAGGCTGAGGGGCTCCTGCCCATCACCCCTGGGCTCCTGCTGTGGCTCTGGCTGCAACATGCAGTGACTTCCAGACCTTCCCTTGTTGCCATGGCTGGCCTGCTGGCTGTCACAGCTGTGGTGTTGGTGTGCCTGAACACCCATGGTGCCCAGAACTCCCCCCTGAAGCACAGTGTGGCGGGTGAGACAGGCTGGCTGATGGCCCTGGATGCTCCCCTCAGGCCAGAGCGACGGGCTGTGCCAGAAGCTCACCCACCCCTGCCGTGTACCCAAACCACAGAAGCCCTGGGAGAAGGATGCCTGGGAGATCCCTCGGGAGTCATTGAGTCTGGAGAGGAAGCTGGGAGCCGGGCAGTTCGGAGAAGTGTGGATGGGTGAGAGTAAAGGGGAGGTAATTGGGAGGATGATGAAGGTGATGGTGAAGGAGGAAGGGTGAGGGATGGGAGAGAAGGTAGAGGGATGGTGGGGTGGAAAAGACAGGGAGGGAGTGACCTGAGAGAGAGAAGCAGGGGGACATGGAGGTGGCCCTGCCTTAATGCAGGGGCTGATTGGGGCTGGGCATGTGGGGACAGCCCTGGGCTGTGTGTGGTCTCCAACCTTCCCACAGCAGCTCTGTCTGCAGGACTGGGACTTTGGCTCCAAAGCCCAGTGCTCCTAGGGCAGCCTGGGAATGGTCTGTTGTGCCACCCCCAGCTACCTACAACAAGCACACCAAGGTGGCGGTGAAGACGATGAAGCCGGGCAGCATGTCCGTGGAAGCCTTCCTGGAGGAGGCAAACCTGATGAAGACGCTGCAGCACGACAAGCTGGTGAAGCTGCACGCGGTGGTCACCAGGGAGGAGCCCATCTTCATCATCACTGAATTCATGGAGAAAGGTGCCATCTGCATCCCTGAGTGATGTCTGTGGGCCAGGCCAAGTGGCAGCACTCAGGCTCCCTGGGATGGTGCAGGATCCATCCCTTCCACATCCCCAGGCTCAGCTGTGGGCTCTGCACCAGCTCCCAGGACTCTGGCTCCTGCCACAGCGTGTCAGTGCTCTGGGGCAGGGTGCTGGGAGAGGGGATGTGGTGACAGCACTGGGAGAGGAAGGATGCCTAAGAGGGGACAGAGAATACAAGCCCTCTGCAAGGCAGTAGGGAGCCTGCAGAGGTGCTCCCCCCTCGGCCCAATCTGTAGGAGCAGGATGGGGGATCAAGTGTGTTTCCAGAGTCCCCTTGCCCTGCTTGGCTCCTCGGGGCCCTGTGCCACCCTAAGGGTGGGTGCAGGCTCCAGCTAAACCATCAGCCCTGGCACCTTTCCCTGTCTGCAGGGAGCTTGCTGGATTTCCTGAAGAGCGATGAGGGGAACAAGCTGCCGCTACCGAAGCTGATCGACTTCTCTGCCCAGGTGAGGAAGGAGCAGACCTTCCCTGGCTCCAAGTCCCCCTTGTTCCCCCAAAAAGGGTGAGTGAGGAGCCTGGGAACTTACCTGGGGCTTGTGCAGGGCCAGCCAGAAGCCTGATCTGAACAGTGCTGGGGATGCAGTGAGGTTTTCCTATGGGCAGCCACTGCCTGCTCACCATCCCCATCCCGCTGACCTCACAGGAGCAGGGGTGTGTGAAAGGAGAAGTGGCAGCTTCCCCCTCACCATGCCGGTATCTGCAGCACCCAGCCAGCCCACCTGCACCTGAGCAGTGCACAGCAGAGCTGCACAGATCCTGGTAGAGGACTGGCCAGGCTGCTTCTTCTGAGGGGCTGGAAAATCTATGACCTCTATATCTGCCATGGTTCCTGCAGCCCTCACAGCCCACGGGGCCACTGTGCTTTGTGGAGAAAGCAGGGATGAGGATGGGGCTTGTTTCCACAGCTCACACTTGCACAGTCCCTTCTCTGGGACATGCTGGTGCTGGGTGGTGTGGCCCAACCAAGCCCAGGGCAAAGTTATCAATTTCCATAATTGATAACTATTGATACTGATAACTACAATTTCCAATTTGCTGCTGCTGTGACAGTAACTTGCAAACCTTACCTGCAAACTTGGCCAAAGCCCCACAAACCCAGCATGGCCACACACCCACCCCATCCCACCTCATCCCCAGCACTGCTCTAGGACAGTGCCACGATGGTGTGAAGCCCTGTGGGTTTAACAGGAGTCCTGCAGCATGATCCTGTGTGTTCCCAATGCCTGAGAGGCTGAGCCAGGCATGGTTCCCAGTCTCCTGGACGGTTCCCAATCTCCTGGAGAGAGCATAGCGGGCTGTCTTGCCCCAGGGGAATGCCTACGGGAGGGCTGTGGTTCAATAAAGTCACCAGAGGGCTGTCACGGGCAGAGGAAGGCAGCTGGAGAGGCAGGAGGACTCAGCTATAATTTTTTCAGGGATATTTTCAGGAGCTGACTTTGAGTACAGTGGAACAGGCTGTTAAACACCTCACTCCATGTGCAACCATTTGCACAACCACAGAATCTCTGCTGCTTCTCCAGTGCCCCTGGGTGAGGGCTGAACCCAGGGACCCTTTGTGCTGAGCTCAAATATTTCATAGAGGTACCTGACCAGCAGGAAATCCAGGGTGGGAGCCCAGACCCCGTGGGCTTAGACCAGGTCACTGGCTGCTGGAGCCGGCTGTGCCAGGGTCTGTGGATCATCTGTGCACTCCTGCACACCATCTGTTCTCAGCAAGCTGCCTCGTGCCAACCCCAGCTCGGCCCACGGCTCCAGGGAGCTGCTTGGAGAAGCACTGGGGAGCAGAGGCTGAAGGGCTGTCACGCAGGCAGCAGCCTGGCACTTGTGCTGGGGCTGTCACTGTGGGCAGAAATGCATCTCTGTGGTCATGGAAATGATCCTTCCGCTCTTGCACTGCCTGGCTACTTCTGTATTTCGTGGGGAGAGCTCTCAGAGATCTGCACCTCACCCCAGGCCAGCTTGTGTGGATGTGATGAGGATGGTGGGGTCTCCCCACTGGCTGCTCCAGCCCCTTTGCTGGATTCTGGTCACATCCAGGCATGGGGTAACAGCACAACTTTGGGGTTTGGTTGTGCAGACACCAGGTCATCTCTGCCTGATCAGGGCTGAGAGTTGCACACGCAGCACTGGGTGCAGAGACTTCAGAAGAGTGGTGAGGGGCGATTGTCAGGGGCCATCACAGCCATCCTGTCCACAGGCAGAGGTGACTCTTCAGAAACCAGTCTGGAAGAACCCAGGCATCTTCCCTTACGCTTTTCTGCCCTGGCTAAGGAAGCTCTGGAATGCTGACTCTTGCTGCAGCAATTACAGTGAGCCATTGTGGGTGTATCTGGAGACTGGTCTCACATCTTCCCTGAGCAGAGAATTATTTGCTCCTCTTGACATCCTCATGGCTGTGGATGAAGCAGTTACACCTTGCCCTGCAAACACTCACAGACACTCTCTGGTGATCACATGAGCTCCTCAGCTGTCAGTTCTCACAGCCTTTCTCACATAGCAGCTTAAGGTGTCATATTGGGCTGGTCACCCAAACTCTGACCTCTTCTGCAAGGGATTCTCTGCTCGGAGAGCAATTTCCATGCAGGAAAGTCACAGAATGGTTTGTGTTGGAAGGAATCTTAAAGCTCGTCTCATTCCAACTCCTTGCCATGGGCAGGCACACTTTCCACTAGACCAGGTTGCTCTGAGCCCTGTCCAGCCTGACCTTGAACACTTCCAGGGATGGGACATCCATCTCCTGCTGTTGCTCATCCTCCTTTCACAATTTCTGAGCGCTGGCTGGAAGCAGTTGACTTTGGTGCTGAGGGGGTGTGTGTTATTTCAAGCAGTCTCCTTGCATTTGCCTTGTTCCCCTGTGGCAGATTGCAGAAGGAATGGCTTTTATTGAGAAGAGGAACTACATCCACAGAGACCTGAGAGCCGCCAACATCCTGGTGTCGGCAGTGCTGGTGTGCAAGATTGCAGACTTCGGGCTGGCCAGGGTCATCGAGGACACCGAGTACACGGCCCGGGAAGGTGCTGGGGGTGAAGGGTTGGGAGGTTCCCTTAGAGTCACTTGCCACTGTGGTGGTCCCAACCCTGGGAGGACCCCGGGCAGAGGGAAGCTCCTCTCATTTGCATCATTTCACTTGTTCCTCTTCTGTTCGTTTCTTGTTCCCCATATTTCACCACCCATTTCTCAGCAGTTGGGGTTGAGCTCATGTTTCCCATTATATCTCTTTGTCCAGGTGCCAAGTTTCCCATCAAATGGACTGCACCGGAAGCCATCAACTACGGATCTTTCACTATAAAATCTGATGTCTGGTCCTTTGGGATCCTCCTGACTGAGATCATTACGTATGGACGCATCCCCTACCCAGGTAAGGGGGTGAAATGCCTCCTCTAATCTGGTTCCAAAAGACACATTCCACCTTCCAGGCCCCATCCATGTGACCTGAGTTCCTCCAGCTCCATGGGAAAACCCTGTAAATCCTTATCATTAGGGACCATCCTGTATTTTATGCTAAATGATTACTTTGGTACCTTTCTTCAATGGGAAATTACTCTGTAAATGGTACCACAAATGGACCGTGAAGGATCTGGGGTGGCACAAAGGTCTGTTCTGAGGAGCAGCTTTGTCCCCACACTGACCTGTTTTCATTGGAAGCAATGGCTCGTCACAGACTCAGCACATGGAAATTTTAATTTATACAAAGTGATTATAAGCCCCATCTGACCTGGGGCACAAAACTCCATCCTACAATAACCCAGCATCTCCTTTGTCCATGCTTCCCTGACCAGGAACAGCAGTTCCCCTTTCCCAGCCCCTCTAACAACCTTTTCCTTCCTGGAGACATTGCCCAAAGGGTGAGAAGTTTTGGGTTTAGGGTTTTATGACTTTTGAAGAAATGAATGATAAACCAGGCGATGTTCACCTGTCCCACCCCGTTTTCCCAGGGATGTCGAGCGTGGAGGTGATCAGGGCGCTGGAGCATGGATACCGGATGCCCCGCACGGATAACTGCCCCGAGGAGCTGTACGATGTCATGATGAGGTGCTGGAAGATCAGACCCGAGGATCGCCCCACTTTTGAGTACATACAAAGTGTTTTGGAGGATTTCTTTACTGCGACAGAGGGCCAGTACCAGCAGCAGCTGTAGTGTGGGACGCTCGGGGCAGACACTGCCAGCTCTGCCCTGTCCCACCTGTGCCGTGCTTGCCCTGCCAGCCTGGCCCAGGAACCACAGCCTTCCCAGAGTGGCTGGGCTGGAGGAAGCGCAGGAGGAAGTGCATGATGGAGGGAGAAGAGACGTGGCCATACCTTGTGCCTTTCCCAGGAGCCTGAGCATCCATGGGGCAGTGGCTCCAGGAAGTGCTGGCTGGACAGTGGATGCCCAGGTCCCAGGAGGATGGACAGGGATGGGGCCAGGCCTGCTTTTGCTGCAAAGGAAAAACCCAGATCAGTATTTTTTTAATCCTTCTGAGATTTTATCACGTTGTTCTGCAGAAGTAGGTGCTTTAGAATGCTGGCCTTGGCAAAATGCCATGCAGTGCCTGTGCTCCTTGTGTGATTGATCCCAAGGGATTCCCATGGGGCATGCTGCAGTGCAGCCCGTTAGCTCATCATCAGCACAGGACCCTGGGGTTTGGATGTCGAGTGTCACAGACACGTGTCCTCCTCTCTCCCTCCTGGGTTTCCTTCCCCAGCATTTTCGTGGCACCCCCTGTGCAGTGCGCAGGTTTTGTGAGGCTGTGTCGCAGGGGCAGATGGACACAGACTGCGCTTTTCCATGCCATCCCTGCATGGATCCCCCTCCACTTGCCTCGGGAGGAACCTCTGGAGCCCAAAGCCATGGCAAAAGGAGCCCTCTCTCCCACGGAAAAGCTCACAGGCAGGATTTGTTGTCTGCTGGGGCATTTGCAGTGTCAGCAAGGGCCAGTGGCTTCCTGCACACTCACTTTATGTTGTTGTTTATTTTTAGTATTTCACGGCAGGTTATTTGGGGAAAAGGAGTAAACAATATTTTTTTAAGACGGCCTTGCACCTCTTATAGCAGGGAGATTGGGGCCTGTGATTATATTTTCGATACCAAGAGGCAAAGGC
The DNA here is from genome assembly GCA_013397845.1 of Melanocharis versteri. Classification (NCBI taxonomy): domain Eukaryota; kingdom Metazoa; phylum Chordata; class Aves; order Passeriformes; family Melanocharitidae; genus Melanocharis; species Melanocharis versteri. The sequence continues at coordinate 293,490 of VZTG01000994.1, read as the reverse complement.
CGTCGCTTCTGCTTTGGGATCTTTTTGTAATCAATAAAGTATTTATCAACCTTTCCTCTCCTTGCTGCTGCTGCTGCTCCGCAGCCCGGGCGGGGAAGATGGAGCAAAGTTGGGGCTTGCAGCGCCCCTCGGAGCGAGGTCTCCAGAGCCGGGCGGGCCCGCAGCGCCCTCGGAGCAGGGCCCGGGCCGCGGACCGCCGGGGTGGGATCGCAGGGACCGGAGGAACCGGGAGGTTCGGAACGGCCCGGGCGCCTCCTGATCCCACCGCCTCAGCTCCCTCACCAAACATGGCGGCCGCGGCCTCGTGCCCGCCCTCCACGCAAAGGCCGCTGCCCTCAGCAAAGATGGCGGCGCGGACCAACCGTACCCCGGCCGGCTTCTCGGCGCCGGAGACCCGCTGGGGACCGGAGCGGCGACCCCCGCCCCACCCCGCCCGGCAGGAGGGCTGGGCTGATCCGAGGCCAAGCTGGGCCCGGCCCCGGCACCGCAGAGCGCGGCCGCCCGGCGCGGTCCTGCCCGGCCGCCGCTGTCGCCATGGCGATCGGTCCCGCAGCCAACCGCGCGCCGCTTCCGGTGACGNCCGCTGCTCCCCGGCCCGGCCCGGCGGCGGCCCCGGCGCGGGGCTCGGTGCGGGGGCTCCGATCGGGCCCGCACCGCGCTGGGAGGGATGCGGGCCCGGCCCCTGGCCGGAGGAGGCTCCCCGGTCCCGCCCGGGGCCTTGCAGCTGCCCCGCGTCTCCCGGCGGTGTCACCTGTGGAGGGCAGAGCTCGGGCCGCCGCTCCGTGCCCGGGGGCCCAGTGGAGCCGAGCGGGTTCCTGTCCCGCCTGCTCCGCGCTCCCTTGGCAGCAAAGTTGGCTCTCTCTCTGCGGTTCACGGCGTTGTCTGGGCAGGAGGGGCCGGGCGGGGGGCTCGGAGCGGTGTGGGTTGTAGGGAGCATCGGCACTTTCTTTTCCCTTCCTTTCCGAGATGTCAGCCTGGGCCTAGTGCTGGTGGCAAGCACGGAGGCTGTTGCTCTGTGTGTGGTTTTCACAAATGTTTCGTGCTCATTGTCGGGTCCGGGTTTCAGCCGCTGCTTCACCTTCCCGCGTCCCAGCATCCCTGTTATTACTACTGAATTATTCCTTGAATCCTCGGAGAACTGAAGATGTACCTGGTGGGGATTTCCTAAGGTGGGTGAGCATCAGTGCTACCTCACAGAGGAGAAAACGAGCTGCTGAGACATTTGTTATCTGCCTTGAAGTCTTGTAGGAGTGAAACGGATTTCCTCCTTGCTTTCTTAGGAGGATATTTTTCTGACAATGCATTGCAGGAGTAGCAGTATGGATAAAGGATGTGTGCTGATACAAAGTTCGCTGCTGGCTGGGCTGCGAGGTGACTCACAGAGAGACTGGGAGGGGATTGGGAGAGCCGAGGTTTTCCTTTTCTTTGCTTTAAGCATCTTCATACCCTGCTGGCTTTCCCCCAGGCAGGGAGGAGGGAGTGCTCAGGTGGCTTTGAGAGCTAGGGATGGCCCTACTGGGAATTTCCTCGTGGCTCTGTTGTGTGAAGGGCAGAGAACGCTGCCAGCAGCTCTCCTGATGTCAAAGGAGCTCTGAAGTCAATGTGAATGCAGCACTTGTCTCCTTCCAAAGGGTTCTCAGCAGCTCCTCCAGAGCAGGGTGAGCAGGGCAGGGACACAATAAAGATGAGCTTATCCAAACAGTTGCCAGGATCATCTGAGGAGGCAGCCCTTGGGAAAGGGGACAGGTGTCACGATGCCATTAGCAGTGTTCTGTCCAGTTAATGTGCCTGAGGGCAGAATGAAGGTTACAAGTGTGAGAGAGCTTTGTTGCTTTTTTCCCTCCCACAGAGTAGTGGGTTGTATCTTTCCTCCCCTTCTGTCACCACAGTAAAAAGTTTCAGTAAGTGGAATGGAGTAGGAGAGCTGTGTGAATCCATTTGGACAAATGGCTCTGCACAGGTCATTTTCCCTGTTTTTCTTCAAAGCTGTCTTTGAAAGTTAACAGCTCTTGGTTGTGGCTGTTTGATGTCCCTTCTCTGCCAAAAAGAGATGGGACAATTAATGATATCCATCACTGTCACTTCCTACTTCCTTTTCCTCTCTTTGAACAAATACTGTGTTCTGTTCTTCTGTTCTTATGTGGATTGTGAAACTCTTAAGACCTAAACCAGCCCTGGTATAGCACCAGCCCAATTTGGATGCTTGAAATTGCTGCTGCTTGAGAGTTTCTTCAAGTTGTTGGCAGTAACCTGGGCAGGGACGTCCTGGGTGCACATGGCCAGGCCATGGACCCTCTGGAGCACGTTGGAGCTGTTGCAGAGTGCCCCAGGGAACAGCTGCTGTTTCCCCTTTCCCTTAAATAAGTGTTGGAGTTCAGACTCTGGCAGTGGTAACTGGAGGGACCACGAGCCATAGGGAGGGACAAGTGTGGTAATAACTGGATGTTTTAGGGCCTCTTCATGCTGGGTCAGACTGGGATTTAGTGAACAAGTCCTCTATTCTGGCAGCGTTGTTTGTGAACCTTCTGTGAATTCACAGAAAGTGGCATCATTGTTAAAAGTCTTTCTGAATGGGATAAACCTGGGGTTGTCTGCAAATCCCAGGACTAGGGATAATTAACCAGAAGTACCTTCTTGGAGAGAGTTTGTGTGTGAACTTTCAATCTGAGGGACAGGAATAGGTGATTGTGCTCCTGCAGTTACTTCTTTTATTTAGATCATGTTCTCCTAAGAAAGGCTCTCTCTGCATGTCTGCATATAGGAAAATAATCAGGCTTAGGCAGTCTGAACTATTTTTGCCTACTTGAAGCTGGGTTTTTCTCAGTCTGGGGTTGTGCATATTTGTTGTGCTACTTGTTGCACCATTACATGATTTCCTGGCACCTCAGATGCAAGATTGTCATCTGAGGGGATTTTGTGCCTGTGTTTTGAAATGTAAATAATTGCAAAAGGCTGTGAAGCTGTGTGTCCTGTTTGCTGGAAGTCTGGGCCTTGCCAGGCCTCTGTGACTGAACCAAAATAGAGCTCCTTCCTGGAAGTTCTGACCTGGCACAGGTGAGAGCTCAGCTTGCAGGCATCCCTTGGGTGAGATGACCACCTAGCCAGGCCCATGAGTTACACAGATGTTTTGGGTGGTGTCCGTGTTGCCATTTCTAAGCTGCTGCTTTCATTTGGAGAAAATGAAGCACGTTTGTCAGTACAAGAGCAAAGATCCTGATGAGAAAGGCCGGTGGCTTCAGCTTCTCTGTGCTCTGCCAGCTCAGGAGCCTGCACTGGGCATTTCCTTCATATTTCACTTCCAAAGCTCCCCCACCTGTTGCATAGCAGCTTCCCCATTTCTTGCTACCAATTTTCTTTCCTGGCAAGGCTTTACAGACTCACCCTCTTGTCTTTCCTGTTGCCTGGTGCTGCCTGAGTCATCATCATCTGTATGCAAAGACAGCCTGATTTCTGCCAAAATTGTCATCAAAAATTTCATCTTCTGCATGCTCATGTGTCTCCTGAGTGTCTGCCAAAGTTCTGTCCTGTTCTGTCACTCCCGGCCTGCTGGTGCAAGGGTGGCAGTGGTGTGGTTTTGGTTTTCGAGTAACATTGTGTAGGTCTGTCACTTCAGTGACAAATGAGATGAGGGCTACAGGTTGCTGGCTGCTCTGGAGTGCAGTGTGGGACAAGAGTGCAGATTCCTTCCAGTGCTTCACCTGTCCAGGAGACCTTCTCCTACTCAGTGGAGAGTCACTGAGCACTCTCTTTAAAGACTGAGAAAGCAAAATTTAGTGTAGCACAGGAAATAAGCCCTGTGTTGTCTCAAGGCAGATCAGTATGGAAGGTCAGGCAGTTTTTACAAGAATGTTTCCAAGCTGGGGGTTTATGCCTGCTCCAAGTGTATTTGGCTGTGCTTAGAATAGATCTGAAAATCTCCTTTGTAAGCAAAAAAGATCACAGAATCACAGAATGGTTTGGGTTGGCAGGGTCCTTGGAGCTCCTCTTGTTCCACCCCCTGCCATGGGCAGGGACACCTTCCACTATCCCAGGTTGCTCCAAGCTCCATCCAACCTGACCTGGAGCACTTCCAGGGATGGGGCAGCCCCGGCTTCTCTGGACAGCCTGTGCCAATGCTTCACCACCCTCATAGGGAAGAATTTCTTCCTAATATACAATCTGTCCCTACTCTCTGTCAGTTTAAAGCTGTTCCCCCTTGTCCTGTACTCCATGGTCTTGTAAATAGTCTCTCTCAATTTTTCTTGTAGGCTCCCTTCAGGTACTGGAAGGCCACATGTATTTGATGATTCAATATTAACATTTTCTGTAGGTGCCTAGCATTTGCATCTTAAATACATTTTAGACTTTCAACCCCCTGATGTTTCTGTTCTGCCTTTTTTTCTTTTTTCATCCTGCTCAGTTTCACTAATTCTGGATGCTCTGGTTGGTCCTCACTGGTGTCTGGGCCAAACGTACCTTCCTTGCCTCAGAATAAGACGGGAGGGAGGTGATGAAGAAGAAAGGGTGTGGGGGCAATAAACACAGATTTTTTTTTTTATTTAATCACCCGCCCCCCCCTTACACCCC